>CM035414.1:97068159-97515659 GCA_020310875.1 Ceratopteris richardii | reverse complement strand
CGAGCGTGCCCCTATAGGAAATACTATTACATGCACCAACAACTCCTCTTATCCTATTACGGGAGTTGGTAAGATCATTTTTATTGCTGATGGTAGTTCTTTCACATCGTCAGATGCTTTATTTGTGCCAGGGATCAAGAAGAACATGTTATCAGTTTCTGCATTAGCCAAGATTGACTTGGTTGTGAAATTTGTTGATGATAGGTGTACAATTCATGATCTGTCAAATGGCGATGTGATTATTGCTTCTGGCATTTTATGTCATGGGCTGTGTAAGCTCATAGACTATGAAAGATCTATGAATGATTCGGCATGTGCAATACATGATTTTCAGGCTATGTCAGATGCGAAGCTTTGGCATGCACGCTTTGGTCATCTAAATTTTGCTAGTTTGCTACACCTGCAAAAATCTGAAATGGTGTCCTCTTTGGCCAAACTTGAGGCACCTGGAAAACATTTTTGTGAAGGCTGTATTTTGGGCAAAATGCGGCATTCCTCATTTCCAAAAGATGGTTCCGTTCGGGCTACTAAAAAATTGCAGCTTGTACATAGTGATGTCTGTGGTCCTATGCATACACCTTCTTTTGGAAATTATCTTTACTTCGTGACTTTCATTGATGATTTTTCCAGGCATGCATGGGTATATCCATTGAAGGCAAAGTCCAAAGTGTTCATGTGCTTCAAACAGTTTTTGGTTTTGGCTGAAAATCTATCAGCATGTAAAATGGGCACCCTCCATTCAGATTGAGGGGAGGAACATATGTCTTTTGATTTTAATGCATTTTTGGCTGAACGTGGGATAAAACACCAGTGTACAGTGCCGTATACACCTCAACAGAATCAATAGAATGGATTTGCTGAACGAAATAATAGGTCACTCATGGAGATGGCGAGGTGTATGGTCAAGAGTTAGGGTTTATCACAGTTTCTGGCTTGAGGCTGTCATGTGTGCAACATATGTACTTAATAAGCGTCCCACTAAAGTGCTGCAATCTATCACTCCATATGAGGCTTGGCATGATTGCAAGCCATCTGTTGCTCATCTGAGTGTTTTTGGTTGTTTGGCATATGCATTAGTGCCTGAACAACATCACAGAAAATTGGATGATAAAGGAGTAAAATGTATTTTTGTTGGGTACAGTTCTGAAAGCAAAGGCTATCGTCTGTATCATCCATAGAGTAAACACATTCTGGTTAGCCGTGATATTGTTTTTGTGGAAGATGTTATTCAACCATTGCTTTCATGTACTAAAGGAGACATCGGTTAGCTCCAAAGACATGTATGATACTTTGGTGCCTCTTTTTACAGGTGGACAATCTAGTGCTGGTCCCAATGAGGCAACTTCTTAGCCTTTGCAGGTTTCATGTGATGATGTAGATCATTCCATTTCTGATGCAGATTCACATGATGCACTAGTTGATGAGAGAGTTGATATTGAGTAGGCAAGCTCTGATAGTGCCTCTGTTGCATCAAATTACTATGCTATGGCTACATCTAGTCTCTGTGATGAGAATGAGTCTATTTTGTTTGATGAAACACAAACTTCAGAAAATTGGATGGCTGCTATGCATCTGCATATGATGCAATAATGAAGAATGGTACTTGGTCTTTATGTGACTTGTCTCCTGGCAAGAAGGCCATTGACACTAAGTGGGTAACAAGCTGAAGCGTAAACATGATGGTACAATTGGCAGGTATAATGCTAGGCTTGTTGCAAAGGGTTATGCACAGGAAAGATGCATTGATTTTGATGAGACCTTTGCACCTACTTGTCAAATGACTACAGTTCGTAGCATCTGTGCACTTGCAACTCATCATGGTTGGAATGTACATCAGTTGGACATTAAAACAACATTTCTGAATGGTTACTTGCATGAAGAAGTGTATGTTCTTTAGCCCCGTGGCTTTGTGCAAAAAGGGCATGAAAATCAGGTGTGCATGTTAAAGAAGGCATTATATGGTTTAACGCAAGCAGCACGTGCTTCGTATGAGAAGATACATGCCTATCTGATTGCACATGGTTTTGAGAACAGTCCAACTCAAAGAACCTTATATGTTAAGCATGCAAATGATGTGCTTCTTATCATTGTTGTCTATGTTGGCGACATGCTGCTCACTGGTCCTATTGAGAAGCATATTGCTGATTTTAAGGCTGATTTGCATGACTCATTTGAGATGCGTGATTTGGGGCATTTACATCACTATTTGGGCATTCAGTTTATGCAAGTTGATGGTGGAGTGGCTTTGTGTCAAACAAAATATATTGACACATTATTGTAGCATTTTGGCCTTGAAGACTGTAAGCCTATTGCCACTCCTATGGAGACAGGTTTAGTTTAAGTCTTCATGATGCTGGAGATGCATTTGATGCTGTTCTCTATCAGCAGGTTGTTGGATGCTTGATTTACTTATGCATTACTCGGCCAGATTTTCAGTTTGTTGTCTCATAGATGAGCAGGTTTATGCATTGCCCAGGAGTCAAGCATTGGCAGGCGGTTAAGCGCATCTTTCGCTACTTGAGTGGTACTCGACTACTTGGGTTGTTTTATCCCAAGGGGGATCACTACCGCCATATTTGCATGCTTTTTCTGACTCTGATTGGGCTGGTTGCTATGACACTCGTGTGTCCACTAGTGGCTTTTGCTTCATGCTTGGTAGCTCATGTATATCTTGGTTGAGCAAGAAGCAGCCTACTGTGGCCACTTCCAGTTGTGAGACTGAGTATAGGGCAGCTTTCACAACGACTGTTGAGTGTGTGTGGCCCGACGCCTTATGGCTGATTTGGGTGTTGGTCAGTCTTCTGCCACCACCATCTTCACTGACAGTTAGAGCGCATTGGCAGTTGCGAGGAACCCTGTGTTCCATGCTCGCACTAAGCACATTGAGGTGCATGGAACACAAGGTTCCATGCCCACGCAGGAGAACATTGCAGACCTTTTCACAAAGGCTCTGCCTAGGGAGAAGTTTGAAGCTTTGCGCAAAGCTTTGGGCTTACTTCCTTTTGTGGAGTGATTTCCACATAGCTTGGCACTTCCTTATACATGAGTGCCAGCTCCTTGTCCACCGCATCACTCCCAGGGGGTATTTGTTGATATATTTAGGTAGTGATGTATGTGAAAACACTAGGACCGCTGGGGCACTTTTTTCCCTCTTTAGGAGGTTTTTTTCCCTCGGCTTGTATATAGGCCTATTGCCCGAATGGGCTACTTATCTTTGTACATTCTCTAGTAATACATTCAGTATTGTGTGTTGTGCTCCAAGCTTCTTCTCCTTCCTTGTGTTGTTTGCGTGCTTCCACAGACATCTATCTCCAATAGATTAGACTCCATTTTGTTCAAGCCAAAGAGTCCTGGAGCTTGAGGACTATTAGAATTATTTATATACCAAATTTCATGATTTTTAGACTGCGTTTGAGCCCTCAAATAAGCCCTAGAACTTAGTTTTCAACTAGGGTGAACACTAGGTCTTGAGATGGCCAAAGCTAGCGAAAAACAAAAAAAAGAGCTAGAAAGCTCATTTTGAGGTTGGCTCGGTAGAGATTGAAGCTTTTGTAATAGATTTCTTTTATAATTGAAAGCATTCCATTATTCCACTCTTTGTTCTTGCCTTGTGTGCACGTACGTATGTATGTGAGTGCATGCTTGTGTGCTTCTCACTCACTCACTTGTGCACCTAACTTGCTCATGGTCATCATACCACCCTCATGTCACCACATATTAACAATTAGGAGGTGGATCTCCTTAGGTTGGTACTCATTATTGTGCTAGAGTAACACTGAATTTGGTGTCGTTGCCGGGGACCAACCTTTGAGGATGAGCGTGTAATAGTAAGAAATAGAGTTGTGATGTTGGAGTCATATGTAATTTCTTTATTTTTTGGTTTTTTCTTACTTTCTTCATCACCATCGTCATCGTCATGATCTCCCACCATTATCTCCTTCTTCACTGAATTCTCAGTTTTTGGTCATATTCCCTTCCCTACCTCATTCCCCTCATTCCATCTGTGATAGAGAGCGAGAGAGCTATTGTGCATTTAGTATTTGTGTTTTTTGTGAGAATTTCTTGTAGGTTTCAGTTGTATCACCATCTCGAGCAGCATCTGCAGGTACGATAGACCTCCGTAGAATTTCAAAGATGATGACCTCTATCTATCGCAACAGATAGAGAAAGTTGGTATTTCTTGTTTTCATGGATGCCATGATAAACCCTACCACTAGAGAATCCCAAATCACCAAAAACATCCTAAAAATTTGTGTCTTTTTGGTCTATAGTGATAGAACAAATCCATGAGAGATCATAGATGATAGACAATAGACACCGTCTATCATGATAGACATTGTCTATCACTTCAGACACCCATCTATTGTGATAGACAGGACCCACGATAAACACTCATCTATAGTGATAAACACCATCTATCACAATAGATCAAAATTCGTGACATACGATAGATGATAGACACCATCTATTGTGATAGATTGAAACCCACGATAGACACTCGTCTATTGCGATAGACACCATCTATCATGACATACCAAAATCCATGACATATGATAAATGATAGACACCATCTATCATGACAAACCAAAATACATGGCAAACGATAGACGATAGACACTGCCTATCACGAGAGATTGAAATCCATGATAGATAACCATCTATCATGACAAACACCATCTATTGTGATAGACAGAAGGTCACGATAGACGACAAATAGTGTCTATCATGACAGACACTGTCTATCGCGATAGACAATTCTATCGTGATAGACAATTCTATCGTGATAGACAATTCTATCGTGATAGATAGCTCTATTGTCAAACACCTGTTTATCATGATAGTCAGCCACGTAGGAAGGAGACCGTCTATCGTGATTGACACCGTCTATTGATATATTTAGGTAGTGATGTGTGTGAACACACTAGGACCATCGGGGCACTTTTTTCCCTCTTTAGGAGGTTTTTTTCCAGCGACTTGTATATACTCCTATAGCCCTAATGGGTTACTTATCTTTTTACATTCTAGTTGTTATACATTCAGTATTGTGTGTTGCGCTCCAAGCTTCTTCTTCTTCCTTGTGCTGTTCGCATGCTTCCACAGACATCTAAGTCCAACAATTGGTATCAGCGCAGGTCGCCGCTTCATCGAGGGTGTTGTTGACACCCCTCCGGTCACAGTCTCAGAATCATACGAAATCTAGTGAGCATACTCAAGGTGATTAGGAGATCAAAATGGCTTCACTTTGTTGTGTCGAAATCACGATCTGAGCTCGTTTCGGCCTCCGAATGCACTATCATAGGACTTGTGCAGGCTATTTCATCTATTTATGCCAGAGATATATACATGTTTGGGTTCGCCAGTATAAGTTTCTCGAAGTCTGCTACAAGTTTAGCAGAACTCGTCAGGGTGGTTCTGTTCAACTTTTTCAGATACATTCATTTTTCTACATCAGGGTATTTTAGTCAATGGCCATGGCGAAAAGAAGTGATGTATTATGTATGTTGGCTATTGAGGATAAGTTGAATGATACCAATTACCCATTGTGGGCTTATATGATGCGACATGTATTGATTGCGAAGGGACTATGGAACATTGTGCAGGGTGTTGAAAAACGTCCTAGTACACCTACAAATATAGGTATTGAAGCTGATGCAGATGGCATTGAAGATGCTGATATTCTTCAAATTCTTGTTCATGCTATGGTTTTTGCTGCACCTACTGCAGAGAAAATTTGTTGGGATGGCAGAGATGCTCAGATGCTTGCATTGATATCCTTGTCTGTCAAATGTGCCATTATTCCTCACATTCGCTCTTGCAGAATAGCTAAGGATGCTTGGGTTACACTTACCATATTGTACCAGGCTAGGAATGAGGCTCGTGTTGCTTACCTCCGAAAATAGTTGGAGAGTGAGCATATGAATGAAGGTGATTCTATGGACAATTTTCTAACGAAGATTAAAGGCCTGAAGGAATAGTTGATTTCTGTTGATGAAGTTATACCAGAGAGCTCACTTCAGTGCATACCGTTTTGAATGGTCTTCTTGATTCACATCAAAGTTTTGCTTCTACTCTTTGTTTGATGATGAAAGGCAATCCAAATGCCTTGACATTGGAGGAGTTAGCCTTTGTTCTGTTGCAAGAAGATCAGTCTAGGCAGAACAGGTCCATTATGCTTGTTGCAGATCAAGCTTTCCTCGCTAATCAGACTTTAATGCATTTTGCCTGAATGTGGGATAAAACATCAGTGTACAATGCCATATACACCTCAACACAATGGAGTTGCTGAATGGAAGAATAGGTCACTCATGGAGATGGTGAGGTGTATGGTCAAAAGTCAGGCTTTACCACATAGTTTCTAGCTTGAGGCTGTCATGTGTGCAACATATGTACTTAACATGTGTTCCACTAAAGCACTACATTCTATCACTCCATATGAGGCTGGGCATGGTCACAAGCCATCTGTTTCTCATCTGTGTGTTTTTGGTTGTCTGGCATATGCATTAGTTCCTGAACAACATCGCAGGAAATTGGATGATAAAGAAGTAAAATGTATTTTTGTTGGGTACAATTCTAAAAGTAAAGGATTTACTTTCATGTACGAAGGAGACATCTGTTAGCTCCAAAGGCATGTATGATACTTGCTGCCTTTTTTTATAGGTGGACAATCTAGTGCTAGTACTATTGAGGCAACTTCTCAGCCTTTACATGTTTCATGTGATGATGTAGATCATTCCATTTCTGATGTAGATTTGCATGATGCACTTGATGAGAGAACTGATATTGAGGAGGCAAAAACTATGCCAAAATGGCTAGTGTGGACTTTGCATGACAACAAATTAGATGCACCTCTGTCATACCATACTCTTTAAGGCTCTCACAGTGCCTCTTTTGCATCAAATTGCTATGGTATGGCTACCTCTAGTCTCTATGATCAGAGTGAGCTTGTTTCATTTGATGAAGCACGAAATTCTGAACATTGGATGGCTGCAATGCAAGCTAAATATGATGCTATCATGAAAATGGTACTTGGTCTTTATGTGACTTGCCTCCTAGCAAGAAGGCCATTGGCACTAAGTGGGTATACAAGCTGAAGCGTAAACCTGATGGAATATTTAACAGGTATAAGGCTAGGTTTGTTGCAAAGGGTTATGCACAAGAAAGAGGCATTGATTTTGATGAAACCTTTGCACCTACGTGTCGAATGACTACCATTCGTAGCATCTGTGCACTTGCAGATCATCATGGTTGGAATGTACATCCATTGGACATTAAAACAACATTTCTGAATGGTGACTTGCATGAAGAAGTGTATGTTTTTCAGCCTCGTGGCTTTGTGTAGAAAGGGCATGAAAACCAGGTGTGCAAGTTAAAGAAGGCATTATATGGTTTAAAGCAAGCACCATGTGCTTGGTATGAAAAGATACATGCTTATCTCATTGCACATGGTTTTGAGAACAGTCCAACTGAAAGCACCTTATATGTTAAGTGTGAAAATGGTGTGCTTCTAATCATTGTGGTGTACGTTGATGACATGTTGCTCACTGGTCCTCATGAGAAGCATATTGCTGATTTTAAGGCTAATTACATGCCTCATTTGAGATGTCTGATTTGGGGCATTTGCATCATTATTTGGGCATTCAATTTATGCAGATTGATGGCAGAATAGATTTGTGTCAAACAAAATATATTGATACATTATTGCAGTGTTTTGGCCTTGAAGACGGTAAACCTATTGCCACTCCTATGGAGACAGGTTTATGATTGAGTCTTCATGATGCTGGAGATGCATTTGATGCTGTTCTCTATCAGCAAGTAGTTGGATGTTTGATTTTCTTATGCACTACTCAGCCATATATTTAGTTTGTTATCGCATAGATGAGCAGGTTTATGCATTTCCCAAGAGTCAAGCATTGGCAGAAAATTAAGCGCATCTTTTGCTGGTACATGGATCCTTGGATTGTTTTATCCCAAGGGGGGATCACTAGTGCTAGATGTACATGCTTTTTTTGACTCTGACTAGGCTGGTTGCTATGACACTTGTGTGTCCACTAGTAGTTTTCACTTCATGCTTGGTGGCTCATGCATATCTTGGCTGAGCTACTGTGGCTACTTCCAGTTGTGAGCCTGAGTATAGGACAACTTTCACAATGACTTGAGTGTGTGTGGCTCAGACACCTTATGGCTAATTTGGGTGTTTGTCAGTCTTCTGCCACCACCATCTTCATTGACAGTCAGAGCGCATTGGCAATTGCGAGGAACCCTGTGTTCCATGCTCGCACTAAGCACATTGAGGTGCATTATCATTATGTCAGGGAGAGGTTCTCTATTGTAGAGATGAGCTTGGCATATGTGCCCACATAGGAGAACATTGCAAACCTTTTCACGAAGGCGCTCCCTAGGGAGAAGTTCCGCAAAGCTTTGGGCTTACTTCCTTTTGTGGATTGATTCCACACAGCTTGGCACTTCCTTATACATGAGTGCTAGCGCCTTGTTCATCGCATCACTCCCAGGGGGGATTTGTTGATATATTTAGGTAGTGATATGTGTCAACACACTAAGATTGTAAGGGCACTTTTTTCCCTCTTTAGGAGGTTTTTTCCCTTGGCTTGTATATATGCCTATAGCCATAACGGGTTCCTTATCTTTTGACATTCTAGTGGTAATACATTCAATATTATGTGTTGTGCTCCAAGCTTCTTCTTCTTCCTTGTGCTGTTCACATGCTTCCGCGGATGTCTAACTCCAACATTTTCTATTGCAATAGACATGTCTATTGCTATAGACAACCAATTTTGGCCAAAAAATTAGGGTTTTTATTTTTGCAATTTTGGAGTTAATTTGGGTAATTTTTTCAAGCAATTGAGATGTCTTGGAGCCACGGAGTAATTCTGTTTGCCTGTTTGACTCACAAGAGCCTAAACAACCATAACATTTTCATACGAAATCTATTTTTTGAGCTCTACAGTTTGGCAAAAAGCTCGTTTTAGATAGGGTAATTTGAAGTTGACCTTCAGGTGGTATTAGGAAGCAAAGGGAGCTTCAAAGGGTTTTTCATCAATACAAAAGGGAGAAAAAAAGATCTTTGAAAAATGCCTGCATCAAAATTGTCTGTCAATTAAAGTTAAGGGCTGAGCGACACTTGGAACTTTTACAAGTCCATTAAGAGCTGTTGGAGAGGCCAAACCAAGATGCAAGTGTGTGCAAGCTTGGGAATATGTGTCGTGGGCTTTCAAGTGCAATCAAAGGAGAAGCGGTTGGAGGTTGGAAGCATTCTTAACCCCCTCAGTTAGTTCTTAGCCTAAGCTAAGCATGAATAATATTATTAACTAATTATGGTGACAATAAGCATGACATAAGTACAAGAAACCCTAATTACTCAAGTGCAAGCATAGCTAAAATATTGTTGTGGCAAAACCTAAGGGAAAAGAATATAAATTACTCAACAAACATTTCAAGTGCGATAAAGAATCAAGTATTCCTGATGACATACATTAGTGGAAAAGAAGTAACAATCCAATTAAAATAAAAAGAAAAAGTGATTGATATGAAAGGATATCATAACACGATTGTACTTGAGAAATCAGGGTCAATCTATAAGGCTTATGAACCTTAAATCGAGTAGACATCTAGGCTGGGATAGACAAAGCACTAGATCCTCTGAGGCTAGTGTAAACCACATAGCTAGGTCGTGGGCACAAAAACTTAGTGATTATCCCTACATGGTGAGTTTAGAGACCAATAACTCAGAGATGTCATAAAATGGGGAGAGGCCAATAGATAGTTCTATTGTTGAATGCCTAGAGAAGCCAAAAGGGCCATATAAGATTCAATTGGAGTACATTAGGACCAAACAATTAGGTGCTCACATCTATGAGGATGGTCTGAGAAGGTCTGTTACCCAACTTCGGACTGGAACACCCAATGGTCAAGTTTGAAGAAGGCTCATAGGTTGCTAAAGATGGAACCATGTATGTGATCACAAGATTACCCAATAGAATTGATGAATTTGGAATTGTGATTCCAAAAATAGAGCTTGAAGACCTAGAACAAGGAACCTTAGGAGGAGAGCCTAGGACCCCTAGAGGCAAATTGGTCTTGACTAGGGTGATCACCCTAGAGTGGATCCCCCCAAGATAATAAGAGCATAGAGTTACTCTTGAAGACAGAAACAGACAAGGCATTCTGTAGATATGAACCGCATTCTATAGATATGAACCCCGCCAGCCTAACAAAGTTGGGACAATCATCATATATGAATCTAAAGATCCTGATATGCTAGGAAAGGTGGTCCACTTAGACAACACCTCAGAGAGAGTGTTTGTGGTATCGGAGCATGGTAGGCATGCCTACACTTGGAAGGGTGAATTTTTCTTTTAGAAACCAAGATCAAATATCTCTTTTGGCCACCAAGGAGCTGGAACATCCCAAGCTCATGGAACTAAAAAGGATAAGACTAGAGACAAACTTGAAATAAGTTTTGCACTTGGAAGAGAAAGAAGCAAAGCAAAAATGGGTAGAATGGATAGTGAGAGGACTAGAGGCCCAAGGCTTCAAAGAGGCATGGTTGAGTTTCCACTTCCAAGGCCCAATAAACATCTTATGATTTTGAGGCCTACATAGTTGGTCAAGTCAATGAAGAACTACTTTGATGGCAGAGGAGACCCATACGACCACATAACAAAGTTTATGCAAGCCTTGGGAGCCAAACAAGTTGAAGTCTTGTTCACTCAATAAAATTCTTTTGGACTAACACTCAAGAACACTACCTTCACTTGGTTTCAACCACTTCACCAGAGGTAATTCAAAAACATTGAACAACTATTGGAAGCCTTCATCACTGAATTTTCTAAGAGTGGCATGAGGCACAACAACTCATCTCGAATACATAACTTCAAACAAACACCTCAGGAAATGGTTCGACTTGCAAGAAGACAATTTAGAAAATATTTAGAGAGATGTCATGTTCCAGAGTTACCCACACCAGCCAAACAAGGGGCTTTATTTCTATATGGTTTGTTAAGTACAAATTGAGATCTTATGTGTACTTGAAGGACCCTAGATCTATAGAACAATGTGTGCAGCAGGCATTGCAAACTAGCAAAATTCAGATGATCAAAGCATGCATGCCAATGCTTTGCATCTGCTATAGCCTGAGAATCTTGAACTGCATGCTGAATCATTCACATATTTTGCATAATACATGAGCTTATAAAACCCATGATATAAAATGCGTGAAGCAATAATGATGTCGCCATTTGACAGATCATGAACTGTACATGTGTCATCAACAAATTTCAAAACCGAGCCAATCTTGGCTAATGCTGAAACTGATAACAATTTTTTCTTGATCACTGGCATAAATAAAGCATCTGACAATGTAAAAGAACTACCGTCAAGAGTATTGATAATGATCTTACCAACTTCCATAACAGGATAAGAGGTGTTTGTGGCACATGTGACAATATTCCATGTACGGTCATGCTCAATTGAAGTAAAATTGTGCTACGAGGTAAAATGTTTTGTTGCCCCACTATCAAAGTACCAAACATCCCAGTCTACTGCAGACATACATTGTTCATGTGAAGATGGGTCATCACTACAAACAGTAGTAAATGCCCATTCTTCATTCTACATAGGATTAGCAGACTCTGTTTTGGGTGTAAAGGCCTCTACAACAACCATTCAAGCCTCTTTCTTCTTTGCCTCTTTTGCAGCCAGTTTTGAACAACTCTTTATGAGATGATCATTTCCTTTGTAGTATTTGCAGAACAGTTTCTGCTTTTCATTTTTTCTTCTCATCTCTGTCATCCTTCTTTGATTGTGCAGAATTAGCACATTTCTTTATCAAAAGGGAAGTTCAGCCTAGGCCTACTTCGTCAGACTTTAATTAAAAAAGTTACAAGTGTCTGGGACTAGTGCCCTTGGGACACCTCATATCCCACAAAGCAAGGGTAGAACATGCGGAACTTGAGAGGGTTAAAAAGGAGGTTAATAACCCTCTCATCCTCCTCATGTGGGACCCACTTGGGTTTAAGCTTGTTTTT
The DNA here is from genome assembly GCA_020310875.1 of Ceratopteris richardii. Classification (NCBI taxonomy): domain Eukaryota; kingdom Viridiplantae; phylum Streptophyta; class Polypodiopsida; order Polypodiales; family Pteridaceae; genus Ceratopteris; species Ceratopteris richardii. The sequence continues at coordinate 97,503,615 of CM035414.1, read as the reverse complement.
CTCAACGAGAGATACTTTATGATGCCTGAAAGGAGGGGACCTCTTGCAATTGGAGTTTCTTTTGCCAAGGAGGAGCAAAGACTTCTTGATCGGCCACTCCTTAGGAGGGTGTCCAAAGTTGTAGGCACACCGCTCCCTCCAAATCTTCTAGAGGATCTCCCCTTTTATTGCATTACACAGTGCCACTAAGAAGCCGATCGCTTCACCCAAAAGTGCTTGCTTCTAGGTGATTTGTTTTTATAGCCTAAAAATATTCACCAAGGTCTGCCAGAGCCAGAAGAGACTTGGGGCATGCGTAGAAGATGTGATCCAAGTCCTCAATGTTGCGATGACATTGCTTGCACCATGGTGGAGCCCCAAAAATTTTGCTAGCTTTTAGATTGGTCCAAATACCCCGGTGGAGGATTTGCCACATGAGAACTTACTTTTGGGTCTCGATGAGGGGATGCTAGAGAGACATGAACTTCAAATCCCAACACAAACGCATCCAGATCAGGCACCAATTCTTGTTAAGAGTGACATGATAATCCATGTTTACCTTGATTCTAGGAATTTTGGAAAGGCGATTGTCATTGTGCCAAATAAGACCGTCATGGCACGATAGATCCTACCCAATGAGGAGTCGGGTTTTTGATCATTCCCAAGTGAGACATGTGCTTTGAAGGAGGGTCCATTCTTCATAGTTCACTCTTATTTGAGGTTCTATGTCCTCAAAGCTAATCCACGGCTAGTTTCTTATTTCCAGAGGTGTTTCCATTGTCTGAAAACCTTGTTCCAATGCCTCTTTGCATTTTGGAGGTTTGAAGAAGCCACCCCCTAATGCCCATGATCATAAACCATATTGAGTCATTTTGTTTGATACTAGTTGCCCATTTCCAATCTTCTTGATTTTGATGAATTGTTTGAGCTTGTTCCAACTCTTCCGCAGAGAGCACAAAAGTTTTGAGCCTTTGGGTGAAATTGAAATCAAGGAGAATAAAAGGGTAAGGAGGTCCAAGTCCTTCCAACTAGGGAGGCCCGCTAGGATAATCACGTTCTTGTTCCTAAAAGTGAGCTTGGTCCAAGAGGTCTCACATTCGCACCAAGCCTTGATGATCCATTTAGTTGCCAACTTGTTAGCCATCCCTTCAATATCCATGATGCCTAGACCCCCACAATCCTTCTAGTTGATGCAAGTAGACCATTTAATTTTGGGAAACTCCCTTCTGTTGTGGTCCCTAATCTAAAGAAAATTTATGCAGATTATTTCCAATTTGCTAAGATTTTGATCTATCGGTTTCTAGCAAGAGAAAAGTAAATGGTCAAGGAGAACAGGAAGATATTGATTATCGTGGCATGCCCCACGAGGTTGAATTGCATGCCATTACAATACGCAAGCTTGTTGTCTAGTTTGGAAAGGATCCAATTCCATCACTGCTCCATTGAAATTCCAAAACCCATCGAAATACCGAGTAGCTAGAAGGCTTGACCCCTCAGAATAATTTGGCAATTGTGGTCAACCACCAGTTGAGGAGGCTGCCCATTGATGGCTCTGAAAGTAGTTTTTGAGTGGTTTATTTTGGAACTAGATGCCTCACAAAAAGTGTTAAGGCACCCCCAAAAGGTTTCAATGCTGGTCACATCATTATGCACAAATGTGTTCATGTCATCTACAAATAGTCTCATGATCATCTGGCCTTGGTTGAGAGGCAGAGAGAGACCGTTAATATGGTCCATTTCCATGTGATGATGCACAAGATGACTGGGCCCCTCCGTGGAAATAGCAAAAAGCAAAGGGGCCAGCGGGCACCCTTGCCTAATAGAGCATTTTAATCTGATGGCCTTGGATAACTAACCATTGACATTAATTCGCGTCGATGTGTTTCCCAACAATGTAATGATAATCTTAGTGAACTTTTGACCGTAGCTGAGGTCTTTAAGAGATTGGAGAACAAAGTCCCATTCTAGCCTATCATAGACTTTATCAAAGTTGATTTTAAGGAATACCACATCTTGCTCAGACTCTTCAGCAAAATCGAGACCTTCCCAAATATGAATGATCGCTTCCAATATTGATCTACCCTTGATGAATCCTTTTTTGTCCTCATTAAGACAACTCTTCATGTGGTAAGAGATTCTGTTGGCAATTACTTTTTCCAGAATCGTGTACCCAGTTTGAAGCATTGTGATCGGGAACTAGTTACCTTTTTTATGGATAAGCGTTGTGATCGGGAACTAGTTTTCACCCCTATTCTTGTTATCTTTTTTATGGATAAGCTTGATGACACCATTGTTTAGGCATTCGGGGAGCACACCAAAAGCCAATGCTTCTTGCCAAACCAAGTGTAGTGGAGTGGCTACCACCTGTGTGAAGGATTTGAAAAACTCATTTGTGAGGCTATCTAGACCTAGGCTTTTCCCTTTGGGGAGCATATCAATAGCTTCAAGAATCTCATTAAAAGAAATGGGTGCATCAAGGAGAGACTTTAGATAATGTGTTATTCATGAGGGAGAGGCTCTCGAGATGGTCGCCATGCAATCCCACTTGTGTGGAGAAAGGGGCATCAAGACCCCCAAGAATTGAGTAAAGTGGTCGACAATAATAGCACTATCGCATCTCTTTAGTTGGTTTGTCAGACTTCCCCACCCACCAGTCTTTAAAGTATACTTGCAAGTTTATCCTTTGAATTCATTCCTTGTATCTGAGCATGCCTCTGATTTTTTGTACTCCCCACTGGTATTGGTAGTCCCCTTTATTCACTTCCTCCTCTAGATTCCAGAGCCTCCGATAGAGCTTCTCTCTCTGCCTCTACCACACATTGCAAAGCATCTTGTGAGTTTTGATCAAAATTTGATGAGTCTTCTCAACTTCAGCCCTCCAAATTTGGCTAGAGAAGCATCATTGGCGAACGCCGAGTTCCAAACCAAGGTAATTTGAGAGAAGGGCAAAAGACATGGAGCAAGCATGAAACCAAGATGTGTTCTTGAGCTTGGAAATCAGTTTGAAGGTCAGAGTAAAAGGGTAGTGGTCCGATATGGCAAGGTCAATGTGTTGAGAGATGGTGGGATGGCCCCACTGGTAGATAAATATTTTGCACAATATAGCTTTTATTGAGTCTTGCTTTCCTCAAGTTATCCCCAAATTGGAGGTTCAACTAAGAGAAACCATTCGTGTCTTTGATCTCCGCTAGATCCAGGTGAGTTTGATTTTGTCCCAGATATCTTTCTCTTGACCATCAATGGTACACCCCTTGTTGTCACACCGATCCGAAGGATCTCCCACCATGTTGAAGTCTTCACATAGCATGACATTCTGGGAAAGTGAGTCTAAAGAAGTCCAGGTGTCAATCCTCTCACTCCTTGTTTTGGGCATACATGGAGACCACAATTGTTGAGATATCAAGCTCAACATGTGATGATCGAGGATGACATGTATCAAATTTTCCTTTCTCTGACATGTATAGTGGTCACACTGGTATGTGTCAAAGATACTTCATTGAGCTTACTAGATTTATCTACCAAGAGTGATGGCACATTTGTTTCTTGCCAGCTCACTCATTTGCAGACATTAGGTTTTTCTCCATGTAATTTTCTTTATATATGGCACTTGTTGTGTTGTTGTTGTAGGTCATTCTTGTACATTCCTTTTATGTAATACAAGAAGAAGAAAAAGATCATTATTCCTTGCCTCAATCTATGTGTGTGTGCTTCTCTTTGATTATGAGAGTGTGTGTGAGCTCTCTTCCTTATCTCCTTCCTCAGGACATGGTATCAGAGCCAGGTTGGCTACAGAGAGCTCGTGAGAAGGCAGATGGTGAAGAGTATGCGAGAAGGCATGGAGAAAATGCAATTCACAAACGACCTTAGATTGCTATGAAAATTGGCATGAAGCTAGCAGCCCTCAAAATATTTTTTAGAGTTATCCCTTTAAGATCACTTGGTTTTGTCAGATCAGAGTTTCAGAGCCATTTTGACCTCCGTTTTGAGCCTGCAAGGTGGGGCCCACAATAAAATCAAGTGAGTTTGCAAAATTGTAACTTGTGTCCTATTTCACAACACTCATATACTCCAGATCTAGAATTTCAAGAAATTTTGTGTATTGTTGATACACAAAAACTGTGTTTTTTCTGAGATCAAACTGTCACGTCAAAGTGCAACAGTGTTCAAGCAGTACTGCTTATAGTGTTTTTGCAGTGTGTGAATTGCTGCAGAACTGACAAATGCAGATGGAATGAGTGATTTTATGAGTGATACGCTGGATAAGAACAACTTCCATGCCTTGAGATTCAGAATGATGAGTTTCTTGATGGGAAAATGCTATTGGAAGTACATCAAAGGAGAGAACAAAAACACTCTACAGTTACCAGAGAGAAATCAGATTGCAGACTAGTTAAGAGCATAAAAAAGAATGGAATCAAGGAGCACCAAAGGTAATGTATTCACTATCTGTTAGCATATAAGATAGCATGATTGGGCACATACAGGATGCCAAGACTCCAAAAGAGGCTTGGAACAGTCTGGTCACATTGTATGAGACCAATACAAAGGCACAAAAATTGCAACTCAAGAACGAGATGCATACACTAGAGAAAACAGGCATGTCGGTAAGTGAGTACATCCTAAAAATCAAAAGCATATGCGAGTCACTTGCATCTATTTTTATGAATGTAGATGATGATGATAAGGTGGAAGTATGCCTCTATGGTTTAGGAGCTGCATATAAGCAGTTTAGAATGTCTATTTAGACCAGGGAAAATATTCCAAATTTTGTTGATCTGCTGTCCATGTTGATTATTTAAGAAAAGAATCTTGGTGAGGACTCAAACTCCCAAGAAAGACCTAGTTTTGAGTAGGTATTCAACTCTGGTAGAGGAAGAGGCGAAGTTAGAGGCTTTGGAAGTGGAAGAGGACACAATAACAAACACTAAGGTCAACAATAGGATCATCTAGGAGGTAGAGGACAATCTCAAGGTGTTGGGAGCCAAAGAGGCCGCATAAATTTCCAAAGAAATAATTCAGGTAATAAAATTAAACGATGCTGGAATTGTGGTAAACTTGGACACTTTGAACGTGATTGTAGGTTGAAGAATCAAAAGAACAGAAGGCAGCAAAACAACTATGCATCCACAAGTGCAGATGATTCTGAGAAGCTGTTTATGGTTCAACATCACATGATGAATATGATGTCTGTTGATGTTTCAAAATCTGAATGATAATATCTCGTATCTTGATTCAAGTGCTTCAAACCACATGACAAGTCATGCAAAATGGTTTAGTACTTTGCAAAAATTGCCAATTCTTGCATATGTTGAAACGGGTGATGACACATCACACTGTATGGAGCATACAGGAAACATAGCATTGTCTATGGAGGAAGGGAAGGTATAACATCTTGCTGATGTGTTGCATGTTCCAAATATAACAAAGAATCTAGTTTCTATTGGACACATGGTTGACCACGGATTACAAGTCAGGTTTAATGTAGGTTGGCTATATGTAGAAGAGTACAAACAGGATGGAAGATTGATTGCCAAAGGAAATAAAGTGGGTAGGATGTTCACCTTAAATGTGAAAATTCCTATGAATGTAGCCATGTTTGCAAAAGGTGCAGGAGATATTGCTGATATAGAGACCTAGCACAAACGAATTGGACATGCAAACTTATAGAGGCTGGAATTGATGCAATCAAAGGAGATTGTCAATGGACTACCAAATTTCAAAGTTGCAGAAATGCAAAAGGTATGTGGAGCATGTCAATTTGGTAAACAGTCAAGAGCAACATTTTTTCATGACAAGTATGTTAGTAAGAATGTACTAGAAATAGTACATACAGATGTTTAGGGTCCTACAAAGACCACATCTATGGGCGGTTGTAGATTTTATGTTACTTTCATTCATAACCATACATGGAAATTATGGGTATATTTCATGAAAGAGAAGAGTGAGGTGTTCACTCACTTTGAAAATTTTAAGGCCATGGCAGAAAGCAGATAGGAAAGTATATTTAGACATTAAGTTCTGATGGAGGAGGTGAATACGTCAAATGAGTTCAGCAAATTTCTTAAAAATCATGGAATTCGCTGTTAGTTTTCATGCAGGTACACACCACAACAGAATGACGTTGTTGAATGCAAAAATAGACATATTGCAAAAATAGCAAGAGCTTTGATGGCTGAGAAGAATATGCCTCATTCTTACTGGCAAGATGCTATGCATACTACTGTATACATCATGAACATAACTCGGACTACTATTGTACATCAAGTTACACCTGAAAATAAGTTTATAAGTAAAAAGCCAAACTTACCACATATGAAAGTATTCGGATATATGGCATATGTACATGTTCCAGATGAGTTGAGGAAAAAGCTTGATCCAAAAGCAAAAAAATTTATCTTCATTGGGTACTCCCTTGAGCAAAAGGGGTATAAATGTAATAACCCACTCACACGACAGGTGAAGGTAAGTACAGATGTGGTATTTGATGAAATGTCAAACTTCTATGCAGATGCCAAAGGAGGACTGAATCTTGAACCAAATGAAAAAGAAAATGCTACAAAATCAAGTGCAAAAACTCAAGTTTTGAGTGGACCAAATGCATCACCAAGCAATAGTTCCAACTCAAATCCATGGAGTGGAAGATTGCATGGAAATTTCAGTCCAGCAAATTCATCAAATACATCCAAGAAAGGTAAAGAAAAGCTTTCTGCCAGTAGTAAAACATGTGCAGGTTTTGAAGACGTTGATGGAGACTCAAGTGGTTTAGAAAAGAGTCTTGATGAGGAATTTGGATGGCCCTCTGTAAAGAATCCAGGAGTAAGAAAGGCACATGTAGATGATATAAGGAGAATTGACCCAGGACCAAGAATAACTGGGAGGATGTGGAATTCAATGCAATGATTGACGTGTGAGAGTTATATGGCTTGTCATTGTGCCTACATGACCAAGGTAATACAAGATGGTGAACCCTCTTGTTTTGAAGATGCAATCGGAAATACAAATTGGGAAAAAGCTATGGATGAGGAGATGGTTGCACTTTATGAAAATGAAACATGGAAGTTGGTTCCGTTGCCACAAGGAAAAAAACCCATAGGCTACAAGTGGGTTTACAAGATGCTACAAAAGTATGGTATGACTGATTGGAATCCAATTTCTATGCCATTAGATCAGAATTTGAAGTTGGATACTACATCAAGTGAAGCATTGGAAAATGCTACTATGTACAGGAAAATTGTGGGAAGCTTGATATATCTCACAATTACAAGGCGTGATCTAAGCTACACTATTGGACTTGAGAGTCAATTTATGCAAGTTCTTAGGAAGGAACATTTGGATGCTTTGATGTGCACTCTATATTATGTGAGGGCTACTTTGGATTATGCATTGTTTTATGAAGCGGGTGTAGATTTGCAGGTTCATGGATACACCAATGCAGATTGGGCTGGTAGCATTCTAGATAGAAGGTCTACTAGTGGCTTTCTATTCTCACTTGGGACTACAACTATTACATGGAGGAGTAAGAAGCAACTTACTATTGCTTTGTCGAGTATAAAGGCTGAGTAAAGAGGTGTTGTAATGGCAACATGTGAGGCATCATAGCTAGAGATGCTACTTGCAGATTTAGGTGTGGAAGTGCAAAAGCCTATCACCATGTATTATGATAATCTTAGCAGCATAAAATTAGCACGGAATCCTATTTTCCATGCTAGAACAAAGCATATTAAGGTACATTATCACTTCATCAGAGAGAAGGTATTAGAAGGTGATATTGATCTTGTCTATGTGAGAATAGATGAGGAAGTTTCTGATATTTTCACTAAGCACTTGGAGAAGAGAAGCTGAAGAAGTTTTGAAAGATGCCTTGATTAGAGGATATGACATTGAGCTTAAGGGGGAGTGTTGAGATATCAAGCTCAACATGTGATGATCCACGATGATGCATATAATTTTTTCATTTCTCTAACACGTATAGTGCTCATGCTAGTATATGTTAGGGATACTTCATTGAGCTAACTAGATCTATCTACCGAGAGTGATGGCACATTTGTTTCTTTCTAGCTCACTCATTTGTGGAAATTAGGATTTTCTCCATGTACTTTTCTTTATATATGGCACTTGTTGTATTGTTGTTTTATGTCATTCTTTTACATTCCTTTTATGTAATAGAAGAAGAAGAAGAAGAAGAAGATCATTCTTCCTTGCCTCAATCTGTGTGTGTGCTTCTCTTTGATTGTGAGAGTGTGTGTGAGTTATCTCCCTTATCTCCTTCCTTATGACAACAGTGAATTGGAAGGGGCCCCCAAAGGAGGTAGCAATCCAACAATGTTTTTGATCCTCATGGGAGTTGACTAGTCTACCAAACCAAAACTTGTTTATTCCAATAGTTGTGCCACAGGCTCCCCTACGACGTGAAGTGATGACCTAGACTTGAGCCAAAGAGATGCATTTGAGTCATTCAAAAGGTCCCCTCCATTTATTTAAATCTCTTGAATACAGATGAAATTTGGGTTTAGTCTATCCTGCAACCACTAGCCAATAATAGATTCTCTTGAGGGTTCACTCAACCCCCTAGCATTAAATGATATGATAATCATTGTTGATGGTTACCCTCTTTGCGAAGCGGGACCTTGTCTTTTTCTTCTTGGATTCGTCTTTTTTCCTCAAGAACGAGGGGTCTTGTCCACATAGAAGAGCTCCATTTACCTTTGCTCTTCTGACTAGTGAGGAAACCTTGATCTGCAACATGCATAATGGACATGTTTTTCTTAGAATGATCTTACAGCAACATAATAGAGACTAACTCCTCAAATGTTAAGGCATTTGGATTGCCTTTCACCATCAATCAAAGAGTAGAACCAAAACTCTCATATGAATCTAGAGGACCATTTTGAACAGTCTAGACAAATGAACTATAAGGCAAGACTTCATCAGCAGAAATCAACTGCTCCAAATCTTTGATCTTTATTAAAAACTTGTCCATTGAATCTCTTTCATTCATATGCTCACTCCCAACTATTTTCGGCAATAAGCAACACGGGCCTTATTCCTTGCCTGGTATAAAGTGGTAAGTGTATCCCAAGCACCCTTTGCTATTCTACAAGAGCGAATGTGAGGAATAATGGCACATTTGACAAAAAAGGCTATCAATGCATGTGCCTCAACATCTCTACCATCCCGACAAATTTCCACTATAGTAGGTGTAGCACGAACCACAACATGAACAAGAACATGAAGAATATCACCATCTTCAATGCCATCTGCATCACCTTCAATAACTGTATTTGCAGGTGTCATAGGATGTTTTTCAACACCCCGCACAATATTCCATAGTCCTTTTGCAAACAATACATGATGCATCATATACAACCATAATGGGTAATTGGTACCATTCAACTTATCCTCAACAACCAACATACGGAATTCATCACTACTTTTAGCCATGGCCACCGACTAAAATACCTTGATGTAGAAAAATGATTGTATCTCAAAAAGCCAAACAGAACTATCCTATTTAGTTCTGCTAAACCCGTAGTAGACTTCTAGATGCTTATACTAGCAAACCAAAAGCTGTATATATCTCTAGCACAAAAAGAAAGAAATTCTTGCACAAGCACTGTGATAGTGCATTCGGAGGCTGAAATGTGTATGCTCACCAACTTTTGTGCAGTTTTGAGACTGTGACTAGAGGGGTGTCAACGATGCCCTATATGAAATGGAGACCTCTGTTGATACCAATTGTTGGAGTTTGAGGTCTATCAAAGCACGTCAATGGCACGGGGTCAGTTCTCTACAAATACAACATCCAAGGTGATGTTATATTCTAGATCTTGGTGGCGATCCCTATTTCAAGATGCTAATTCTTATGTGCATAGATGTGATATCTGTCAAAGGACAAAGTATCCAATAAAAAAGGATGAAATGCCTTTGAGACCCTTGGTGTTTGTCAGAGCCTTTAGTAAATAGGGATTCAATTTTATTCAATGTATTCATCCATTTTCTAAAAGTTCACATGCACGATATATCATAGTGGCAATAGACTACTTGGGAGAGTGGGCTGAAGCCAAGGCTATTCATAAAAGTGATGCTTAAACAATATCTAAATTCTTATATGTAAATATAATTACTAGACTTGAATTATCGATTGAGTTGGTAAGCGATAAAGGGACTCATTCTCAAAATGAAGCCATTGTGTGCTTGACCAATTATTTCATGATAATTTTAGATTGTGGCACCTTATCACCCTCAAGCTATAGGACTAGCTAAAAATACTAATAAGGTACTGTGTAATAGCTTGTCAAAATTGGTGAATACCGAAATAATTGATCGTGATAAGCAACTTCATCATTATTTATGGTCATATAGAGCTTCATATAAAACATCCATTGGACTTCTCCATTCGATCTAGTGTATGGAATGAATGGAGTCCTACCAATAGATTTTCTAACACCTACTTTGAATTTAGGTAACAACTTGGAATGGGATGGATATGATTTATCCCAAATTGTTTATGAATTCGGAGTAACTAGAAGCATAAGGTTGCAAGCAATCCTATTATGATATGCACATCAATAATAAAGATATGCAAGAAGGAGACTTAATATTGGCATATAAAATCAAGGAACATATAAGAAGCTACAGAAGAGAGGTCATGGACCTTACATATTGAATACGATTGTTTCTAGTGGTGTAGTGCAACTTGCAACCCAGATGGAGAAGTAATGCCAAATTTCATATGTGCTTGTAGAGTGAAAACATACATGGAACTCTTGACAATAGATATGTGGAAAGGAATACAAGGATGAAAATTTTAAAGAAAAGGAAGAAGAGTTGAGAGTTAGAAAGAAAGCGAAAGAAAGAATGAAGAAGGAGAATGAAGGGACAAGGATGATACAATTTATGATATATAAGACTGATTCACTGGATAAAACTAGAATGCTTCCTATAATAATGTTGAATATTTAGGGTAAGGAATTTAGAGCTCTTCTAGACGCATGAGCTCAAGTGAAACAATGAGTAGAAGATTCAAAGTTTGAAGTAATTGTCAGAGCTATTACAAGGCAAATTTTTAGTTCATTATCCATTGTATATTTTGAGTTTGAGATAGGACAAGAGAGCAATTGTGTGGAATGTGAAGAGTGGCCTCAAACGTTGATGCCTAGAGGCTTGGATGAATCAAAATGAAGTGTCATTGGATTTTGCAAATAAATTTTTTTGATCTTAAATTTTAATGGAAACACTGTGAAAATCTCTTTTGTAAGTGATCTTGTGCAGGAAGTGAATCAAGTAGTGCATGAACTAGAATCAGAGTCCTTTGTATTCACAATGCATCAAGTCAAGTGGATGAAATTCAACTAGAAAAGCATCAACGTGATAGAAAAAAAAGAGAATATTTTCCAACAAAATTATTCAACAAAGAAATAAACTGAAGTAGATGTGGATACCCAAGGTAATTGTCCAAAGTGGTGGAAAAGCATTTCAGAATCCATTGGAACTAACAAATTACAAAAATATAAATGCAACAAGATATAAACAAGGATGGACACCTAAGCAGAAGAAAAGGAGTGAAAGTTTGTTCCAAGTAAGACACGTCCAAATGAAGGATGAGATCAAAAGGACCAAAGAAAATTAGAAAAATCAAAAGTAGCAGATTTGGAAAGAATATAAAAGATCAAGATACAAAAATAGAAATATATATACATGTAATTAGTATAGACAAGAACAAGCATAGCAGAGTCTCATCATCAACGAGCCATTTAAGTAGAGTTTCTTAAAAACTCTATGAAGAAAATTGCATAACTAGATTATGCATAAATAAGTCTTTATTAGAAAGCCATGCATTCACTATGCACAATATCTTCGATACCCATGGACATTTTAAAGCTCTCAAAATCATAGGAAGAGAGCTAGGAGGGGAACAAAGCAACATAGAGTCTTCCCTTTAAAACACTTTTCTCAAATAATAACTAATAGATTATATATCAAATTAATTAATAAACATTAAGAAACCCATGCAAAAAATATAGAGAAAAAGAGATAAAATAATAATAAAAAAACGGATCCAAAAAACAAAAAATAGATAAAAGTAAAAAAAGTTAATAAGATGGAACATTTTTTTTCACTTTGAGAAATAAGATATGTGTGTGTATGGCACAAAAAAAAAATTTCTTTGATTTTAATGCACAATGCAAGGTGCTACAAATAGTATGTGAGTGGAAACTTCTTTGAGAATTGAGAACTTTAATTTTAGAATAATTATTTCCTTTTTGCACCTAGGATACCTTACTAATATGTGATGATCAATGTTGATTGAGTTTTTAATTTTATATGTTGATTTTGATGGAGTTATTGTGAAGACATTTCTATTGAATGTGATGAGTTCTTATTTCTTATTGATTTTTGGGTTCACTTGAAGAGATTTAATGTGGGCGGAGTGTATTTTTTTATCTTCTAAGGAATGACTCAAGGATTGCTAATAGACAAACCAGAGGTGGATAGGAATGACTCAAGGATTGCTAATAGACAAACCAGAGGTGGATAGTGTTTCATTCTCTAGAGGACATTGGTTTCTAGATAGTGCACTCCTAGAAGATGTGGTGGATCTGGAAGCAAAAGAAGGAGAGGAAAGGAACCTCATAGAAAAGAATTAGATAATTAAAGAGATCTAGGAATGCTTCCAAGAGTTAAGCCAACATATTTCCACTATCAAGATTTGAAAATCCAAATACACAATGCTATCACATGAGTTCTCAAAACATCAAAAATAAAAAGTGGTATACAAGAGATGGAGGCCAATGGGATTACATATCGTGCTAGTAGAGCCAATATATTTCATGGATTTTGAAATATATGAGTAGCTGATGAGCACATTGCAAGAAGGGAAGAGGATGAATTTTGAACCTTACTTCATGTGCAGAGTGAACAAAGGAGAAGGAGAAAAGGTGGAGATAACCATAGAACCTAGCCATATCAAGGGAGCCTTATGTTGGAAAATCAAGCTTACACTATGCTTGAGGTGGATTTGATCTACATCAAAGGCTATCGCGTCGAAAGAATATCCGTTGGAGAGTTCTTTTTCATATGCTCATTTATTGTATTTTTTGAGAAATTTTTGATGGCTCATTTACCGTTGTAAAAGCCTTGAGCTTTACACATGTAAAGGTACAAATATAGAGCCCAAATCCCACGAATTTTTGGTGGTTGAAGTTGCATTCAATCAAGCAATCAATCACCTAAAAGTAGATCAATCAAGATCTTCACTTTTCCTAGATTGTAGGAAAGTGAATTGATTCCCTCCAACAACCGTTCCCACCTTCATTTGAATTCAAATTCAAGTTGTAAAAGTCGTGGAACACTCCTAGAGGCTACATAAAGAGTTGAAATCACTTGTATTATACATGGAAGCAATATACATACACTTGTGACCATCATTGTCTTGCTCCTTCAATTTTCTGCATCATCTTCTTCGCCAACAGTAACCTTGCAGAGGCTTCTGCTCTCTCCGCAGAGCTCTAAATTGAGTGCAAGAGGACTCATTGGAAAGGTATTAGTGTCTAGTTTTATGCCTGTAAATTCTCAAATCATTTCATTCAGCAGATTTGGAGAAATCTGAGTTTTTCTGCCTCGGGGTCAATCTCTACGTATTCCTGAAAAATAGGAAGTATCACCGGTGAATGTTGCATTCATTCCTGTAGCATATTTTGCTTATTCCTTATAATTTTGTGCATTCCATACACTCAACCCTATGTGTATCACTCCCATAAAATTATTTTTTCTAATTGTAATCACGCTGGTCGCTATGGGCATTTGAAGTTCATTGTCTCTTCCATAGATAGTAAGTTTTTGAGCTAGTCGACCCGCGAACCTATCTGTTTTGTATCGACTCATTCTCCTTGATGCTCCAAGGTACATAGTGTGTTTCTTTGCACTTATAGCATGCCTATAAGGTCTATTTGAGTCTCCAAAAGCTCAAAGGCTGGTCTTGTGCCGATTGGCTTGACCAAACTTCATCGCTTCGAAACGCACTTTTCTACCTTCGACAAGCTTCTCCAAGTTTCTTTCAGTGGTATCAGAGCTAGTTCAAGATGGGTGACAGCTTTCCCTCAATGATCGAGAAGCTTGATCGACACAACTACGCGGCTTGGAAAATCAGAATGGAGGCCTATTTTCAAGGTAGAAATCTTTATGGAATTGTAGCAGGTGATGAAGCTATGCCTATTCCAAGATCCAAAGGAGGACCTACACAAGAGGAGACAGATAAGCTCACACTTTGGTGCGCAAGGGATGCTCAAGCAAGGTCGTACATACTAAACTCTATCTCTGACTTTCTATTACCACATATTAGAGGATGCAAGACATCTCAAGAGACTTGGGATGCTCTCGAGACATTCTTTTCTGCTAGTACCAAAGCAAGAAAGAATCACCTTTGGAACGAGTTCAACCAAATGAAGAAGACACCTGAACAAACCATCACAGAGTTTGTTACCAAAGTCAAGGAGGTTGCGGATCAGTTAGCATCCATTGGAGAGCTGATTGAAGAAGAGGTCATCATGAGGCAAATTCTCAACGGCATTCGAAGTGATAAGCAATGGCAATCCTTCACGACGGCTTACGATCTCATCATGGATGTGCAAACTCCAGACTTCAACATCTTTCTTGGACAACTCTTCAATCAAGAAGCCAACAATAGCATAAAGGAAGGTAACTCTTATCATGGTAATTCAACTAGTGCTCTATATGCAGATAAGAAGGATAAGAAGCAGAAAGACAAGAAGAAGGAAGAAGACGAAGAAGAGACTTCCCAAGCCAACTTCGCAAGCAAGAGCAAGTGGAAAGGGAAGAAGAAAGGACCAAAGCAAGACAAAGCCAAAGGTCAGAATGTTCAACCTTGTGCCATATGCGATAAGACCAACCACACCACTCAGAATTGCTGGTTCAATGGGAAGACCCAGAAAGGAAGTGGAAGAGGTGGATATGGCAGCAATAGAGGCAGAGGTGGACACAACTTCAACAATAACAATAGAAGCTATAATAGAAGGGAATACAACAATTATTCAGAAGATCAACCACATGGAGACTCATTACTTCTTATGAATCTAAGCCACAAAGAAGGTAAAGAAGATGATCATTTGTTCTACATAGATTCAGGATGTTCGAATCATGTTGTAGGCAACATTGTCTTCTATCTGACTTGGAAAGTCCAAAGCATAGACATGAAGTGCAAACAGGGGATGACACGAAGCACAATGTGGAGAGGATTGGTAATGTCAAAGCTTCCAATGGCAGGACAAACATTCTGAGTAAGGTTCTCTATGTACCCACTATCACTAAAAACCTAATAAGTGTAGGCCAAATAGTTGAAAAAGGCTTGCAAGTTAGGTTCACCCAACATGGAGCTTTTGCGGAAGATCCATGTTAAGGCTTCAAGAAGATAGCCCGAGGTGAGAAGCATGGTAGGCTCTTTACTTTTGAAGTAGGAGATACCAGGAACATATCTCTATTCAACTTTGGGTCTCAAACCCTAAGTGAGCTTGAAGTGTGGCATAAGAGACTTGCTCATGTGAATGAAAGAACCTTGAAGGATATATGCAGGGATCAAAGTGTTATAGGACTGCCGAACATATCAAAGCAACACATGATCAACAGGTGTGATGCATGTCAGATTGGGAAGGCACAAAGACAACCATTCAACCACAAAGGCTACATCCACAACAACTTATTGGACTTAGTACATACAGATGTATGGGGACCAAGTCAAGAACCTTCATTGGCAGGATCAAGGTATTATGTCTCATTTATTGATGACCATAGTAGATGGACTCTTCTATACTTTATCAAGAGTAAGAATGAAGTATTTGATTGCTTCAAGAAGTATCTTGCAAATGTGGAGAATCATACAGGTAGATCACTAAAGAAGCTCAGATCTGATGGAGGGGGAGAATACTTCTCCAAAGAGTTTGATGAGTTCTTGCAGGACAAAGGTATCAAAAGGGAAGTGACTACTAGGTACTCTCCTCAACTAAATGGAATTGCAGAGAGGAGAAACAAGACATTGGTTGGATCAGCCCGAACAATGCTTGAAGAGAAGAAGTTGCCACATTATCTATGGGTAGAAGCTATTTCAACTGCAGTGTACCTTGTCAATCGACTACCATCCAAATCACTTCAAGGTATGACTCCTTATGAAGCATGGCATGGAAGAAAACTTAGTCTTGGACATTGCAAGGTTTTTGGTTGTTTAGCTTATGTTCATGTACCATCACAAATAAGAGGTAAGCTAGATGAAAGGGCAACAAAGGCATTGTTTATTGGATATGATTCAACTCAGATGGGTTACAGGTTCTTCAATCCTTCAACCAAGCAATTCACTACAAGTAGAGATGTTGTGTTTGAAGAACACAGGTCTTGGTATGATGAAGACAAACAAAAGGTAACACTACCATATGATCTTGATTATGACTCTCATCAATTAGGAAGCAAGCATGATACACAGGTCCAGGATCCAAGAAGTGATACAGACGATGACCAAGATGAAAGAGAAATGGATTACAAGCTATGGAAGTCAAGAGGCAAAGCAAAGATGCAAGAGGTTGGAGAATGCTCCAAACAAGCACCTAGAAGATCAGCAAGAGAGAAGAAACAACCAGAAAGGTATGGATATGATTCCACATTTGTTACGAAGCATTCAATCTACTTGGCAAAAGACTCTATTTCAGAGGAACCCTCAACCTATGAAGAGGCAAAGGGAAACCCTAATTGGGAAAAGGCCATGAACGAAGAGATAGATGCATTGAAGGAGATGGACACTTGGGATTTGATTCCAATGTTGTCGAATCAAAAGGTAATTGGTTGCAGATGGGTATATAAAGTTAAAAGAAATTCAGATGGATCAGTTTGCAGGTACAAGGCAAGATTAGTTGCCAAAGGATGCTCACAAACTCATGGTATAGACTATGAGGAAACATTCTCACCAGTTGCAAAGATGACTACAATCAGGACATTGATAAGTGTAGCTACTGCAAGGAATTGGAGACTCCTCCAAATTGATGTGAAAAATGCATTCTTAAATGGTTGGATAAGTGAAGAGGTATACATGTCACAACCACCAGGTTTTGAAAACCCTAATCATCCATCTTATGTTTGCAGACTTAAGAAAGCATTGTATGGATTGAAACAAGCTCCTAGAGCTTGGAATTACAGGTTGGTTACATATCTTCAAGATCAAGGGTTCAAAGCTAGCAGCTCAGATCCTTCTCTATTCATCAAAAGGGATCACATTGAGGTTATCTATCTATGTGTATATGTAGATGATATTATTGTGACAGGTGATGATCTAAATGGCATTCAAAGGATCAAGAGACACATGCAAGAGGAGTTCAGAATCAGTGACCTAGGTGAGCTCACATATTTCCTAGGTATGCAGGTGATATACACAGATGAAGGAATGTATTTGACTCAAAGAAGATACATTTAGGATCTTCTTCTCAAGTTCAAAATGGAGAACACTAAACCTACAGGTACACCTTTGGAGATGAATCATAAACTTAGTGTTTATGAAGGTGAGAAAATTGAAGACATTAAAGAGTATCAAAGCTTGGTAGGTAGCTTGATATATGCTACTCACACAAGGGCAGACATCTCATATAGTGTGGGAGTGCTTAGTCAGTTCATGCACTCACCGAGAAGACCACACATGGATGCGGCTAAGAGAGTACTGAAGTATCTCAAAGGTACAATCAACGAAGGTATATTCTATCCTTACTCTTCCGATTTGGATATCAAAATCTACTCAGATACAGATTGGGCAGGAGCTAAGGATGATAGAAAAAGTACATCTGGTTACTTAGCATTTGCAGGTTCAAAGCTAGTGTCATGGAGTTCCAAGAAGCAACCAACAGTTGCTTTATCCTCAACTGCAGCAGAGTACAGAGGCTTGACCATAGCAACTCAAGAGGCAATATGGTTAAAAGCATTGTATACAGATTTGGGAATTGTGAGTTCTAAACCTCACATATTTGGAGACAACGTAAGTTCCATGCATCTAGCGGCAAATCCTATTTTTCATGCAAAACCAAGCACATAGAAGTCCATTACCACTTCATCAAGAAGAAGCTCATGGCAAAGGAGATCGACATTTCTTTTGTTCCGACTGAAAAGCAAGTAGCAGATATGATGACGAAGGCACTTGATGGAATAAAGCTTTGTAGATTCAAAGCTATGGCAGATATTCAACCTATCAGAGAATGAAGACTCAAGCATACTTTAGCTTGAGGGGGAACTGTTGGAACATCAAGCTTACACTATGCTTGAGGTGGATTTGATCTACATCAAAGGCTATCGCGTCGAAAGAATATCCATTGGAGAGTTCTTTTTCATATGCTCATTTATTGTATTTTTTGAGAAATTTTTGATGGCTCATTTACCGTTGTAAAAGCCTTGAGCTTTACACATGTAAAGGTACAAATATAGAGCCCAAATCCCACGAATTTTTGGTGGTTGAAGTTGCATTCAATCAAGCAATCAATCACCTAAAAGTAGATCAATCAAGATCTTCACTTTTCCTAGATTGTAGGAAAGTGAATTGATTCCCTCCAACAACCATTCCCACCTTCATTTGAATTCAAATTCAAGTTGTAAAAGTCGTGGAACACTCCTAGAGGCTATATAAGGAGTTGAAATCACTTGTATTATACATGGAAGCAATATACATACACTTGTGACCATCATTGTCTTGCTCCTTCAATTTTCTGCATCATCTTCTTCGCCAAGAGTAATCGTGCAGAGGCTGCTGCTCTCTCCTCAGAGCTCCAAATTGAGTGCAAGAGGACTCATTGGAAAGGTATTAGTGTCTAGTTTATGCCTGTAAATGTTCAAAGCATTTGGCTCAGCCGATTTGGAGAAATCTGAGTTTTTCTGTCTCGGGGTCAATCTCTACGTATTCCTGAAAAATAGGAAGTACCACCGGTGAATGTCGCATTCATTCCTATAGCATATTTTGCTTATTCCTTATACTTTTGTGCATTCCATACACTCAACCCTATGTGTATAACTCCCATAAAAGGATTTTTTCTAATTGTAATCACGCTGGTTGCTATGGGCATTTGAAGTTCATTGTCTCTTCCATAGATAGTAAGTTTTTGAGCTAGTCGACCCGCGAACCTATCTGTTTTGTATCGACTCATTCTCCTTGATGCTCCAAGGTACATAGTGTGTTTCTTTGCACTTATAGCATGCCTATAAGGTCTATTTGAGTCTCCAAAAGCTCAAGGGCTGGTCTTGTGCCGGTTGGCTTGACCAAACTTCATCGCTTCGAAACGCACTTTTCTACCTTCGACAAGCTTCTCCAAGTTTCTTTCACCTTATAGTTCTTTCCCATAGGCACAAAGGTGGATGCGAGCTTTGTGAAGAAGAATGCTCAATCTTATGCACGATTCAAAAGGTTTGAAAATTTTAAATTCAATCCAAAGGATGAAATGGCCATCAGAATGTTCATGTAGATTTTATGCTTTCCAAGAATACCAAGTTACATTAAGTCACAAAAAATAGTAACTTTGTTGATGCTAAGTAATAAATATAAAATCAAACCTTTTGGGTCAATAGATATTTCATTATACATTCATGAGCAGTTGAAAGAGGCAACAAAACCTAGGAGTCCAAGGAGTTTACGAATGTAGCTCAATTTCTCATTAAAATCATCTATCATGTAATGGGCATAGAAGACAAGCTCTAGTTGGTACCACTTACTAAGGTAATCAAAGAATTGATGGTAGGTGTCGAAAGTCCAACAAGCAAAGTTGTAGTTAAGAAGAGTCTAAAAAGAGGAAAGAGATAGATAAAGAAAATCACCAACGAATCAAGAAGAGAAACATGGATCTTAGAAAGATTATATTTTAAGAAAAAGAAAATACTGATGAAGAATTGAAACTATATATTAGGACTCAAGATAATAAAGAACTACATCCACCTTGGAGGGTGCAATAGAAAGTGTATAATTATTTAATGCAAAATAATTATAAAATAACTTTCTATGATTATGGAAATGAAGATGATCATGAACAAGGATGGTCAATAGAATGATTGGGATAATAAGAGAATCTTGAACTAGAAAAAGAATGATGAGGAAGATATAGAAGATTCAGATTATCAAGTGGGAGGTGAACAAGATAAAGGAGTATCAGAGTATGGAGAAGAATAAGGTTATGAGGAAGGGTAAGATAAAATGAACATTGATGAAGATCAAGATTTGGGACAATTTTATGAAGTCTAAGAAAAAAGTGAATTCATACTAGAGGCACTTATGCAATGGAGGAAAGCACTCTTTGAAACAATGAATGGCTTGAACATCATAGAGAGAAGAAATCATGATATGATATCACATGTATATAGAAGAAACAAGAGGGTCTAAAAGAATCATGAATTGATAAAGCAATCTTGTCAAGAATGGCAAACGATCAAAAGCAGAAGAAGGTTGGAATGCATTACATATGAGATTTTAAAGAGAACTATTTGATGCAACTTGCATGAAAGAGATGAAAAAAATGTAATTTACTTCTTTTTTACATTCTTCCAATTTCTACAATCATATGAAGTGATCAATTGTAGTGCTTTGGTGCGACACTTGTTAAGTACATATGTTGCACACATAATAGCCTGAAGCCAAAAGTATGTGGTAAAGTCTGACTTTTGATCATACACCTTGCCATATCCATGAGAGACATATTCTTTCTTACAACAACTCCATTTTTTTTTAGTTGTATACGACACTCTACATCGATTTTTATCCCGCACTTGGCTAGAAATGCATTAAAATCAGAAGACATGTATATCCTACCCAATTAGAATGGAGAATGCCCAATTTACATGATGACATATTTTTAGCCATAAACAGAAACTATTTGAAGCATATAAACACTTCAGACTTTGCTTTCAATGGATAAAACCATGCATGCCTTGATAAGTCATCAATAGAATTCATGAAGTAAATTTCGTTCCCAAACAAGATGTCTGCATAGGACCATAGACAACATTATGAACAAGCTACATTAGAAAGGTGCCTCAAGTTTGGGTAGAGAGGACACCATTTCATATTTTTGCAGGCATAGCAAACCAGCAAAATTCAGATGACGAAAACATGCATGCCAAAGCTTTGCATCTAAGATAGCCTGAGAATGTAGATCTTCACATTGTAAATCATTCAAAACTTTTGCAAGTCTATGAGCTTATACAAACCATAAGATAAAATGCTAGAAGTAATGATAACATCACCATTTGAGAGATCATGAATTGTACATGTGTCATCAAAAAAATTGACAACCAAGCTAATCTTGGCTAATGCAAAAACTAACAACAAACCTTTTTTAATCCCTCACACATACAATGCATTTTGATCATGTGAAATAATTCAATAATTAGTAGTTAGAATGACCTTACCAACTCCCAATTAAAGGATAAGAGGAGTTGTTCGCACATGTGACAACATTCCTTATAGAAGTAGGCTCAAGTGAACTAAAGAAACTATGATGTGAGGTAATATGTTTGGTTGCCCCACTATCAAAGTACCAAACATCAGAGCCTACTACAGACTTACACTACTCATGAGAAGATGGGTCATAGCTACAATTAGTAGTCAATGCCATTCTTAATTATGAACACAATTAGTAGATTCTATTTTAAGTGTAGAGGCCTCTGCAACAACCATTCTGGCCTCTTTGTTCTTTGCCTCTTTTGCATCCAATTTTGGATAGCTCTTTATAACATGATCATTTCCCTTTGATTATTTGCAAAACTCTTTTTGGTTTTCTTTTTTCTTATCATCTTTGTCTTCCTTCTTCAATTGTGTAGCATTAGCATATTTTTGCTTACTAGTAGATGAGATCCATTTACCTTTGCCCTTCTGACTAGCTAGGAAAGCTTGATCTTGAACATGCATAATGAACATGTTTTGGCTAGACTAATCTTCTTGCAACAAAATAGAGACTAAATCCTCGAATGTTAAGGCATTTGGATTGCCTTTCATCATCAATCAAGGATTAGAAGAAAAACTTTGATATGAATATGGAGGACCATTAAGAACAGTCTATAGAAGTGACGTATTTGGCACGACTTCATCAGCAAAAATCAATTACTCCTGCAAATCTTTGATCTTTGTCAAAAATATATCCATGGAATCCCCTTCATTCATATGCTCACTCTCCAATTGATTTTGGAGGTAGAAACACGAGCCTCATTTTGCTTGGTATAAAGTTGTAAGTATATCCCAAGCATCCTTTGTTGTTTTGTAGGAGCAAATGTGAGGCATAATGGTACATTTGACTAAAAAAGCATGTGTAAATATCTTTGCCATCCCAAAAAAGCTTCTCTATCATAGCGGTAGTAAGAACCATAGCACAAACAAGAATTCAAAGATCACCATCTTCAATGCCATCTACATCACCTTCAATAACTATATTTGGAGGTGTAGTAGGACATTTTTCAACACTCTACACAATATTCTGTAGCCCTTTTGCTACCAATACATGAAGCATCTATATGCCCACAATAGGCAATTTGTATTGTCCAAGTTATCCTCAATAGCTAAGATACAAAATACATCATTGCATTAAGCCATGGCCAATTATTAAATACCCTCATGCAAAAAAATGATTGTACCTTATTTGAACAAAAGTACCCTGTCAAGCTCTGCAAAACTTGTAGCAGACTTCGAGGCACTTATGTTCGCGAGCCAAAACTTGTATATATGTTTGGCACAAAAGGAAAAAATTGTTTATAGAGTCTATGGCATAGTGCATTTGAAGCTGTTTTGAAGTCCTAATTGCCTTGAGTATGCTCACCAATTATTGAGCAATTCTAAGATTGTGATCGAAGGGGCATCAATGATGCCCTAGATGAAGCGGCAACCTTCTTTGATACCAATTGTTGGAGTTCAAGGTCTGCAAAAGCACATGAATAGCATAAGGAAGAAGAAGAAGAAGAAGCTTGGAGCACAACACAATACGGAATGTATTACGAGGTGAATGTACAAAGATAATTGACCCACTAGGGTTATAGGCATATGTACAAGTCGCAGGGGGGGAACCTCCTAAAGAGGGAAAAAGGTGCCCTCGTGGTCGTAAGTGTGTTCACACACATCACTACTAGAATATATCAACAACCTTATCAATTTTAAGATTACATGTACTATGAATATTCTTTTTCCACTTTGAACCTATTCGTTTAGTATCACATACCATTTCTAAAGGGTATTTGCTTGTGCATGCATTATTACTTTTATTATAATGCCAAAGGACTATCAAAAAAGTTATGTTATCTTGATCTATATCCTTAGTGACATCTACAACTTTGGATGTCATAAGATTTAAACTGTACCTTCATTACATGATTGGTGCACACTTTTGTGTACTAAAATCCTATGTGAATGGAACATCAATAGGCCAATGGTATTATTTTTAATCTCTTCTTGATGACTTAAAAAACATCCCACCAAGATACATGTGGATTGTCTGCATATTTTTTCACACATTCAATATGTCTCTTCTTTTCCATAAGTTTTTATATCCAACGTTTACTTTGTTGAGTGACGTTTCAAGTTTTTGCAATATTGTTTCTATCTTCATGTGTTTGATCATTTTGCACCATAAACTATCAAATTAGGGACATGCAATAAAATTCTGCACCCCTCCTTAGGCTCTCACACACTAGAAGATGAATATTTTTGTGCAAATAAAAGATTTCTATCATCATGCCTCATCATCAAGAATACATGATTGAAACTAATATTGTGCAATGGATCCAAAAATTTATGAGCACTTTTTCAAGATTTGTTTAAGTCATCAATATGTGTTAAACTTCAAGCTTTGGAGTATAGGCTTCAGAAATCAAAACAATCAATGTTAGAAGAGTAAATGCATGATGAAGTTCCAATCTCTTAGAGAACCTATTGAACATTTGATTGATGTGATCATAAGTTTTCCCAACTTTATGTTTTCCCAACTAAAAGAAAATTAACCTTAACTTTTTGAAACATCTCTTCATCAACACGCATGGATAGATATCCAAAGATTGTAGAATTCTTATTCTCTCTTGTAGTGTTATCATGCTAAAAATATAGATTTAGTGGAAGAATGCCTCCTATGATTGTAGAAATATATGAGTCACAGTGAGACCAAAGTTTGAACCATTATGCACATTGAGGTATGTGAGGAAAACCTTAGACCCTAAATTTCCATTTTATACCAAAGGACTTGCCAAATGCATTTGCACAAGGACTTCATCTCCAATATCCTTATGAAGGTGAGAAAAATAAGCCAAACATGTCTTTCTTTTTATCCATACCATCAACCACCTAACAGATATAATGCTCTAGATATATGAGTGTTTTACTTCTATGATGAATTTCATTCATTCTTTCTAAGGCTTGATGTTCACGATACTCCTTGAGATGATGTTTAAAAGGATGTTTTCCTAATATTGTTATGGGCCCCTTTGCCATGTTCTTGAAATTTTCACAAATTGAGAATTCACCCATCTTAACCTTATGACAAATGGTCACATTGCTAAACTCTTCTTTCCACAATCTACTAAAATGCTAATAGTGGACATGCTTTTCATTTTTTTCTCAAAATATCTTCTTTATAGACTTTAAACACTTATCTTTGTGTGAAGTAATCTGACAAGTGTAACCTTTCACTTCTAGACATTTCACAATGCAAACTATCAAATCCAACTCATTGCACAATGACCAATAGATCTTTTGCTTGCAATTTTATAACAAGTTTCAAATATGAGATCTCCATTAATAAGCTTTTGCCAAATCTTATGGATCCTTAAACTTCCCAAGCACATTGCAACTCTAAATTATGTTTGGCAATTGTTCATGAGAAAGGATCGATAGAAAACAATGAATTCAAAGTATGGGGCTCAAAAGAGAGAAGGGAGCTCCAAGAATCAACAAAAAAGAGGGAGCTCATCTTAAATGAGAAAGATCCATCTCTTGAGAATTATATCAAGGGATGAATAAATGATTTCATAATCATGACTCCACATACTGTTGATGATGAATATTGTTGAATGACAGTGAACAGTGATGTCTCATTATAATGATTAGTAGGTGTGATATGATAAGTGATTATGATGTGTGATTGTGATGCATGATTATAATATGTGATCATGACATTCGATCTTAATTATGTGATTATGATATATGATGTTGGTGCAGTGTTTTAATGATCTGTGGTAGACCATGAAGAGTAATGAATATTATGTCTATGAATATATTCTCGTGTATATATATATATATATATATATATATATATATATATATATATATATATATATATATATATATATATATATATGTGCGTGTGTGTAACGCATGCATACCTTTCATGTTTACACATGCAACTGTCATTGCAAAAACAGAAATGGAGAAAACAAAATAACAACAGCAACTGAAATGAATACAACAGGAGACGCAACATACCCAAAATGCATACCCCATTATTGCACCTACTATTCGCTATGTACAATTATTCCATGACCAGACACTCCTTAAGAATCCCCATCGTCGTCCCACAAAAGCCATCAAGAATCGAGTACAAGTTAAGACCTACATAAAACCCTGGAGTGTCCAACACACTGGAAAACCTTCGGATAGAGCACACAAGTTATAAAGCAACCCGTTGCATTACCTCGCTAAGGTCTCATCCATAAATATATATATAGTCTCCGTGCCTTCAAGAATGTCGATTCAGAGTGAGCTGATCTGTCGCAAGCCACCACATCAATCACACAAGCAAATAACGTTCCCTTCCAGGCGATTCTCGCCCTCTCCTCTCTCTCTCCCCCCCTCAGGAGTGGGGAATAACTTCATAGGTAGATTTTATTTATATTCACACGTCGGCCTACATTTACAGTGGATGCGATTCATGGACCTGACCACCCGATCAGGTTGATTCCACCCATCTACCAATGCAATGCAGTGCACAACACACAAACACACAATGATAACACATAACATATATCAGCTAGCCCATAACGAAGCTGGATACGGCTCGTGGTCGTGACTACCCAGCCACGATGGCTCCACCTACCTACCAACCCGTTATGGCGCGTAGCTAAGACACAAACATGTACATCCCAAGCCTATGGCGAAACTAGCTGCGGCTCGTGGTCCTAACCACCCGGCGAGGATAAATCCACCCACCTACTAGCCCACCATAGCGCATTGGTAAGATCACAACAACACAAATTTTTTCTTTTCCTTTCTTTTTCTTTTTTTTTTTCATAGTGAATTAATTTACCCAAGTCCCGAGAATTAGGGAGAGGAAGAAAGGGATTTTCCCACTTTTTCCTCACATGCATGCAAACATATACACTCTAGCCTTTGACAAATCAACCACCTCTTCACTCCATTCTCTCAATTACAGACACTACATATGTATTCATCGATTTGACTTTTCACTAGGTAACTACAGCCGGCTATGCCTTGGTCCCTCGTATACCTATCCTTAGATGCTCTAGAATGTGGGTTTCCTGGATGTCTCATGTAGCCTCACCTCATACTCGCATCCCCACGACTTCCCTAGGGCGAGTCAGGCTCAACTTCAGGAGCTCCGTCATCACTTCCTATCGTCAACACATCTGCCCAAGCCCAAGTGATATCGTCTCTTCGTTAGGCATTTCCCTCGAAGGGTCGAAATAGTAATATCGATCCCCCGCCCATCCTACATGTCGGGTCAGGTATTCCTCAAAACATTCAATATAAAACATAATATCCAAACCCTAGTTTATAAAGCATACCAGCCAATGCGCTTCCTCCACATCATATTCCGTCTCAAAGTCGTGGACATCTATGTCCATGCGGGCGAATGTTTGGTCCGAGAAATATATCCTTAGCTCGTACAAATAGAGTTGAGTTATTTGATCTGCCATTTTGTTACTTAGTTCCTAACAGTCTCTGCGCAACACAAAAAATAATCAGAAGTCCAACATTCTTGAACTAGCAGGGAATAATATTTATGACAACAAAAATCATATCTAACATATGCGCATATATATATATATATATATAACTATACATCTATGTACAAGGAGTCTACTACGTCCTTCTGCTTGGATCTCGTCTGGCTTCTCCCGTCCTAATGCTACTTGAAATATGGTTTAACTTGAAGCGCGTTAACCTTCACGGGAGCACATTCTTCTCCTAAATCGTGAATTTGCATGGAACCATTGGAGTTGAGTTCCACCACCTTAAACGGTCCTGCCCATCTTGTCTGTAACTTCCCGGGAATTTATAATATTTACTATCATAGACTAGCACTAAATCCCCTTCTTGAATCGCATAGGTCCTGAGATCTTTGTCATGCCTCTCCTTACGTCTTCTTTGAATAGCTTCCAGACTTTGCTGTACAATAAGCCTCTTTTCTTCTAGCTTGACCAATTGTATGTACCTCTCCTTCAATGACTCTTCCTCTCCCAGCCTGGCCTCGATGGCTACTCTTAATGTCGGAACTTCTTTTTCAATGGGAAAGATGGCTTTCTCGCCATATACTAGGGAGAACGGAGTGCTCTTAGTCGTCACTCGGTAGGATGTTCGATACGCCCACAAAGCTTCCAAAAGTCTCTCATCCCAGTCTCTCCTATGCACAACTACTGTCTTTGTTAGAATTTGTTCAAGAACTTTGTTGGTGACCTCCACTTGTCCATTCGCTCTCGGGTAATATGGAGTGCTTTTCCTATGTTTGATTTTATATAATTCCATTAATTCCTCGATGAGTTCGTTGACAAAGTGTGTTCCTCTATCACTTACTATTTCCAACGGGCATCCGAATCGAGTGATAATTTGTTCATACAAAAATTTGGCCACATCAACAGCTCGGTCAGTCTTCAGAGCTTTGGCTTCTACCCACTTGGTAACATAGTCAGTGCAGACCAAAATGTGCCTATTAGATCTACGTCTTGAGGGAGGATCAATAGGCCCCACAAAATCAATTCCCCATTTCTCAAACGGCTTAAGAGCCAGCACCGGCGTAAGAGGAGCAGCATGTGCTAACGTTGGTTTGCCCATTCTTTGGCATTTGTCGCATTTCTTACAGTATGTGTGAGAGTCTTTGAACAGCGTTGGCCACCAATACCCAACCAATAAGATCTTTCTTGCTGTCAATTCACCAGCAAAATGCCCACCGCAGGGTTCATCATGCAATGCCCTCAAAACTAGGGCTGCTTCTTCTTCCTTGAGACACCTCCGATAAATGCTTTCATGTACAAAATATCGATAGAGCTGCCCACCAATGATGCTATGGTGTTTTGCCAGTGCTAATAGTTTTTGCTTCTCTCTCTTGCTTGCTCCTGGCGGATATTTAGTGGTGCATAAGAAGTTCACCAAGTCGGCATACCAAGGTACTTTAGCATCAACCTGGAATAGATGTCCATCAAGAGCATCGTCGGGCACACCAGAGATTGGCTCCTCATTAACAATTCGAGATAAATGGTCAGCCAATATATGCGCTTTGCCTGGTTTGAATACCACTATGAACTGAAATTCTCGGAGGAGTAGCATCCACCTCATCAATCGCCCTGATAGCTAGGGTTTATTAATGATATACTTAAGGGCTTCATGATCCACATAAAACGTGAAATTCTTTCCCATTAGGTAATGTTGATACTTGTTTATCGCAAAGATCATCGAGAGGCATTCCTTCTCTGTAGTCGTGTAGTTCCTCTCAGTGCTATTCAAATTGCGACTTGCGTAATAATAGGGTGGTCCAACTTCTTTTCATCGGCTTGGCATAGTACTGCTCCAACCGCAGTATGAGAAGCGTCGGTATGCACATGGAATTCTTTCGTCCAGTCGGGTGCTACCAAAATTGGTGCATTTATCAATCTCTCTTTGATCGAGTCGAATGCGACTTGACACTCTTCAGTCCATTGGTATTGCTGGTCCTTCCTCAAAAGATTCGTCAGTGGTGCCGCTATGGATGCAAAATTTAATATAAATCGTCGATAATAATTCGCATGTCCCAAGAATCCTCTGAGTTGCCGCAAGTTTTGAGGAGGTGGAAGTTGTCCGATCTTTTCCACTTTATCCTCGTCAACCGCAATCCCTTTTTCGGAAATAACATGTCCCAAAAGCAATCCTCTTCGTACTCCAAATGTACACTTTTCAGGATTCAATGCGATGCCTTTTACAATGCTTCTTCTTAAAATAGCTTCGATCCTCTCCATCATGTTTTCATCATTGCCTCTGATCGCAAAGTCATCGAGAAATATCTCCATCCAATCCTGCAAATAGTCTTGATATGCAGTTATCATTGCCCTCTGGAATGTGGCTGGCGCATTGCATAATCCAAATGGCATCACACGATATGCGTATGTGCCCCATTCCGTGGTGAAAGTAGTTTTTGATTGATCCTCTTCATGGATTTGGATCTGGTTGTACCCACTGAAACCATCAAAAAATGAGTATAATTTATGGCCGGCTACTCTCTCCAAGATTTGATCAGTAAACAGCAAGGGGAAGTGATCCTTCTTTGTGCGCTCGTTCAACTTACGGTAATCTAAGCAAATACGGAGTTTCTTATTCTTCTTCGGAAAAACTACAATCGGTGATACCCATTCGCTGGATGCGATGGGATATATGAATCCTGCTTCCAATAACTTAGTCAATTCCAACTTGATCAATTCCGAGTAGACTGGATTTGTCCGCCTAAGTCGTTGACATATTGGTCGGGTGCCTTTTTCCAAATCTATATAATGTTGGCAGATTCGAGGATCAATTCCTCTCAGATCACTATATGACCATGCGAAGGCCTTGCTGAAATTTTTGAGCACCAATTTAATGCACTCTTGTACTCCATCTGGTAGCTCTGACCCTACGCTCAAGAACTTTTCTGGAAAAACTTCCCATTTTTCCACCTGAGCTTCTCGCTAATATTCCTTAATTCTTGATAACGCTGTAATTGGAAAGTGCTCCCCGATCACGCATGCATGGTTGGCCAGTTAATCATTGTTTTTCTCTTTTTCAACCGCACCCAATTTCTTTAATTCAGCCTCTGCAATGACTTCCTTCACTTTAGTTTTACTTTCCGCTTCTTTTTCCAATTCTCGACTCCTCCTTAGAAGCTCTGCTTCTAGCATTCTGACCCTTTCTCTCAACTGTTGTACTTCCATTGTCGGAGCTAACTCCAACTTCAACTCTTCTTTTGAAGTTCCCTTTTTCAGGGATTGGGTAGCTTTATTTTCCTCTGCATCTATACTCAACATGTAGCACTCAAATTCACTTGTATGTGTCAACCATCCCAGCAACTCCTGGTCTGAGTCGTCCTTGTAACATAGTGGATCTTTGTACTCGCCCACTTTTGCATGTTGAAGGTTGGATAATTGCAAGTTAAATCCGTCTTGTGGAAGGTCCTTGGAAGTCTCCGCGCGCAAGGCAAATCTTACCCGCGCCATTTCTTGTCTAATCTTTTCCTTTGCTTTCTGCTCCCTTTCCTCAGCTGTTGTCGATTTCTTGCCGGTCAAGTTGGGAGACACTTGAAGTTGTATTCGATCAGCCTTTTGTCCAATTGTGATATATCCTGTGCGCCAATCGTGCACACATTCGGCTTGCACCAACCATGGTCGTCCAAGTAAGATCGAGAAGGTAGTCTCTGAGGTCCTTGGTCTTACTATCAGATAATCAACTTTAAACTCTAGTCCGCCCACAACTGTGCTTACATTCTTCAAAAGACCCGCATGCTTCACTTGTGTTTGATCTGCCATTCTCAAGGACATCGGAGTTTCTTCCATGTGGTTGAGGCCCAAAGCTTTCATCATGAACTCAATCATAAGGTTGACTGCGGCTCCACTATCTAACTGAGCACCAGGGACTGCATACCCTTTAATCTCGACCGTCACAGCTGGAGCATTCGAATCAATTTGCGTCCTAATGCTTTGAATGATCCCTTGGACGTCTTTATCTTGTCTCTTTTTCTCTCGAGCTTTCCTCGGCTTCTTAATATATTCGTTGTAGAATTGTTTCCTATAAGCAGGTGAACATTTTAGTAATGTGCCAATGTTCAGTGTGACTTCTGTGTCCGTGAGCAACTTTACAATATCCACTTCCTCCAAACTCTGTCTTTCCTTTCTACATTTTGGAGCCCTTAATCTTTCAGGGAATGGTGCTATGCCTGGCACAAACTCCTTGGTCACTAGTGGAAGAATCTCTATCTCTTCCCCATCCTCAAACTCTTGCTGCTCAGCAAATCCTCCAACTTGGTTTTCTACCTCTCCATGCTCAATTATCTTCTCTGATCTCGCTTCTTTGCTTTTGCCTTCTCGGTGTTTCTTTGAATACTCTTGGGTCCTTGTGACTACTGCCACAGTTGGCTCTTTATGCGGTTTCTTGGCCTCGTAAGCATCCACAAAGTGCATTGACGAGTGTTAACCGTCCGGTTGGTAAAGCGCCTTTTCCAATTGTCGGAAGTGCATTTTACCTGGTCCTTGGGTTCTTGGGAGTGGAAGGGGTCTGTAAGAACAGAGGCCCTATACTAGTTCTCCCAGAGCAACTTCATCCGATATAGGAATTTAATGGAACTTAACAGGATTCGCTTATACATAACTATGTTAATACTTACTTCGCTGAAGTCCTTCACACGAGAATCAAATCACTCGTTCAGATAGCTATTAATACGTTCTACAATCGACATCACTGCGGCTACAGTAATGTAGGACTGCATTCCTGAAGGTCATCTGTACCTGCTCAGGCTTCTTACGGTGACATTCGCTTACCCTACCACAACAGAGTAACATTAAACAACACATTCCGCAATACCAGAACCATTAACTTCTACGCGCAGAACTTTTAACTATCCGGGGGATCGTCCCAAGACGATCAGTCAGCCAATACAGACAACTACACTTTCAGTAAAGATCCACAGGCCGAGTATCAGAACTACGACGGGTAAGTTACTGAACCGGAACAGTTTGTACTCGTACAATTAGCAACCAGATGAACGCCGAGCAAAGATCAGATCAACATATACACAGGACACTTAGACAATCTTGGAAATAACAAGATTAACTAACACCAATCACATACAGACGAACAGTGTGATGAATTCCCCAAGAAATCTCTCTCTCTCTCCTCCTTCTCTCATTGCTTTATATAAGCTTTTACAAGAATGCGCGTAACAACCTTTCGCGCGTGTTTTACAAAGATTTCGTTATACCTGTCCCAATCCGGCGGCCGTCTAACAACGAGTTAGAGCCTTCTTGAGGGTTCGGTGTCTTGAACACTACTCCGATCGTAGGAACGTGCTGTGGAGCTCTCAATGTGGAATGCATCTGAGTATCAACATAATTCGAGGACCCTACTGGTCCTTTTTCCTTGCCGGCGGCAGCTCTTCGTTTTGGACAATCTTCATCAAAGTGGCCCTCTCCACTACAATACCTACATAGTGGGGTATAATCAATTGGTTTCTTTTCGTTTGGACATCTAGATTGAGTATGGCCAAAGCCTTACCATCTCCAGGACTGGATTGGACCATCTCTCCTTTGATCACGTGCGACTCCTCTCGGATAATCTCCTCCTTGACCCTGAGCACCATATCCGTAAGTCGGTCTGTTTTCCCAACGAGATGTAGGTGGGACACTTTGAGCGGGCAATCCCGTGTAGGATCTTTCTCTCGTATCTCCTGGTTTCATGGTTCTCTCTTCATAGGCTCTCTTGTTGTAACATCGGTCTTCCGTGTGATTTGTTCTTCCACAAAAAGTGCAACGCATTCTAGGTGGTGATCTATCTGTGAATACTCTTGAGACTGTAGGGCATTCTGAAGCCAAATGGCCGTAACCATGGCACTTTCCACACCATGTGTTCGATCTAAACACTTGATTCGGGTTTGTAGTTACCTCTGGTTTTACTGTGTATGTTTCCTGGGTCATTGTGGCAGCTTTTATAGCTTGCGTGACCAACTCCAATATTCGTTCTTCAGTTAGCGCAGGCTTTACCTCGCCTGGCGTACTAGTGGCAGCTACAAAAGCTGGAGTCATCAATGCGAGACTTCCTTGGCCAGGATCTTTTATTGGTATGTTACCTGGGCCTCCCATTGGCTCGTATAAGAGCTCCATCTTCCTTTGTTGGCATAATTGGACTTCCTCCCAAAGCCTCGCTTGTTCCTTAGCATCCATTAAAGTCGCAGGTCTTGTCAGGATAATATGCTGCTATGCCGTAGGATCTCTGAATCCCGAAATGAATCTTCTCTTCAATGTCTCATCATTCGGGGAATTTGCACCCATCTTTCTTACCAACGTTTCCATTCTCTGAATGTAGTTATCGATGCTCTCATTGACTCCCTGTCGCAAGTAATCCATCTATTGGGCCAATCTATCTTGGAAGCCTTGTCGTCGAAACTTTGCCAAGAAGGCTTCCTTGAGCATCTGATAAGTTCCACACTCTTGAGGTGTCAAATTCCCATACCAATTGGCTGCCTCATCACGAAGAGTAGCCGGAAAGATCCTCAACCTTTGACCCTGGTCAACTACCTCATTGGCCGCACACGTAACCTCAAACAATTGGATAAAACTATCTGGATCCTCGTCCCAAGCACCTGAGAACTTGGTGAAGTCCCCCAAGTGAACCGAAATCTGCTGAGCCATTTCAAACAGAGGTGTGATGTCAATATCACTTCGATCCCAGAAATTTAGCGCACGTGGTCTCAGGATCCCTCCTTCAAACTTCCGCACTTGATTCGCGACTCTCCTATGGGAGTACACATTTTTGGCAGATTTCCTTGAGCTAGTCGAGGTCGACTCACCTGGCGGTTCCCACCTCTTCCTTTCTCTTTCAAGGGCTCTCCTCTGAGCGCGTTCCTCTCTTTGAGTTTGTGTTGCTCTTGAGGATGAGCTCCCCTCACTCATGTACTAGATCTGGAGTCCGCAAGCTCGGCCAACATGTGGCGCTAGGCGAACCTATGGCACTCTCTTATAGAGATGTGCCAAGCTAGTATTCCCGGCAGACGCACCAAAATGATGAGCCTCTTAGTCCAAGGGAAAGTTTCTCACACACACCGATGTTTTGTTCAACTAACTTGCACTAGGCCACTTTCTTTTACTTTGAGTCCATAATTGCTCACAAATATGTCCTCTTTTGGGATCCCCAGTACGGTCGCCAAATTGAATACGTCCTATGCCCAAGGAACAATTGCATGTATTTGCTTATATGTAGTGAAAGTTTGCTCAACTTGCTTGTACAAGCCAACTTTCTCTCCTTTTATGTCCTCGATGGTACTTGAATGTGGTTGCTGAGAAGGAGAGAATGCACACCCTAATGCACATGCACTCAGAGATCCACTCCTCAATGGTACCTCCTGCGATTCCCCTTCACGTTCTCCTGACTTACACATACTCCTCACGCATATCCATTCTCTGGAACTTTCCTCTGTGCTCTCTCACACTTCACTCACTCTTTCTCACACTTTCTCTTCATTAACACACGCATGCATTCCAGCCCACCGAGTTGCATTGGCTCTCTCCCAAGCATCAAACTCACAAACAATTTATTGAATATCAAGCGGTAGTGTTGCTCAATGGACGCAATCCAACTAGATGATACAAATCAGAGAGTTTGTTATTAAAAAATTTGTTGCAAAATCATCCTCTCTCTTGCATAAACTCAGCTTTCCAAGAAAGCACGCTATCGCCATTGCTTACAAGATGATCCACATTATTTTAAACATGCTATTATAACGTGTTGATAATCAAAACACACAAAAAATTTACTTTTCATGTACTTTAATCTGCATGTGCTTGTTCTGGCTACTGCCCATATCATTCGGCACACCCCACGTATTCGAAGTTGAATGAAAATGGAAAATTTTTTGGTAATAATTTTAAAACACAACAACAAAATCCATTTTTTCCTCCCAATTAATCCTTAATGACAGAGGTTCTAAATTCTGAACACGTTCCCCTCTCTTCTCAATCCCTACCCGATTGATAGTGTCTTCCACTGCTATAATTATCCAGATAAGCAAGAAAAAAACAAATTTTATCAAGACATTAAGCCCCTTGAGTCCTTTCACTTTTAATCAATTGGACGCTTGTAGGAAAAAAAACACAGCACAACACTTTTAAAGCTCATGAAAATGGCGCACTAGAAATATAGCTGCACGTTCCAACAACATTTCATTTCCACTATCCTTATTGGCAATATAGGTACATAATTTTTAATTCTAAAACAAAAACTGAACAACATAGGCTGATTGAATACCTGCTCTTCACCAGAAGTTTACAATTCAAAAGCCCATCAATTGGGAAGGAGGAAATTTTTTATCAGTCCTCTAGGTGATTGGCATGCATGACAAAAAAAATCTGCCAAGTTTTTTCCTGTGGAACATGTGCGCATCTTTGCCTTTCCCAGTGCAGCTCAGCTTTCCCTTTTTCCCTCTGTATACCTCAGTGAGTGTCGTTATTTAGGTGTAATGACATTTGCACATGTACTTGCAACCACCACGATCTTCATGCCCAATCAGATGACTTCATTTTCTTCCTCTTGCTTATTCCTCCGACCAACTGCATCACATGTTTTCCTAGCTTCTCTGCTAGCGAGCCAACTCGAGAGAGTTCTTTAGACTTCTAATACGTCTTCCAACGCTGAGGCCACAAGATACACCTAACTTGCTGCAACCTCCTATTGAATTACACGAAACCCTGGGGCTTGAATCGGTACTGGGGACAAAATCCAAGAGGACGAAGCGCACAAATACATTTTTTTCACTGGAAGATTATGCCATTTTATTTCATGGGAATAGGGAACAACACTAGAGGGAGCTTCAAAGTCCATATTTCTTCAAGCTCGTACTAAATTGGTAGCACACCATTGCTCCTAAACGGGCCAGTAATGCAGGTCTAATACAAGAAATGCACCAATTATGTAAAATGCTCACTGTCCATATACTTGCCATCAGTTAGAAATCCTCCACACAGAGCACAGACAGTAAAAGGCTGGAGTTGCGGAGAATCGAGTGAGAGCATTCAACGCTTCCCGAAATATGGCCTCCACCAAGTTCCAAACAGAATTTTTCCATCTTTTGAGCCACTATCAATATGAGCATCTGTGTTTGTCAGACAACTAACCAATTTGTGTGACTTGCATGAGTGACCTTTATACTCTAAGAGTAAATCACCGGAAGATCTCTTGATCAGATGAACAATCGAATTCAAGCATCCTGCTAGAACTCATGTCTTAACATTTGATAAAAACCTGTGACTGCCTTTCCTGGGTCATCCATAATCTCCCTGCCATGTCATATATCAAAAGTCTAAACTATTCCATCCACTGAACCGCCAGGTCATTTGATATTGCCTCGATGTTGCCTTTGCAGAAACTATCAAAAGCTCTCCCTACCGAGTTACTCTGTAAATCATCAAAAAACAAGAAGCTCCTCGTGGGATGGCTTCACTTTTGATCACCGCATTGTTGCATCCCTCAGCTTTTCAATATGGTTCCAAAGCCCCTTCTTCTCCTGCACTTCAATTCACAATTACCATGACGCAAGCCTCTCCTCATGCGTGCACCCCATCTTTTTTCTTTGATTCACTGTCGCCCCTTGCATGTTTTCTTGTGGTTGCTAATAGCCACCACATATGCATCTCTTCCTTAGTGAAGCTTCCAGTCCCGATGATGAGAGGACCCTCAGAGTGATGAATGAACAAGCACCTGATTGCTGCGTCCTTCCTCTTTCTCCTTGCCTTTGCTCCCCTCTTGCCAGCTGCACTCCCAAGGAAAAGCACCCCTCCTTCAACACCTCTTCTTGCGATGTCAGCACATAACAAGAACCTCCCTAGCAGATCTGCGCTCCGAGTGGAAGAATAAGCAAAAGAACAAAAAAATAACAATCTCGCTGCCCCTCGCAAGAGTTCCCAAGAACGCCAAGCAACTCCAGTTCTACCCGGACCTGCTCAGACACAACCCCCTCGAAAACGACCATACATCCTTCAGATCCTCCAAAAAACCAGACCTCCTCCCATAGAAAGAGGACTGCCCCCTCGTTCCTGCACAAAAATGAAGAGATCCCCCCCAACGATAGCTCGCTGCCTCCCGTTTTTTCGATAAGACGAAGTGGGGAGAGATAGAGAGTTCTGACCAAAAAAAAAAACTTCCCCTCTTGAAATTGCACAAAAATTAGTTGTGGTCCATCAATGCCTATGGACTCATCAACAAACTTTGCCACAAGCTTCCAACAGATCGAACGGGTCAATTTCTCCATTTCTTTCCAGATTTGTACGTCCTCATCATCTGTCCAATACACCGGTGTAGCAGACCACACCAAATATCCCCCAGGCCTCATGTCCGTAGGAGGGGCTCTACACACTCCAAATACTTCTCATCAATCGTCACTTCCACTCTTCAAGTACCTGAAATCAAACATATTTTCCTGCCAAATAGACCCACATTAGTGCATAAAAACCAACCATTTTGTGAGCTAACAAAACGTAAGGAAGAGGAAAATCGAATTCGAGAAGAAGCACAGGCCGAAGCCCTAGAACGTATTTGACGAATGAAATTGAGGAGGCAAGGTAGAGATCAACCCATGAATGATGCTCATGAAGCTCTGGGTCATCACATGGCCATGTGCGAAGCTTCAGGTGAACGGTCCCATAAGATAGTTGATCGACGACCTTTTGTGACCTTGGAAGTAGGACAAGGAGAGAGTGCAATGACCGTGAGAGCTTTAATTGATTCAGGAGCAGCCACTAGTGCAGTTTGGCTCTCTTACTGCCAAAAATTGGAATTGAAGGTCAAACCTATTGAGGCATATCTCATGGGGCTAGGAGGAGTTGAAACCCCTTGCATGGGAGAGGTGGAACTTCCCCTCTACATTCAAGAGGTCCTCATTCCAGCAAAAGTACTAGTGTGTGAAGACGAGGATCTTACCAAACCTCTTGTCTTAGGCCAAGACTGGATCTATGATCACGCAGTCAACCTCAACCTAAGAAGTGGACTTCTTCAGGTTTGGGCAGGCCAAAGCCATCTTACGATTGAATTAGAAAGTCAAGCACTCAAACCATTAGGAAAGGCACCAACTCCTGGTCCCTCCAGGAACCCACATGAAGATAACAACGCTGTTCTTGTCCAGACTTCTATGGTGCAGAGGATTGTTACTCTTGCCGAAGGTACAGCAGTCAAGGAGGAGTTCCCATCTGTTCCAAAGAAGAATCTAAAGGGGAAGGCTCAGCAACACACGACACTGAGGAGACCGATGATCAAGAAGCATGAGCACCAACCTAGGCAATATGAAGTACCTCTTGGCATGAAGAAGATCTGGATACGCAAAGGGGAAAAAACCACAGCTCTAGAGGCAGGTTCTCAGAAAAGCATCAAGCGAGCCACACCATCAAGGATCAAAATGAAGGAGTTCCCTAGGCAACAAGCTAGACACACCATTTCTATTTGGGTCCCTAAGCGGTCAATGAAGGCTATCCCTAACACTAAACGGATATGGGTGCCCAAGGCCTACTTACAAGCCCAAATCGCTTCACCTCCAGTCACTAGCATAAATCAACACTCACTAGTACTCTTGGTAAACAGCTTAGGAAAGATACCTACACCCCACAGTAGCACACCTTGGGTCAAGCCTAGAAATATCTGGAAATGGGTGCCCTAAGAGCTACAAATCCTCAATCAAAGTTTGGAGACTTAAAACTTGTATTAAACCCCCTGACCAATTTTGTAAATCCATCCACTCTGATGTAGGTGCATTCTGAGTACATTGCATATCCAAAGTAGGCATCTAGACTGACACTAACCACTAATCACCACTCACATCTCTCATAAACACTCCATCTTTAACCACTAACCACCCGGATTGTCATGTTAGTATTGTGGAGGGAACATCATTACATCCTATTTCCTATGCAACACTAATGTGCCTTTCTTCTTATAGCAGATAAGCATCAGAAGTCTCATGGCAGCGGCAGCAGGAACAAGCTCTCAGGCGGGCACTAGTACTCAAAGCAGTTGGGATACCATGCCTATGGAGGCTCCATTGATAGCGAGGCCTGAAGAGTTCCTGAATGTGCGAAGGATTCCCATCTTGGATCTGCCGAGTGGCCTAACAGAAAGAGTGAAAGGACATTCTCATTGGTTCAATGAGATGCCAGGAGATTTGGGAGATGCTGATCATATTTGGGAATCCAATTTGGAATTTGGAGGATTTTGGTGGACCTTTCAGTTCTTCTCACGAGAATTTGAAGCATTACAGAATGTAGCTCCTCTTCAAGATATCTGGCAAAAAGCGGGATTGCAAGATTATTTTAGTGCAGCTTTGCCTAAACCTGATTTCCTTAGGTGCTATTACTTGATTGCAACTCTAAAGGCTGCAGGAGATAAAGATCATTCAGGCACATTCTTGGTACCCTCTCTATCAAACCAGGAGGAAATGAAGAAGTTTGAGTTGAATATCACTTTAATCAGGGAGGCCCTTCAGATGTATGGCACCCATGTACCCTCCGATCGAGATCCCTTGATACCGAAGTCTATGAAGAACAATAAGCTCAAGAAGTTGAAAGAAATGTGTGCTCTCACCCCCAACATCGCCATACCCCTGCGGATGTGCCTTCAACACTTCACATTTCCGGCACAAGACCGGTTCACCCAGCCTCATAAGAAGATCTGGTATGACCTCGAGCAAGTGAAGACACAAATGTGTGAGTGAGAAGCACACCAACATGCACACACATACACACACACACACACGCACACACGGCAAGAACAAAGAGGATAAGACAATGGAATCACTTCTATTACAACCAAGTTCTCATACAAGCTCAAAACTACAAGAAGCTAAAGAGATGGTCAATGTTGCCACTTCACCAGAGCTAGAATCAACAACGACCAATGAGGTACTTGAGGTACGACAACAAGTGGCAGAATTAAAGATCAAGTTGTTACAGTATGAAAGACCCCCCTCTGCACCTGATCAACCAATAGAAGAAGAAGCAGTAATCATTCCAATGGAGGAAACATTTGAAGAAAACTATGAGCCTCAACCCATTCCAGGAGGCAGAATCACGGAGGGAGGACAAGACACATATGAGGAGCCCCCGTCGGCATGGATGAAACAGCTAGAAGAAATGGGGCCAAATCATGAGGAACGTATCTCCACCCAGATGTTGGCCATGAGGACTATTGAAGAAACCATACTTCAATCAGAATATTTCAAACACCTCACCCCTAGAAGATTGATAACCAGCTCCGAGTTACAATATAAGCCATACTTTGTACTGTTGGCAGACTACAATGCTGAGATCAAACGTAAAACCAACAAGTACCCTACTTTCGCTACCCAATTTGAACCCGAGGACATTCCAGAGGATGCCCACAAAGGGAACATATACCAACCCACCTGGAGGCAAAAGTTATTGGAAACCTATCCGGAGATGCTATGAACATGGGATCACGTGCCCATGCACTTGAAGTATAACAATTGCTACGGGCCAGTGCAACGAAGAAGATCATGGAAGGAATTTGCCATAAAAGTTAAGAACAATGCCAATTGCAAAGAATGGCTCAATTACCCCGCCATTGCACCCCCAACCAGCACACCTACTGTAGCTTACATGATGGCTACCATCAGACATTGGATGCCATGCCTCCACCCCATGCCTGACGTCGCTGCACAGATGATGCTCAAGATACTGGACATGATGCAAGTGGTGTTAAAGACTTTCCGAAATGTACGTAATATTCAGCCGCCAATTCCGGGCTTCATCAACGGTAGCTATGACTTACTTTATGATATGAGCACGACCCCGAGTATCAGAGTGGCTTATGCATGGCATGCACGAATAAGATATCTCCCTGCTTGCTACAAGCAAACGTTTGATGACATGTTCACCACGGGGTTCTGGGAAGCACACTCAGAAGTGTTCGCGCCACGCCCAACTCATCTACTACAATTATTCGCTTGCGAGCAAAAAATGCATTCAGAGCTCTACACCATGCCACAACCTGACCTAATGGGCGCAGTTAATTGGGAGGCCCTGCAGAGAGACCTGGTCAAGGGACTGCGGATTAAAGAACAAGAATTGGCAATCGACATACTACAGCAGTACATTGATCAAACCGTGGAGCAGAGGTCTGTCAGAGACGACAGACGCTAGGGAGGGGAGAGTGTTGGCATTGTATGGGAAGAAGCAAGTAAGGGTATATATGCAGATCTAGCACTAAGGAAAACCTTTAAATTTTTTCCAAACCTTACATCTTTTTAAAAGTGATTCTCATCACTAAAAACCATTGTAAATACCGTTTCCCTTTTTGTAGCTCCATTTTGTACAAGCCGAGGAGTCCTTGAGCTTGAGGTGCCTTAGAAGTAAGTGCCTACCCATTTTCATATTTTTTAGACCTTGTTTGAGCCCTCAAATAAGCTCTGGAACCTAATTTGTAACTAGACCGGACACTAGGTCTGGACAGGGCCAAAGCTAGTCAA
The DNA here is from genome assembly GCA_020310875.1 of Ceratopteris richardii. Lineage (NCBI taxonomy): Eukaryota > Viridiplantae > Streptophyta > Polypodiopsida > Polypodiales > Pteridaceae > Ceratopteris > Ceratopteris richardii. The sequence continues at coordinate 97,462,177 of CM035414.1, read as the reverse complement.
AAACTATAAATAGAGCTAGAGAGCTCATTTTTGGGACTAGCTTCTTGTAGTTTTGAGCTTGTATGAGAACTTGGTTGTAATAGAAGTGATTCTATTGTCTTGCCCTCTTTGTTCTTGCCGTGTGTGTGCGTGTGTGTGTATGTGTGTGCATGTTGGTGTGCTTCTCACTCACACATTTGTGCCTTCACTTGCTCAAGGTCTTCATACCATGCTCATGTCTTCCCGGATTAACATTAAAGGAAGTGCTACTCATCACTGAGCTACAATGCAAGAAAGCAGTTTTCATATCCATTTGGACTAGCTCTAAGTCCTCCATTGCAACGAATCCAAGCAACGTGCGTAGGGTAGTCATCTTGACCACTAGAGAGAAGATTTCCTCGAAATCAACACCATGTTGTTGTTTAAAACCCTTCGCAACAAGTCCTGCTTTATACTTTGGAGAAGCACTATCTGATGTGAATTTCAGCTTATAAACCCATTTACATGGTAAAGCTTTCCTACCATTTGGCAAAGGTACTAAATCTTAAGTACCATTCTTATGAATAGAATCCAACTCACTCTTCATGGTACACTCCCACTTGACATGATCCTCTGTCTGCATTGTTGGAGTTTATTGACCTCCAAAATATAGCTAGAAGTAGGTGGAACCCCCTAGGAACAAGTTGACCTTCTCACAAACTTCATCACAGAAAACCAGTCATGCTTGCAGAGCTTACTCTTCTCTACTGACTTAAAATTTTTTAAACCTCTTTTAACCACATATAATAGAGACCAAGAGCTTTCCAATGAGCCAAAGAACACTGAATTTGGATAAATACACAAGGTGATATGACCTCCGCAAGTTTGAGGCTTAATGGAGACCTTCAGCAGGTGTGAAACCCGAGAACACACACTACTTGCAGAGAGTACTGCTCTTAGATAAAAAATCCAATGATTATGAAAATTGACAGTATGAAATTATACACTAAGAGCTTTCCAATGAGCTATCAAAAATGTAATTTAGATACATAACGAGGGAGATACAAGCTCTGCAATCTCTGCATACAAAGCTACAGCAACGTAGAGATACACAAATGACTCTCTTGTACTTCCTACAAGATCACGACTTCTTTCCTCTTTTTATAGCATGGGGAACTAATCTAAAACCTTCCTAATACATATAAATTTGTGGTAGACACTTGGGTGGAGGTATTATATGACTCAAGTTCTAAAATAAGCAAAGTATTGATGGAATTTGAGAACTAGCCACATCGACCTTCCACTAGGACACCACTACAGCTCCCTTGTGACTCACTAATTTGACTCACCATGTTCTAGAACTCAGGTGGTATTTTGGCTGTATTTTATGAATAATATGAGCCTTCTTGAAGTATTTGAAGACTTCCCAAAGGTATTTACATAATTTGAAACTTTTTTAACTTGTACCCTACATGAAACAAATGTTTGCAACATTCTCCCCCTCAAGTTTCAAAGGGTATTTCCTTCATGCCAAGAATATAGTTGAATCTTTGAAGCTTTGGTCCATCCAAGGATTTGGTGAAGATATCTGCAACTTGATCCTTTGTTCCCACAAAAGAAACTTTTATTTCATTGTTTATGGCCTTCTCTCGAACATAATGATAGTGAACCTCTATATGCTTTGTTCTAGCATGAAAAATAGGATTTGAGGTCATATGAATGCTGCTCAAGTTATCCCCATATATCAGTAGTACATCAACCTGCACATTCAAGTCATGAAACAACTTTTTAAACCACATAACCTCAGTAATAGCCAATGCTAAACCTTTATACTCAGCCTCTGTAGAAGATAAAGCAACTGTAGGCTGTTTCTTTGAACTCCATGTTAATGTCTTGTTTCTTGCTATTACCACATATCCACTTATGGATCTTCTATCATCTTTGTTTCCACCCCAATCTGCATCACTAAAGACTTTAAGAGTTAGATCAGCATCATGACTATAAAATAATCCTTCGTTCATGGTACCTTTCAAATACCTAAGCACTCTTTTTGCTGCATGCATATGAGGTACTCTAGGTTCATGCATAAACTGTGACAATACTCTCACTGCATAACATGTATCAGGTCTAGTTTTTTTGGCATAAATCAAATATCCTACCATGGATCTATATGCATTCATATCATGCAATTCATCACCTTCCTTTGCACTCAACTTTACATTACATTCCATTGGAGTAGAAACAAATTTACATTTCTGCATACCAAACCTTTTCAACATATCACATATATACTTTCTTTGTATCAACCACATACCCTCATCGACATACATAATTTCGAATCCCAAGAAAGTATCTAAGCAAACCAAGATCTGAAATTTTAAATTCCTTTCCCAAATTACCTTTTATCTCATCAATTGCTTTTGCATCATTCCTTGTAATCAACCAGTCATCCACATAAATGCATACATAGACACACATGTCATCTACATGTTTTACATAAAGTGAAGGATCAGCATGACTCGCTGTGTATCCTTGTAGCATAAGATACTTTACCAACCTTGCATTCCATGCCCTTGGTGCCTGTTTAAGACCATACAATGCATTCTTAACCTGCATACATGATTAGGAAATTTTTCATCCACATAACCATGTGGTTGTGACATATACACTTCTTCATTTAACTCACCATAAAGAAAGGCATTCTTTATATTGAGTTGATATATATTCCACCTTTTACTTGCAGCTAAAGCCAACAAAGTTCTCACCGTTACCATGTTTGCCACTGGACAAAATGTTTTCTCATAGTCCAATCCTTGACTTTGATTATATCCTTTTGCTACAAGTCTAGCCTTATATCTTGACACACTACCATCACTATTTCTTTTAATCTTAAAAACGCACTTGCAACCAATTACCTTTTTTCTTGGTGTCTTTGGAACTAAATTCCAGGTCTTTTTATCCTATAGTGCTTCCATTTCTTCTCTCATTGCTTTCTCCCACTTTTTATCTCCTTTTGCCTCATCATAACATGTGGGTTCATTTTCCTGCTCAACTTTTGTCATAAAAGCATAATGAGTATTCATGAAAGATTCATAAGTATACCTTTGAGGTTGCTTACTCACTCTTGAAGTTCTTCTTACCTCCAATGTAGATGCTCTTCCTTTATTATTAGGAACCTTTGATGATTCTTCATACTCACATACACCACTGATTTCCTCTCCTTCATCATTAACTTCAACAAGTTTGACTTTACCTTTACTTTTAACACTTGGAGGTGACTCTTGCCTTAATATACCATTGAAAGGTAGCTCTCTTTCTTCATCCAAACCACTTTTCTCATCACTTAAACTTCTTGTGGGCTGAGGTGAGCACTCATCTCCTTCACCTGCATCTTCTTCATTTGCATTTATGACCTGCAAACTTTTCTTATCTACATACCATGAAAGAGATTCATCAAAGTTTACATCTCTTGAAACAACTACCTTATTTTTATGAGGATTATAACATCTATATCCTCTTTGAGTATCTGCATAACCAATAAATATACACTTTTCTGATTTCGCATCAAGTTTTGATCTCACTTCATAACATACACAACCAAATACTTTCAAATGACTTACACTTGGTTTCCTTCCATGCCATACCTCATATGGTGTCAAATGATGAACTCCAGTAGTAGGTACTCTATTCATAATGTACACACTTGTGCTAACAGCTTCAGCCCAAAAAGAATTAGGCAAACACATATCATTTAACATGCTTCTAGATGCTTCTGCTATGATTCTGTTTCTTCTTTCTGCGACTCCATTTTGTTGTGGAGTATACCTGCATGTAACTTCTCTTTTGATACCTTCATCATACAAAAAATCAGGAAAAGCTTGAGAGAAGTACTCTCCCCCTCCATCGGATCTTAGCTTCTTAACATATCTTCCTGTTTGCTTCTTGACAAATGATTTAAAATTTTTGAAACAGTCAAAGACTTCACTCTTATGTTTAATGAAATACACAAATGTCATTCTACTATGATCATCAATGAATGATACATATTACTTATTACCAGCCAAGGATGCCTCTTTAGTAGAACCTCATACGTCCGTGTTTATAAGGTCTAGCAATCCATTGCTTACATAGCTTGAATGCTTGAAAGGTTGTCTACTCTGCTTACCCATTTGACATGCTTCACAAAGATGCACCATATGTTGCTTAGTAAGATCAGGTAATCCTTTAACAATCCTCTTCTTTGATAGATCATTTAACCTGTGTACATTCATGTTCCAATCCTTTTGTGCCATAGATCAAGCTCTGCTATTCAATGCATACAATAAGAGAAATAGTTTGTATGATTTGGGTTTACCTTGAATGTAAACAATCTACCTTGTTTTTTACCTCTAGCAATTAACCTCCTTTGCTTTGGATCCTCAATGAAGCAACCTACATGATTAAATCTTATTTGCAAACCTTTTTCTACCATTTGACCAACTGACATCAAATTCTTAGTGATCGTTGGCACATAAAGTACATCCTTCAAGCAATTTGTCTTGCTCTTATCCTGCATAACAACATCTCCAACTTGCATAATCTTACGTGTTGTATCATCTCCTGTTTCAACATGACCTTTACATGAAGGATTATACATATTAGAAAACCATGAAGCATCATGTGACATATGGTTAAAGCAACCACTATCTACATACCATACATCACTATTGCAATTCATCTTAGTTTCTACATTCATCATAAGAAGAGAATCATAATCATCACTTTTTCCTTCAACTGCATAATTTCCTTGTTGTTTACCTCTTCTTGAATAACCTCCTCTTCGATTACCACCTTGATTATTTTCATTTTGATGGCAATCTTTGGCATAGTGCCCATACCTTCCACATATATAGCAATTGTTGTTATCTTCACTCCTTTGTCTTTGATTATAGTTGTAGTAGCCTCTCATAACTCTAGTGCTTGATCTTCCTCTTCCTCTTGTGTTGAAGAAGCCACTTGAAGTCCCTTGATCATCGCTCCTTCTTCCTCGACCTCTATTTGAACCTCTTCTTCCTCTATTTCCACCTCTTGATGATCCTACATAAAGAGCTTGTCCTTCATATCCTTTTTTATTTGAAGTAGAGCCATTTAGATTCATCTCCTCCGCGACCATGAGAGCAACGAGCTGATCAAAGTCTGGTTATTCTCCTCTAACATAAACTGAAGTAATGAATGGTTTCCATCTCTCATCATCCTTGAGTCTGTTGAGAGTATGTGCAACCAAGTCGTCGTCCTCCACATGAGCTTGAATTGATCCTAGTTGATATGCAATCTCTTTAAGCTTCAACAAATAATCATTGACCGATATCCTTGTATCTTTCTTTATGTTATTCAACTCATTTTTGAGTTGAATCTTCCTTGCTCTTGTACCTGTAGCATACAACCTTTCCAATGCAAGCCAAACATCTCTACTTGTGTCTAGATCTTGTATGTGTCCTACCATTGAATCTTGAATATTTTGTGATAAAATAAATATAACCCTTTTGTCTCTTCCATTCCAAAGTCTAAACTCCTTCAATTGATGCTGATTTGGATCCTTTGGTAATATAGGTTTGATATCTGTTCCATCAATCAAACCATACAAGCCTCTACCTTGCAAGTATGCAGTGATCCTAAATCGCCATGCTTGATAGTTGTTCTTATCAAGCTTCTCTATTTGTGCATGTTGATCGCCCATTGTGTAAATACTAAACCTCCTCCTTTAACCCTCCTTTTGGATATGTGTGATAAGAAGAAGTATGTGATTTACCTTTGTAATAAAGTTTATGCACCTTTCTTTGCTTGGATGTTGCTTGAGATGCTTCCTTGCTATCTCCTTCTACCTTTGTGTAGTGTCGATGATGAACCGCTGCTCCAATAGCTTCAAATTCTTCTTCAAGGTATTATAACCTTCTCCAAGCTTCCATTCATTGCTCTGATACCAATGTTGGAGTTTATTGACCTCCAAAATATAGCTAGAAGTAGGTGGAACCCCCTAGGAACAAGTTGACCTTCTCACAAACTTAATCACAAAAAACCAATCATGATTGCAGAGCTTACTCTTCTTTACTGGCTTAAAATTTTTTAAACTATTTTGAGTAAATATACTAGAGACCAAGAGCTTTCCAATGATCCAAAGAACACTCAATTTGGGTAAATACACAAGGAGATATGACCTCTGGAAGTTTGTGGTTTAATGGAGACCTTCAACAGGGGTGAAACCCGAGAACACAGACTACTTGGAGAGAGTACTACTCTTAGCTCACAAATCCAATAATTATGAAAATTGATAATATGAAAGTAGACAGTAAGAGCTTTCCAATGAGCTACCAAACATGTAATTTGGATATATAATGAGGGAGATACAAGCTCTGCAATCTCTGCATACAAAACTACAATAGCGTAGAGATACACATATGACTCTCTTGGACTTCCCACAAGATCACAACTTCTCTCCTCTTTTTATAGCATCGGAAACTAATCTAAAACCTTCCTAATACATCTAAATTCGTGGTAGACACTTAGGTGGAGGTATTACATGACTCAAGTGCTCAAATAAGCAAAGTATTGATGGACTTTGAGAACTAGCCACATCGACTTTCCGCTAGGATACCACTGCAGCTCCCTTGTGACTCACTAATTTGACTCACCATGTTCTAGAACTCACGTGGTATTTTGGCTATATTTTATGAATAATATGAGCCTTCTTGAAGTATTTGAAGACTTCCCAAAGGTATTTACATAATTTGAAACTTGTACCCTACATAAAACAAATGTTTGCAACATGCATAGCCTCTTTGTAGCAAGAAGGCTCACCGGCATCTGTTAGCATAACAAATTCTAAACCTGGAACATATCTATCAGGTGGATGTGAGACACCTGTAAAACGTCTCAATAGTTGCTGAACAGGAACATGTGCAGACTGATCTGAATGGACATTCTCTTGAACATCCCTATGTCCAGCATTTTTATGCATGCTAACCAGAGGACTAGTATCCTCAAACACGGCCACTCTTCTCACTTCAACCTCCTTAATGGGTTGTTTATGCATCTTAGACTCATTGAAAATGACATCACTACTTCTGATCACTGATCGTGTTTCAAGATCCCATAAGTGATATCCAAATTGTCCTTCTCGACCATATCCAACAAAAATGCATTTCTTAGATTACAAGAACTCCCTTTTGGGAGATGAACTACATACAAGAAAGAACTTGACAAGATCTCATACTACGAGATTACAAGAGGACAAGACAAGATGTCCAAGAACTAGACTAGACAAGACTGGAACAAGGAACAAGACAAGAACTAGAACTGGAACTTGGAGAGTACTTACTTAGCAGTCACGACTCCTTGAGCTCCCAAGAATGGTATTGGCAAGATTGAGAATGAATGTGGCGAACCCCTCCTTATATAGGTTTTCCAAGGGTGGTTCAAGGGCAGTTACGAATTGATGATGTCATCGATGATATCATCAATTCGAAGCATGGTCTCTGCATGTCACAATCAAGCAAGAAGACATTCGATCTTAGGGTTTTGGCACGTTCTAAATGCAATGGAAGCACTAGTTTCTCCTAATTCAGAACCAATCATGAGATATAGTATTCACATGAAATCTGCGATTCAGGATGGTTTCCTTTGTCCATGACAGGTGGAGCCTCTAGAAATTGACCCTCTTCATCCTCATAATATTTGGCATAGTATTTTGTTACTGGATGGTCTGCTATTGTCAAAACATTTGGGTTTTTTAGTCTTGCCACTTGCTTGTTTAAGCTATCCAAATAAAGGGTGACACCTAAGGCATTGCATTTCTTAAACTAAAATATGGTTTTTTATTCACTACTTGATGGTTTTTCCCCTTTGTGTTTACAAAAGCACCTTAGATATCCCTTGAATGTAGCCATATGATCCTATTCTAGTCTTGAATCACTAGTAGTCGAATCTAGGTTCCCTCGAATGTTCCTTAGGTCCTAGCTTCCTATAAATCAGAAATGGATTTTGGCTTGCTTACTTTGTTCTAGGTCGCGCATGATCTTAGGTGCATCAATGAATAGGTGTGTGACAACTTTTGTCAAGTAGTAATAGCTAATCAATCACAAAAGGACTTCTACCTCATTTTCTCTATGTTGATCAATATCAATATGTGATAGTTGATTTGGTTTTTTTTTTCAAGAAATTTGCACATCCATTCGCTAGATATGTCACTTTACCCGCCCACGGCTCCTTAAACAACAGTTGAAGCTAATGCTACTCCAACGTCTCTTCATATTTTAGCTTACTTTTGGTTTTAGTGAGGCCACTTTGCTTTGGTTCACATTTGGTATAAAGTCTAGTGAGTCGAAGAAAGATCTTTTTCTCTCTCTTTTTTTTTTAAGTACAATGAATTGGAAACACACTCACACACCCGATCTGGTAAGGTAGAGGCACCCATCTTCTGTCCAACCGAGATTTGAACTCAAAACTTCCTCCCAAAGACTCAAGGTGTCAAACCACTAGGTCACACAGGCTCGGATAGATCTTATCCTTTCTTTCTCTTTTGATTCTCCTAAATTTCTTTTACGTTCTCATGTGTGCAACTTGGGTTGCCATCATAACTTGGATTGCTTTGTATTATCTTTGATATTGCTCAAATTTCAGGAATCACTATATATTCTTGTAAATTGAACAATCTTTATTTGTATCATCCCAACACGCGGAGTATAAGCTTCTTTCTCTACATTTGTCTTGCGCAGCATTTTATGGTTTCATGATGCCTCAATTATAGCTAATGACACACTTGTGATGAGGTCTTAATTTTTTTTTTGAGAGTACAATGAATTGGAAACACACTCACACACCTGACTTCCTAAGATAGATGCACCCATCCTTGAGGAACTCAAAATATGTCCAGCCAAGACTTGAACTCAGGACCCCTCCCAGAGGCTCAAGGCGTTAAACCACTAAGCTACAATGGTTTGGACATGATGAGATCTTGTTAGGTTCCATGGTGTTTCCCTAATTCATGTTTTTTTTCAAGATAGTAACTATATCGCTGAAGGAGATACTTAAGAACAAGTTCTTGAACGAGAAAGGAACAGAGTAATCGGGGTACGGGGTATCTGGAGAACATGTGAATGTCACGCTAAAGAAGAAGGGAAGTGAGAAATGTAAAAGCGGGCGGGTCTCATGATTCATGGATTACAGAATCACGAAAGTGAGTAGGTATAAATTTTTGAAAGCATAGTGAAGTCATAAAGGAAAAGGTCCACCATGGAAGTGTTAGAGTGAGTGAGGAAAACTACAAGGAAAGCTCCCATGGAAAAGCAAAAGGAGAGGGGGATGTATATATACACTTTCGAAGACTTATCCCCCTTTTGGCGCGTGTCCTTTTGTCCGATATAAGCTAAGTCTTCCAGCATATTTCTGACAAAAGGGAAACTGAATGACAGAGAAGACTGATCAAGAAGAATGCTTTGCTTTGGTGTGTAAACTTAAGAAGAAAAGCGAAGGTAAGGTGTGGACTCTGGAGGAATATCTATAGAAGATAGAGGAAGTGGCTTTCTGTCAAAGAAATACTAAAGAAAAGCCAAGGTAAGCTATGAACTAACGCCACTAATGCAAAGATAGAGAGAGAGAAAGAGAGAGAAAAAAGAGAAACCCATAGAAAATCTCTCAGAAGAAGACGAAGACACTAAGAAGTCTGTCCACTTGTTCGGGTGTTTTTGCCTCAGCTCTAAACTTATCTAATTGTGATCCTTCAGCAAGGACCTCTTTAATGGCATGAGCGTTTTTTAATCCAGCTTTGAAGGAGAACATAAAGTCTCTATTTCCATTGTTCAAAATCTTATTGCTCTTGCTAGCCCCATGTGTTGAAGTGGAGGCAAGAAATGTTTGTAATTGTAATAACTCAGTTGCATAGTTAGTAGTGCTCAATCGGATGTTTTCTAAGTCTGCTAACTTAGATACTTATTGACTCGGATTGTGCTCAAGGATTCTATTATAAGTAGTTATAGTCAGATGTACCTAAAAGTCATGTGACTTAGTCACATGTAGTAGATTGTTATCGTCTATTTAAAGAGGATGTTGTGCGCTCCTGAAGGGGGGCTGTGGGCTAGAGATATTGACGGGAGCAACAAAGAATGATTGTATGAAGATTTTCATCATAATCTATCAAGAATATATGGTGTTTTCCAATTCTGGTTCATCACTCTAAGTATTCCTCTTGTTTTCAACACGTTGTTTTGTTCATTCTCTTCTCTATCATCATGTTTTTGCTTATTCTGATTACTGAAGTACAGTATGTTAAAATAGTCAATCTTTCTTTTGTGCTCTATTTGAATCTTGTATGTATTGCTCAACCCCAACACATTCGGTGATCCTCTTGATCTTGTCGGGTATGAGACAAGAGATGAATGTCACAACGAGAATGTAAATTTGGTAGAGTGTATTATACAATGGCTCACGGTTGTGCTCCTAAATTCGATTTATGGAACGATCTCAAACAGTGGTATGATAAGCTAGAAGACCAAAATACACAAGAAATTGTTGAAGGCCAAGAAGGTGAAGGTTCTGTTGCAACCGAAGCAAGGCTTGTGGGAGGATATTTAGAAGCGTTGATCCTAACAGGAGGGATTACAGGGACAAGAAGGTGACTCCAATTCAACCCACTTACAGGGACTACCAGACAAAGATCTAGGAGATCTCCAAAGCCAAATAATATGGCACAACTGCCCCCTAACCCAAGAGTCAAGGCAATTAAATTTAGAGGACGATCCAAAGAAGATGTAGATTGTTATGTTGCTCAATTTGAAATTAAATGGGTAGCCAATGGTTATACAACATTATACAGTGATTAAGTATTAGAACTTACAAAACTTAGAGCAACTCGATAGAAGAATATCCTAGTAGAGGAATATGCGCAGAAGTTTTAGATTTTAGTAGACAGATTGCAGGGTAACAAAAGACCCACTAATGAGATGTTAGCCGGATATTTCTTAAAAGTATTAAGAACTGGTTTGAGGAATGTGATGGGTAGTATAGATATTGGAGGTGGATTTAATGATCTATGTGTTGGCTACTGCTAGGTAGAAAAAAGATTCAATAGAATAAAAGGGAAGTATGGTCGACATGAGAAGTTCGAATCAAAGGAAGAATCAAAGGGTGCATCATACTCATGTCATGATGCGATAGATGGAGAGTGTAGTTGAGGAAGTTCACACAAGGAAAACTCACAAGTCATAAGGTAAACATATCAAAGAGGAAGATTTGGTTAGTAGATTAAAAAAGTATGGGTATTCTATGCTCCCACCAAAGGAGATTTTTTTTTTGAAATCTGTAATAAAGAAGGGTATAGTACGGCTCAACACTCGTATAACCCAAAGAATAGAGGTCAATATTCAAGGTATGAAGAAAGAGGCAAAGGTGAAGTTGCAGCGAATCAAGCAGTTCCAATTAGGGGACTAGAGGGATTTCAAAGACAAACACCTAGAAGATTACCATGGAGGGGTCAGGAAAATCAAGAAGGTAGACCAGAAAGATTAATGTCGTGTGTGTATTCCTCTGCTCTAGATCATTGGATAGGGTCAAATTTCTCGTTGTGGGTAAAGCATAGGGAGAAAGAGGAGTTTCGGTAATCAGACATAATCAACCAAACCAATAGGTGAAACCACAACAACAAAACCAACCGACAACTCAGGATAACATAAATTGAATTGATGGAGGAGAAGGAGAAGGTTGGTCAAATGCCTCTATTGAAGCTCAAGGTCAAGGACAAAGCATGGAAGCGCATCAAAGAAGTGGACACACAAGAAGAAGGAGCAAGTAGGGAGCTCCAAGAATCACATGTCCAATTTTCAGAAGAAATCCCTATAAAAATAGTGATTTTTATCACTAAAAATGATTGTAAATACCATTTTCTATTTTTATAACTCCATTTTGTTCAAGCCAAAGAGTCCTTGAGCTTGAGGAGTATTAGATGTATCATACTACCATTTTTCATAATTTTTAGATTCCGTTTGAGCCCCCAAATAAGCCCTAGAACCTAATTTTTAACTAGGTCGGACACTAGGTCTGCACAGGGCCAAAAACACTCAAAAACTATAAAAAGGGCTAGAGAGCTCATGTTTGGGGGTTAGCTTGTTGTAGATTTCAGATTTCTAAGAGAGTTCTTTTGTAATCGAAGATCTTCCATTGTTCCACTCTTTGCTCTTACCTTGTGCTCGTGTGTGTGTGTATGTGTGTCCATGCTTGTGTGCTTTCACTCACGCACTTGGGCACTTCACTTGCTCATGGTCTTCATACCGGTCCTCACGTTGTCGTCGAGATTTTCTTTCCTCTCTCACTTGTGAAGGCCTACAAAAAACATATTTGGTGAAGGTAGCCGAAATTCCCCGAGAAGTCCAGGATGCATCAAGGATGTCAAAGGAAGCTTAGATACAAAGTTTCAAAGAAATCAAGAAGGTCTATGGTAGCGGTCAAAGCTGGGAAATTAGGGCAAAACTTTCATTGTCACCAAATTAGATGAAAATTCATATACTTGTAAAGATTGTCAAAGGCAGTCTATAGCCCAAATTTCAACAGAAAATGGATTTTGTAGCACATTGATATGCTATGTTCATTTTGTAAAAATGTAATTTTTCTAGTTTGATCCTACAAATTCTTTTATAGAAATTTATGTTAGCCATATGGTTTGGCATGTATAAAGATCATATGTGGCTACATATTTGTACAAATTTTCAAGGCTATCAGAGCTTCCTAGACACCTTAATGCCACCTTGCAAGCTTCCAAATGTAGTCAAACTTGTACAAGGGAGATTCAGATGGGAGTTTTTTCTGTATATTCCTGAAGCAGATCTTTGGAAACATAGCCCTACAAAGTTTCATCTTCATCAAAGCCTTTTTGGAGGGTCAAAGAGCACAAATTCCAGTTTTCAAGGTCACTACAGTTTTCTAGAATAAGAAAATTGAAGGCTTGAAGGGCTGCCACATGTCAAAATATGATTGAACCATGGTGAACGGTCAAGATGAGCTCCTATTCAAGGGTGGAGATGCACTAAAGCATAAAGGAAGGAGGATCCACGAATTTTTTCCATAAAAGAAGACCTTTTTTACAATCAAAGATCAATAATGTAGTGTTTCTCCAAAAATAGTGGCTTATCTTATCCGAATTGATGTCAGCACTGATCCGACGGTCCAGATCATCCCCAGATCCAATGGTGGAGAATGAGGGCGCCTAAATTTCACTCCTTTACACTAGATTTGATAGAAAGAACAATTCCAAGCCATTGATTTGATTAATCAAATGGTTGTAATCAAAAGTAGTGATCCTAGAGTTGAGAGTTGATTTCTCTAGATCCAAGGGCCCAAATTCATCCAAAAAACTATATAAACCCCCCTCCAAACTCCTAGAGCATCATTGTTAGGCATCCATAGGGCTCATGCTAGCTTACGGTTTCCTTGAGACGATCACCCTCGGTTGAGCGAGTGAGGATCCAAGGTGAGCTAGTATGAGTATAGAACCTAGTTTCAAATTTAAGTTAGAACTCCAATCTAGGATAGGCTCTTGAAACCAGCATCTCTATCTTGACTCACCCTCGGTGGAGCGTGTGAGTGAGTAGAGCTGATTTTAATGAGTCTTAGACTTCTTTAGTTAGACGTTACGAGCCTAGACAGACATAGGGTCACTGGAGTGGAACTCACCTTCTTACGTATGACATTCGGTTGAACTGTCATGGTTTGAGGGTCGGAACCACCTTTGATCAGTAGACTGCTTAGCATGACGTACACGACAATCTTTTACATGTAACTTAATTCAAATTCTTTTAATTCATGTCACTTGTCACTTGTCTCTTGTCACCTCTCTCAGTCTCTTAAGTATTTTTACATGTCTTCTATTTCTTCTATGTGTGAGAAGGCTCCGCAGTATTGCGTTGAACCAGTGAGGATGTTTCTTTGAGCTTGTGAGTAAAATCCATCATCATAATTCACTTGCATGCATATAATCCATACAAATCCATACATATTTATTAGTTTCTGAAAGTGTATAAGAAGCTCCAATATTGGACCATTCTTCCTTTCGAAACTGATTTATGTGTAAGGATTCCATCTATTCTCATCATGCATACATATCATCCAAATAAGGCTATACATATGGATTAGAATTAGGAAGTGTTTAAGAAGCTCCTCCAATGGACCATTCTTCCTTCCAAATTTGATTCGTGTGTATGGTTCTCTTTCATTCTTATCATTCATGTCATCAATCTAACTTGCACACCTACATTCCCATTCCCATAATTATTTCAACATCTCTCTCTTCTCCATACTCAACATTAATTTCACCTTCACATCTTTAAACCTTCCAACATTCATTAGCTTCATACACCCTGTGTGTGCCACGACCGGACCCGATCCACCCGGATTGCGATCACCTCCACATTTGAACCCGACGTGAAACGCTTCGTGGTATTTGCTTCTGATCTTGTTGGGAGGTTGTGATCCATATCCTTTGTTTCATATTTTTCATCCTCATCATATCATCATTATCATTCTTGAGTGTTGCACTGGATTTCTCACAGTATCGTGCACATCTTCGTCGCGAAGTAAACACATTTGTGAGAGATCTAGAACATCGTGCATCACTTGCTTATTCACATAAGATGGAGGAAGGATTCAAATCCCTTATTGTTGAGAAACAAGGCCAAAGAATAGTCTCTTCTATGTTGAGAGAGAAGGGAAAATTCAATGGCATCAACATCACAAGCTACTTAGATTTGTTTGAAGAGCAAGCTATGATTTTTGGTCTTCCTGAAGATCTTTTGATATCATTCTTTGAACGAATTGTTGATAGCTCTATCATAAACCGTGTCACTCAATATGATAGTCTTCCTTGGAGTGATTTTAGAAAGGAGATGCTCAAAGAATTCTATCTTGAAGATTATAGCCAACATAATCGAGATGGATTCTTATGATGGGTCAATTCTCCAAAGCCTAGTAGCTCTATTACTCACTTACAAAATGAGTATATTAGACGCTATGAACAACTTCCTGATGAGGATAAGATAACTTTGGAACCTGATCTTGTGATCAATTTTCTTAAGCTTCTTCATCCTGAAACTCGTAGGGAAGTTGAACGGCGATTAGAAGAACCAGATAAGCGCTATGGTCTTACTGACAATTGGCAAAAAGTGCATAAAGTAGTAGAGGCTGTAGCCCATAGACATCAAAGACAATCCATGCTTTATGAGCAAACTAGTCTGCCTAGCTAGCCTTCCACAAATTAAGGAGCAATTTAGAGAACAATCCCATGCTATGCTTTTTGACTCTACTCCTATTCCTCAAATGATGGAGCCTACTCAAGGTTTTAAAGTAGAGCCAAATAAAAGTGTAGTTGAACAATCTCAAGTGGATATTCTCACTAAGCAAATGGAAAGTCTTATTGCTACACAATCCAATTTGGCCAAGACTATAGATGCTTTACAATCTAATTACACCAAAACTTTCCAAAATCAAATGAACCCAATGACTTTTCAAGAGCCTAATCAACATGTTATAGCTACCAATCAAAATCCACAAATAGCTCCTACTCAAGCATATCAAGTTCCTCCAATGCATAATCCTCCCATGCATAATCCTTCAATGCAAAATCCTCATCCTCATGTGCAAAATCCTCATCCTCATGTGCAAAATCCTCAAATGTATCAAAACCTGTATCCTCAAGCTTCTCAAATAGCTTTTCAAAATCCTCAAAATCAAAATTTTCAAAATCATCAACCGTATAATATGGAAGCTCCTCTTGCACCTCAAGTACCACATGTTGCTCCCCAAGCTCCTCAAATACATCAATTGCATTTTCAAAATCCTAATTATCCTGTTCAAGCAATACCTTATCAACAAAATCCTCAATTTCAAAATTTCCCACCACAAGTTAATCAAAATCCTCAAAATCAAAATGGTTTTGTGCGTGGCCCTCGTAGGTGTCCTTGGTGTGATTCGTTAGAGCACTTTTTGAGAGATTGCGAACTATTGAAGGATGCTAAGGAGCAACGACTAGTAATAGACATAGACAAGAAAATTTGTGACTATCGATCTAGGCTACCTTTGCAAGGAAATTATGGTAAGGGAGGAATGAAAAAACATTATGAAAATATAACCATAATGGACGTAGGAACTAGAGGAGTGAAACTAGAAGCTCTTGATGAACAACAAGTAGAATCAAGTAAACCCACAAAGGAAGGTGATTTTTCCATAGAGGCTTTAAGTAAGAGCACGGGATGAGATTAGGAGAATAACGGCTTGGGAGTCACCAATAGAAGATCAATCTCTTATTTCTCACATATCCAATGTAGAAGAAAAACGAAAAAGAGATGAAGTTGAGCCTAGTGAAAGAAGAGTGACTCGAAAACAAACCTCAGAGGGAATAGAAACAATCATAGAGCAAGGAGAAACATCACAATCTAAAGATAAAAAACAAGAATCCGAACCCAATGAACAAAAACAAGAGGAGAAACAAAAAGGGAAGAAGACAAAGCAAAGAAAAACAGAACCAAAGCCTTTAGATAAACCAGAACAATCAAAACAAACTGAAGACCAAACACGAGAACATGAACAAAAACAAGATCCTGAGCAAAAACAAAAGAAACCAAAGAGAAAACCTAAAGCCATCTTGATTTCAGAAATTGAGAGAAAAATAGATCCTATGGAAATTTTAGATGACATTTTGCTTAAGAGTCAAGTGACTATGTCTTTAGAACAAGTTTTCTCTATTGCAAAGCCTGTTTTTAAAGATAACTTTATCGGACTAATTAAAAGGAAGAGGTTTCCACTTAATCTAGATACTGAGATGCAAGATTCTCTAGATCAAGATCAAGCTATGAATGAAGCCTTAAACTTTGATGAATCTGATGAAGAGGACTTTGATGATGATGAAGTAAATGTTAATAAAAATTTCTTAGGACCTATTCAACCTGACCATGAAAATCATGAAAACAATCCTGAAAGTCACTTTAAAAGAGCATTTTGGTCTAGAGGTACATCAGAGATGCATGTTAAAATAGGAAATGATAAGAACACTATCACTGTAAATGCATTAGTAGATTCCGGCTCCGAAATCAATGTGATTTCAAGAGAAGTCTATGATAAGTTTCGATGGCCCATAGATAAAGATTGTGGATGGCGTATGAGAACTGCAGATAATGGTGTAGGTACCCTGTATGGAGCTTGTGCTAGTGTGCCCATATCCATAGGAGGAATCACAGAAGAGTTTCACTTTTTTATTCAAGATAATTGCTCCTATGAAGTTCTCTTAGGTCAACCCTTTATTTGTGAGAGTCGTATGGAAACTAAAGCCATGGATGATGGGTCTACCTATGCTAGATTTAAGTCTAAGGATGGAATGCAATCACCTCAAGTCATGACAGTAGGAGTGAATCATCCTAGGAATCGATTGTCAATTAGAAAGAAACCTATTGTTACTCAGGATCATGAGCATGCTTGTAGTGATTGTGCACCTCGATTCATGTTTGGAGCTACATATGATCAAAATTTCGGATAGAATCCATTGTTGAGCGGGACAACAGTGGATATTGGTTTGACATCTCGCATCCAACCAACATGTACAATAGTTTGTCACTTTGTTTTCCACATTCTAGATTAGATTTTCTTCATAAGAGTCAATTGTCCAAGTCTTTTATCCAAAAAACCCAAAAAAATTATAAAAACAACAAAATCATGGAACATGATGAGAACATTGAGCATGTGATTGAGATATCTCATTGTTTCTCTACTCTTGAGGAGTTAGAGTTATGTCTTCAACAAAATTCTAATTCCCATATTATTCTTATTTCTTCCCTTGATGAGTATGCTCTAATCCAAGAGTATGCTCTCAATGTTGACAAGTGCTCAAAATTTAACCAAACACATGATGCCTTAGTTGAAACAAAGTACAAAACTGTAGACAAAAAAATCAAACCCATAGCTCAACCATTACCTCAAGGAAGTAATGAAAAAATTATTGATGTGAAAAATGATCCAATTCTTCGGGATAAGAAAAACATAGGACATACATTCACGGATGAGACAATCAAACAGGTGAAAATTGGTAGAGATGATGACTTTCTTTTGCCAGTAGAGAGAGATAAATTTGAGAGAGTTATACGGAGCCATGGAAAAGCCTTTACTATGTATCCTCATGAGATTGGTTGTGTAGATCCTAAGCTAGTTGCACCCATGATAATCTTTACTATTCCACATATTCCATGGAATCTTCGTCCTATACCTGTTCCAAAGGCTCACTTACCTGAGCTAATGAAACTACTTAAGGAGAAGATAAACATGAGAATTTTAGAGCCATCTTTTGCACCTTACTCAAACAGATGGTTCACTGTGCCTAAAAAGAATGGGAAACTACGTTTTATTCAAGATCTCCAACCCATCAATAAAGTCACCATAAGGAATGTAGGAACAGGACCCATTGTAGATGAGTTTGCTGAATCATTTTCAGGACATTCTATCTATTCAATGGGTGATCTATATTCTGAATATGACCAATTCCAATTAGCAATTGATAGTCGTGACATAACCACAATGAAAACTCCTTTAGGCTTAGTGCGAATGTGTACTTTACCTCAAGGAGCGACTAATTCTGTGGCTCATATGATGAGTGCTATGAATATGGTCTTACATGATTTTATCCCTCATATAACTATGCCATTCATTGATGATATTCCAATTAAAGGGAGTGAGGAACGTGTAAAGGACATTACTTTAGATTCATCTGGATGTCGTAAATTTGTTCTTGACCATATCTCTGATTGTGAAAGAATATTTCAACAATTTGAAGAGGTAGGTCTCACATTTTCCATAGAGAAATCTGTTTTTGGTGTCAACGAGGTACTTATTGTTGGACATTTATGTGGCCATTATGGTCGAAAGCCATACCCACAAAAAGTTGATGCCATTAGCAAGATTTCTGAAACATGTAACAACGTGAGTGAGGTACGTAGATTTCTTGGTGCTTGCATCTTTTATGTTATTTGGATCCCTCACTTTGCTCATGTTGCTGATTGTCTTTATGACTTGTTGAGGAAGAAACGAAAATTTATTTGGACTGACAAACACACTCAAGCTATGCGTAAATTGAAGAAATTATTGCTTGAAGCTCCCATCCTTAAGCGTGTAGACTATTCTGCTAACAAACCTATTATATTGACTGTTGATACTAGTCCTATTGGTATAGGTTGGGTCATAAGTCAAGATGATAGTGAAGGGAATAGATATGCAATTAGGTTTGGTGCCAAAATTCTACATGAAACACAACGAAAATATCCACAGATCAAACGAGAACTATGGGGTATGGTAACAGCTTTGAAAACAGACAAAGAATATTTCATTGGTGCAAATGTCAAAGTTGAGACTGATTGTTTGCCTCTCATTGGAATGATAGCCAATTGTTCATCTCCTGATATAGCCATGCTTAGATGGATCTCATATATTAAGTTCATAAATCCTGAGTTAGTTCATATTTCAGGTAAGTCAAACTCAGTTGCTGATATGTTATCGAGAGCTAGATTTGATGATGATCTTGAAAGTGATCTAATAAAGAATGTGAATTTAGTTGACTATGTTCCACATATATATGAGTATGAGAAATTTCATGAGTCTGAGTACGAAGATGAATGGAGAGACATAGGAAAGTATCTCAGTACACTACAACTATTACCTAGCTGGACTACGAATAGATTCCGTAACATTAGGAAACGAGCTTATAACTTTTTCCTATGTAATGGTTATCTTTGGAGACATGCTAAGGGTAAGGTTAAGAATCCACAACGAGTCCTAGGAAAGAGAGGTCTTCAATTGCAAGTAATGAAGGAAATGCATGAGACATTATGGGCAGGTCATAAAGGATTTTTTGGAACATATGAAAAAATTAGAAGTACCTATTATTGGCCTAGGATGTATGTTGACATTAGTAGCTATGTTTCTACATGTTCTACTTGTCAACTTCATTCATCAGTCAAACATAGAGATCCGTTGCATCCTACTTATCCACCTTGTATTCACTACAAGTGGGTAGTAGATCTTGTAACTATGCCTAAAGGTATCGACAAA
Organism: Ceratopteris richardii; assembly: GCA_020310875.1. Lineage (NCBI taxonomy): Eukaryota > Viridiplantae > Streptophyta > Polypodiopsida > Polypodiales > Pteridaceae > Ceratopteris > Ceratopteris richardii. Next base: position 97,442,116 of record CM035414.1, on the reverse strand, counting down.
ATGCGTTACATTGTACTTGCAAGAGAAGACTTAACTAATCATGTAGAGGGACGTGCACTACGATCTAAGACCACTTACAATGTTTGCAAATTCTTGCTTGAAGATGTCATAAGTCGCTTTGGGTACATAGAGAAAGTAGTTGCCGATCGTGGAGAGTTAAATGCGAGAGAAGCTAAAGAGTTCTTTGAGCGTCACGGTATTCGTTTGTCTCTCACTACTGCATATAACCCAGAGGCCAATGGTAAAATAGAGAGAGGGCATCCACCTATTGTGAAAGCCATATCTAAAGCATGTAATGGTGACATCAAACAATGGCCTAAATTCTTACCTTTTGCACTTTGGGAAGACAGAATGACATGCACACGTACTACTGGATATATGCCTGCTGAACTCATGTACTGTCAAAAACCATTGTTTCCAATTCAGTCTCATATTTCTGCATGGTCAAATTTTCCTTGGTCTGAAAACATGTCTACTGATGATTTTTTGAGTTTGCGTATTAAACAGTTAGAACAAGGTAAATTAAGACTTGATGATGCTGTTGAAAAATTAAGAGAATCTAGAATGAAGAACAAGCATTATTTTGATAAAACTCATCGATTGCGTCCTAAGCCAATTGAAGTAGGAGATTGGGTGCTCATTTATGATAGTACATTTGACTCTCAATATGATGCACGCAAAAAGCTCACTCAACGGTGGTTTGGGCCATACATAGTATCAAAAGTCAACAACAATGGTACGTATGCTCTTTGTGAATTAAATGGTGTTGCACTAAAAACTTTGATTGCAGGTAAAAGGATAAAGTTATTCAAGAAGCGTGATAATGACGAGTACATTTTGGATGAGGACATTGAAGAAGATGACAACAATGAGGCCGATTCATAAACAGGAGTATCCATGTTATAAAAAAAAAAAATATATATATATATATCATTAATTTTCAAGTTCATGTTGCTTTGTTTTTTTTCAAGTTCATTCTATTTTTTTTCCATGCTTGTTTCATGCATTTTTTTTCAGTCTTTGCATTGCATTGCATATCCACATCACTTGAGTCAAAAAAGGCAAATGATGACTTCTCTACTTGTGTAAAATTGTATCTTAAGTAGTAACTTATCTACTAAGAAATTGATTATAATCTAGGATTGTGGAAAGATAGGGCATGTAGATTTGGAGGTTTATTTTGGTGACAAGACTTTCATATATAAACATGCATATGTATCCTGTATCGAAAGCATAATTGTTGAAATCCTATCTCCTGCTATTGCATGTTTCTACATCCTTAGTCCATCTCACAGCACTTGTATCGGAGTTTAAACGACTGTTCTCCGTCATCAAAAATGGTTGTACCTTGTATCGGGGTTTAATTTTTCCCCGTCATCAAAAAAAAAAAAAAAAAGTGATCGTAACCATAAAGTTGCCGAATCATCATCATCATCAAAAAAAAAAAAAAAAAAAAAAAGCCAAAGGAGGATAAAGAGGCATAGTAGAATAAATCACGGGCTATATAGGCAGATTTATGCATTAGTGGAGTTTAGTTAGATTTCCTTGCATGTTATTAGAGAAAGAGCATATTCATATTTATGTAGGAAAGGAGTTGATCTAAAATAAGCTAAAGATGAAAGATGTCTCTTGAAAATCCTAAATCTTTGTTTATAATCATATTTAAGGTAGATTGCTTTATGAAAAAGGTACAAAATTTTCTTCAAGATGAGAGGAACTGATGCTTAAAACGACTCAATACAACCACTTCCACTTCATATTGATGCTTGTTTTTTTTCTTTCTTGTTGCCAATGTTGCTTGTTCATTTGCATATATGTTGCCTATTTGTTCTTGCATATTCATGTTGCCTGTTTCAATTCTTTCTTTCATGCAAATTTTGCTTCATGTCACGTTACCTACTGATTCATGCATATAATCAATTTTCCTTCCATGTTTCTTATGTTGCCTATAAAAGAATTTGATGCCTGGAACATTTTGTTTTTCACAGATGCTAGAGTGGCGCTTCCGGAGGAATCGCAGGTTTAGTGGGGGCGAATGTCGTCGAGATTTTCTTTCCTCTCTCACTTGTGAAGGCCTACAAAAAACATATTTGGTGAAGGTAGCCGAAATTCCCCGAGAAGTCCAGGATGCATCAAGGATGTCAAAGGAAGCTTAGATACAAAGTTTCAAAGAAATCAAGAAAGTCTATGGTAGCAGTCAAAGCTGGGAAATTAGGGCAAAACTTTCATTGTCACCAAATTAGATGAAAATTCATATACTTGTAAAGATTGTCAAAGGCAGTCTATAGCCCAAATTTCAACAGAAAATGGATTTTGTAGCACATTGATATGCTATGTTCATTTTGTAAAAATGTAATTTTTCTAGTTTGACCCTACAAATTCTTTTATAGAAATTTATGTTAGCCATATGGTTTGGCATGTATAAAGATCATATGTGGCTACATATTTGTACAAATTTTCAAGGCTATCAGAGCTTCCTAGACACCTTAATGCCACCTTGCAAGCTTCCAAATGTAGTCAAACTTGTACAAGGGAGATTCAGATGGGAGTTTTTTCTGTATATTCCTGAAGCAGATCTTTGGAAACATAGCCCTACAAAGTTTCATCTTCATCAAAGCCTTTTTGGAGGGTCAAAGAGCACAAATTCCAGTTTTCAAGGTCACTGCAGTTTTCTAGAATAAGAAAATTGAAGGCTTGAAGGGCTGCCACATGTCAAAATATGATTGAACCATGGTGAACGGTCAAGATGAGCTCCTATTCAAGGGTGGAGATGCACTAAAGCATAAAGGAAGGAGGATCCACAAATTTTTTCCATAAAAGAAGACCTTTTTTACAATCAAAGATCAATAATGCAGTGTTTCTCCAAAAATAGTGGCTTATCTTATCCGAATTGATGTCAGCACTGATCCGACGGTCCAGATCATCCCCAGATCCAATGGTGGAGAATGAGGGCGCCTAAATTTCACTCCTTTACACTAGATTTGATAGAAAGAACAATTCCAAGCCATTGATTTGGTTAATCAAATGGTTGTAATCAAAAATAGTGATCCTAGAGTTGAGAATTGATTTCTCTAGATCCAAGGGCCCAAATTCATCCAAAAAACTATATAAACCCCCCTCCAAACTCCTAGAGCATCATTGTTAGGCATCCATAGGGCTCATGCTAGCTTACGGTTTCCTTGAGACGATCACCCTCGGTTGAGCGAGTGAGGATCCAAGGTGAGCTAGTATGAGTATAGAACCTAGTTTCAAATTTAAGTTAGAACTCCAATCTAGGATAGGCTCTTGAAACCAGCATCTCTATCTTGAATCACCCTCGGTGGAGCGTGTGAGTGAGTTAGAGCTGATTTTAATGAGTCTTAGACTTCTTTAGTTAGACGTTACGAGCCTAGACAGACATAGGGTCACTGGAGTGGAACTCACCTTCTTACGTATGACATTCGGTTGAACTGTCATGGTTTGAGGGTCGGAACCACCTTTGATCAGTAGACTGCTTAGCATGACGTACACGACAATCTTTTACATGTAACTTAATTCAAATTCTTTTAATTCATGTCACTTGTCACTTGTCTCTTGTCACCTCTCTCAGTCTCTTAAGTATTTTTACATGTCTTCTATTTCTTCTATGTGTGAGAAGGCTCCGCAGTATTGCGTTGAACCAGTGAAGATGTTTCTTTGAGCTTGTGAGTAAAATCCATCATCATAATTCACTTGCATGCATATAATCCATACAAATCCATACATATTTATTAGTTTCTGAAAGTGTATAAGAAGCTCCAATATTGGACCATTCTTCCTTTCGAAACTGATTTATGTGTAAGGATTCCATCTATTCTCATCATGCATACATATCATCCAAACAAGGCTATACATATGGATTAGAATTAGGAAGTGTTTAAGAAGCTCCTCCAATGGACCATTCTTCCTTCCAAATTTGATTCGTGTGTATGGTTCTCTTTCATTCTTATCATTCATGTCATCAATCTAACTTGCACACCTACATTCCCATTCCCATAATTATTTCAACATCTCTCTCTTCTCCATACTCAACATTAATTTCACCTTCACATCTTTAAACCTTCCAACATTCATTAGCTTCATACACCCTGTGTGTGCCACGACCGGACCCGATCCACCCGGATTGCGATCACCTCCACAACGTCTCCACGGATTGACATTTATGAGGTGGAACTCCTCACATTGGTACTCACCATTGTGCTAGAGTAACACCAAATTTGGCGTTGTTGCCGGGGAGAGGGCTTGGAGGACGAGCGTGTGACGGTAAGACGTAGAGTAGCAACGTTGGAAGGTAAAAAATCACCACATTAGGGCAAAAAACGATCGAAAAGGGGCTGTTTGCTAATGAGAGATTAAGGAAATTGACAAATAGAGTCTTTCCACGTGTACAAGAATATAACATTGTTGTCTCCTTTAACCGTATGAAGAAATTCTTTTTTTAAGAGAATATGATCTAAAAGCGCCGCGAAAGTGATGAAGATTCTTGTATTCAGTGTACAATTTCTTGGTTTGATGCAAAAAAAGATATTTTTGCACATCACACAATGCATATCTTTAAAGTTCCAAGAAGGAAATGATTTTTGATGATACGAAATATTTTTGGGTTCACGAAATTCCATGGTCATTCGGCGATAGGGTTTACATCAAATCAAAAGTTTCCACGTGTACAAAGCCCTTTTATCTATAAATGTTGGCAAAGTTTGTGAATGTCGGTTTCTCGCTTTGAGCATTCTTCTTCTTCTCGATTCTAATGGTTTCTTCTTCTTGTTGTCCTTCCAATCGTGTAACCTCATGTGAGGTTTACAACAAAAGAGAGGATTCTTTATGGAAACCTCTTTCTGTGAAGTTAAATGAATGAGTAACTATGCTTCCTAGCTATAGAGGTGCCCATAAAGTCAAGCATGCTAAAAGAGACGACACAAGAAACCATTGAAGGGGACTTATTCTTAGTTTCAAATTGAAGAGATGCGGTTGGTTTGCAAGAGTACAACATGTGTACAACGCTAAGGATCTTGTTCTGGAAAAGCAATATGCAATTCCCTTTGTACTGTAAGTGAAGTTTTACAATGATCGTCTATCATTTCAGTTGGTTTTGTATAACAACATATATGTTTTTGTATTGCAGATATTTTTCCTTCCAATATTTTAGAGTGGCAACCTCTTGAATGTTTAACACAAACATTCAGAGTTCTTCGTAAGGAATATGCAGAGCTTATGTATGCAGACAAATCCGCTCAAGTTTTCAATAGCACAGAGTTATTTGTCCATTTTGCATATTATCAGGTGCCATTAGGGAGGAGCTCTTATGGAAATCTTATACATTTGCCTAGTCCTTGCATCTCTTCATTAGATTGGGATGCTTTTGATCATTCAACAAAAGGTGGAAAAGAAAGCTTGGACTTTGGATAGCCTTGGACTCAGAGGAGAGCTGTCCAGAAGTACTGATTCATCCAGATTTTCAATCTAGAAAGATAATTGTCACTGCAAATTGGAAATTCAAAAATATAAGGGAGCTCTAGAATACCTTGATGAGGCATCATCACAATTCAAATTCTCAATTGATGATGCAATAGTTAACATTAGATTAGAGAAAAAACATTATCTTGCATCAAGTTGCAACCCTTTAGATTGTAACAAGTCTCCTTCTTTAAGAATCTCTTTTTCAAACTTCCATTGATTTTTCTTTGCAGAATGGTGACTAAGAATGTGACTGATTACATCACTTCAATTATGTCTTTTTATGGACTATATTCATATTGGCATTTTTTTGTTTAATTTCAAGATTTTGAGGAGGTTTCAATGGTGCAATGATTATACAGGAATTTGCATATGACAAAATGGAAAAGATTGGATGACACGACCGATACAAGCAATACGGGCCATCCGAAATTCTCCGATTGCCCATATCGCTTGCATCGGTCGTGTCATAAAAACTTCTCTATCCTCCTCACATTTAACTTTTCTGCAGGATGGTGACTAAGAATGTGAATGATTACATCACTTCAATTATGTCTTTTTATGGACTAGATTCATATTGGCATTTTTTGTTTAATTTCAAGATTGATGAGGTTTCTATTGTGCAATGATTATAAAGGAACTTGCATGAGTAAATTCTAGGTGATTCAAGAATATAAACCAAGAAATTCTTACATAATATATCTCCCCTTTTAGAACCTTTTTCCATACTTCCATTGATTTTCTTTTGCAGGATGGTAACTAAGAATGTGACACATTACATCACTTCAATTATGGCTTTTTATGGACTATATTCTGATTGGCAATTTTTTTGTTTAATTTCAACATTTTGATGAGGTCTCAATGGTGCAATGATTATACAGGAACTTGCATATGAAAAAATGGATGGTATGAAAAAATGGAAAAGACTGGATGACACGACCGATACAAGCGATATGAGCCATCCGAAATTCTCCGATTGCCCCTATCGCTTGCATCGATCGTGTCATAGAAACTTCTCTATCCTCTTCACATTTAACTTTTCAACAAGAATAAAGCAAAAACCACACAAAATAGACATTTTGATGATAGGAACAATTCAATTTTGCTTGAACCATGCAATGAAGTCACTTTTGCTTAGTTCTCAAGAGGATCAATTCAACATTACATTACTCAAGGCATATAAATATATTACAATGTATCTATGTACATTTCATGAGTAATAAGCTTTGAATAGAAATATATTTAATCCTTCTTGATCCTTTTGAATGAACTTGTCTCTAGCAAATCTCCTCTATATCTGAGGTACTCTTTTCTCCTGTAGACAATAATACTTTGAACATATGACACCCCTACAGCCATTGCATAGCTTGAGTAACAAAGGAAGTAGCCTGCCCTTGAAGCATTGAATCCTGGGGCATATCCAAAAATTCTTAATGCACCTGTTCTTTCAAGTAGAAAAACTTTGTATGCATTAAAGGGTATTGAAGTAAAACCCATGTATCTTGAAAGAGTCCTCAAGGAGAATAGTGAAAAATCTGCCTCTTCACTATACTGCTTATGAATAACACAAAATAATTTTGGATTCAGTTTTGAAAGATAGTGGATCACTGAATGAATATCCATCTTTGTCTTTCCTTTCTTCTCTATGGTTTTCCTTGTTCCCTTCCCCCTCCCAATGTAGTTGTCTTCATCCACTATAGATATCTGTGGAAAAAGTTGAAAATCTAGGTTAGAAAAAGTAAACGATCTTTTAAAGTCATAGAAATAACTAGAAATAGAAGTAGAAACAAAGCATGAGATACGATCGATCCAAGCGATTAGGGTCATCAAAGAATATCCGATTGGCATAATCGCTTGCATCAGTCATGTTTGATTTATCATCCTTAACTTTATAGAAACATATAATTAATGTTGAAAATAATATTTATAAACACATTTAGTTGTTCTATATGGAGCATTCATTCATATAGCTATAAATATGATACTTGATTGGACACAACCAATTCAAGTGACTAGGCCCATCAAGGAAGCTTGGATGGTCCTAATCGCTTGAATTGGTTGTCTCCAAAGGAGGTCATCTTGAAGTTTAGATTGCATGTGAACTTTTGTATCTTATTATTGGTTAAGAATTTGGAGAAGATAATGCTACCATTGCGTCTGGAACGTGTCAAAACCCTAAGATTGACTGTCTATTTGCATGATTTCGATACCTAGAGGTCTTGATAAGCCTTTTTGTATTGATTTCCAAACACGACCGATGCAAGCAATTAGGCCCATCCAACATTTCCAGATGAGCCTAATCGCTTGCATTGGTCATGTCCTAGATTCATGCACAAATAGGCTCATCAAGACCTTTCCATATCAGAATTTGCATGATTTCGATACCCAGAGGTCTTGATAAGCCTTTTTGTATTGATTTCCAGACACGACTGATGCAAGCGATTAGGCCCATCCAACATTTCCAGATGAGCCTAATCGCTTGCATTGGTCATGTCCTAGATTCATGCACAAATAGGCTCATCAAGACCTTTCCATATCAGAATCATACAAATAGACAGTCATTGATAAGCCTTTTTGTATTGATTTCCAGACACGACCGATGCAAGCGATTAGGCCCATCCAACATTTCCAGATGAGCCTAATTGCTTGCATTGGTCAGGTCCTAGATTCATGCACAAATAGGCTCATCAAGACCTTTCCATATCAGAATTTGCATGATTTCGATACCCAGAGGTCTTGATAAGCCTTTTTGTATTGATTTCCAGACACGACCGATGCAAGCGGTTAGGCCCATCCAACATTTCCAGATGAGCCTAATCGCTTGCATTGGTCATGTCCTAGATTCATGCACAAATAGGCTCATCAAGACCTTTCCATATCAGAATCATACAAATAGACAGTCAATCTTAGGGTTTTGGCATGTTCCTCCGGATGCAATGGTAGCATTAGGTTCTTGATTCTGAGCCAATAGTAAGATAGGGAAGTTCATGACCGATGCAAGCGAAATAAGCTAGTCAAAGGTAGGTCAAACGCGTGTAATCGCTTGTATCAGTCGTATCGGGTATGTAGCACAAGTATGCATGGGTGATGAAGAGAGAAATTCTATGAAGGTTGAAAATGTGAAATGGTGAACGGGACCCGTATTTATAGTCGAGAAGGACCGGGTAACGGTCACATGACGTGGACCAATAAGTGAGTGCCACGTGGCAAAAGACATTGGGAATCACAATGGCTAGATGACGTGGCCCACTCAAATGATGCCACGTGGCATTGTAACATTGGGATTCGCAACGGCTAGATGACATGGACCAATCACACATTGCCACGTGTAACCAACGGTCAAATCATCCCAGAGACCTATTTAAGCTCTTCTATTCACTTTTTTCATTTTTTGTGAAACTCCTTGCTACCATCAACTTGCCGTTGTCTTCGCGTTTTTACATGCTTTTCAAAACTTTCCATAGACCATATTTTGTGTGAGGGTTTAGGGTCATCATGATCAATTATTTTACAACACGACCGATACAAGCGATTAAGGACATTCGAGGATTTCCCGATGACCTTAATCACTTGTATCTCATGTTTCTTGAGTGCTTTATGAAAGATTTTTTAATTAGTTTTTCTGCGTTTAAAATTTGTTCCAAGCTTTTAAACTCTTTTTTGTGCAAGTTGGCTTATTTCGCTTGCATCGGTCATGAATTTCCCTATCTTACTATTGGCTCAGAATTTCATGATTCTGATATTGAGAGGTCTTGATGAGCCTATTTGTGCATGAATGTAGGACACGACCAATGCAAGCGATTAGGCTCATTTGAAAATGTTGGATGGGCCTAATCGCTTGCATCGGTCGTGTCTGGAAATCAATACAAAAAGGCTTATCAAGACCTCCGAGTATCAAAATCATGCAAATAGGCAGTCAATCTTAGGGTTTTGGCACGTTCCGGACGCAATGGTTGCATTATTTTCTTAAAGTTCTTAACCAATAATAAGATACAAAAGTTCACATGCAATCTAAGCTTTAAGATGACCTCCTTTGGACATGAACAATTCAAGCAACTAGGACCAATGCAAGCGATTAGACCCATCCGATATTCTTTGATGACCCTAATCGCTTGGATTGGTCATGTCTCATGCTTTGTTTCTGCTTGTGTTTCGAGTTATTTCTATTAAATATATTTCTTTTCAAAGCTTATTACTCATGAAATGTACATAGATACACATATTTATTGCCCAAAGGGGTACAAGACATTGCAAATATGAAGGATGTAATATTTTTTTGTGTAATTGATCCATGTCCTAATATTTATCCTTACTGATCCATGATTTGTTTTTCTCTAGTAAAAGTCCTATTTATCTGATGATAATAATCTTTTTTTTGTAGGTTATGGCTAGGAAAAAGAAGACAGCAAGGAATTCTCTCCAATCACAACATGGAAACTCCAAAGTGTAAGCCTCGCCATACGTTTTGTTGTGTTCTATTTTAAAGCCTTGCCATCCATTCTAAATTTAAGTTTACCTTGTAGTGCTGCTAAGCTTCTCAAAATGCATATTGATCAAAACATTCTAGGAATTCCTTCATTGAAAGAAGAAAAAAGGTTTGGATACATTCAAATACATGTGCCATTACAGAAATACAACACCTTGTGTGACTGGAGAGTGATTGCAAATGCAGTAAGGTTCTTGGAAAGCAGGTTTTACAACCCTGAGTTGAAGTTGTCAGACTATCCATATGCTTGGGTCATCTTGATCAAGGAGAGAGCAATAAATGCCATTATGGAACATGCAATATGCCCTTATATTTTTGGAATGTAAGATTGTAATCTAATGTGTAACCAACATATGTTGGAAGATTTATTGATGTACAAATTGTATGTAATTATGCCAGTCTTCATCTGGAAGATGGTCATTGTAACTATATTTATATGCCTTGAGTAATGTAATGTTGAATTGATCCTCTTGAGAACTAAGTAAAAGTGACTTCATTGCATGGTTCCAAAAAAATTGAATTGGTTCTATCATCAAAATGTCTATTTTGGGTGCTTTTTGCTTTATTCATGTTGAAAAGTTAAATGTGAAGAGGATAGAGAAGTTTTTATGACACGACCGATGCAAGCGATATGGGTAATCGGAGAATTTTGGATGGCTCATATCGCTTGTATCGGTCATGTCATCCAATCTTTTCCATTTTTTCATACCATCCATTTTGTCATACCATCCATTTTGTCATATGCAAGTTCCTGTATAATCATTGCACCATTGAAACCTCATCAAAATGTTGAAATAAAAAAAAAATGCCAATATGAATATATTCCATAAAAAGCCATAATTGAAGTGATGTAATGAGTCACATTCTTACTTACAATCATGCAAAAGAAAAATCAATGGAAGTATGGAAAAAGGTTCTAAAAGGGGAGATATATTATGTAAGAATTTCTTGGTGTATATTCTTGAATCACCTAGAATTTACTCATGCAAGTTCCTTTATAATCATTGCACAATAGAAACCTCATTAGAATCTTGAAATTAAACAAAAAAATGCCAATCTGAATGTAGTCCATAAAAAGACATAATTGAAGTGATGTAATCAGTCACATTCTTAGTCACCATCCTACAGAAAAGTTAAATGTGAAGAGGATAGAGAAGTTTTTATGACACGACCGATGCAAGCGATATGGGCAATCAGATAATTTCATATGGTCCATATCGCTTGTATCGGTCGTGTCATCCAATCTTTTCCATTTTTTCATACCATCCATTTTGTCATATGCAAGTTCTTGTATAATCATTGCACCATTGAAACCTCCTCACAATCTTGAAAATAAACAAAAAAATGCCAAGATGAATATAGTCCATAAAAAGACATAATTGAAGTGATGTAATCAGTCTCATTCTTAGTCACCATCTTGCAAAGAAAAATCAATGGAAGTTTGAAAAAAAATCTTCTTAAAGAAGGAGACTTGTTACGATCTAAAGGGTTGGAACTTGATCACCCTGGGTGGCAGGCAAGTTATGCAAGATAATGTTTTCTCTGATCCAATGTTAACTATTGCATCATCAATTGAGAATATGAACTATGATGATGCCTCATTAAGGTATTCTAGGAGCTCCCTTACATTTCTAAATTTCCAATTTGTTGTGACAATTATTTTCCTAGATTGAAAATCTGGATGAATCAGTACTTCTGGATAGCTCTCCTCTGAGTCCAAGCTATCCAAAGTCCAAGCTCTTTTGTACATTACCTATATTTTGTAAAATCTTTGGATCTTTTCTTAGATGAACATCACCACCAAGAAATCCCATTTATGAAAGTAGAGATTCACATTTTTTAATGAAAAGGTGAACGATAGCCTTGTGAACGTAGACTTCGTGCACTTGATTGCAGTGCTACCCTTGTAGACGACATTGCTCACTTCCTGCACGGTGCCATAGTGCTCCTGCACATACATAGATAGATGGGCACTAGTTCAACGGATGCCGCTATCATCATCACGGGAGTGGACGAAGCAGAGGAAGTGTGATTACCTGATTGATGGAGTCCCAGCTCGTGACAGTTCCGGTGTTATGAAATAGAACAGCCGCTTGTGTAGCTCTCCACATAACGGCTCCGAAAAAAAGTGGTAGGAGCAGTGTACGCAAGTCAGTCGCCATCTTGAAATGTAGCTTCCACTGCCTGCGATATTTCTTTTACATAAGAAGGGATGCCCATGTTTCTCCTAAAAGTCTAATTAGATCATGAAGATTATGAAAAGGGGTATACCTTCCAGTTTGTGGATCAATTGGATAAACAAATCCATCTGCCCATATGTCGATATGTTTTTTGCCTTCTTTCTGCAATCCAACCACTTTAGAATGTTGAAGAGCCCTTCGGCATACCTTTCTTGTCGTTGCATACTCATGACTAACTGCAATGTTGATATGGAACTTATCACAGTGATTTTGGCCGGTTGAAAGGTGAGTGAGAGTGTTTGGGTTGAGGTTCTCCATGGTCTACTACGAAGAGTGACGCGAAAGTGTCTAAAATGACATGAAAGAGAGAAACAAGCCTGCTATCGAAAGTATAGTAAAAAAAGTGCAAAACGGCATAAGCACACATTATATAGGTCCGTGAACAAGAGGAAAATTCAAATTTTCATGAACGCCCGATGAGCACAAACTTTGAGGCATAAGATATCACACATACTTTTCATGATTATCACACGAGTTTCTCTCTCTTCAAAATTTGCACAAGATACGTTTTAAATGCGCTTACACGGATTTTTTTAAAATGAGTTGACAACTTTAATCCAGATTAAGCACAACTAATTGAAATGCTTACACGGCCCTTTTTTGGCCGTTTTTCGCCCTAATGATTTTCAGTTCAGTTTTTGAGTTTTTCTTCTGCTTCATCTTCATCATCATCTCCATCTCCACCCACCTTCATCTTCTCAGTGTTTTCCATTATTTAGAGTAGATTCACCTCGCTTTTTACTTGTGGTTGTGAGAAACAGCCTTAGAGAGGGTGCAGAACTGAAACACTGAAGAAATAGTACCAAAATAGTCAAAAATTAGAGTGAACAGCCCCCGATGTGACGAAACCTGCACCTAGTATCGTGAGTGCAATATCGCGGATTTGAAGAACGATTTTTCATCTACAGACACATAGGAGTGCCAAGGAGGACACAAGGTACTCATATTTGCAAAAATTTTTGAATTTGGACTCCAAAAAATCCAAGTATCGTGTTCTCCCGCGGTTGAAGTATCACGACACCTGGATATCGTGAAACTCCTGTGGTCGAGTATCGCGATACTTGCAGAGGTCACATATCGTGTATCGTGTATCGTGTTTTCCCGATCGCGATACCTATCAAGTATCGAGTATCATGTTTTCCCGATCGTGATACCTAGCAAGTACCGTGTATCGTGTATCATGTGATCTCAAGTATCGTGTACTGCAAGATCCTGATCGCGATACCTGACAAGTATCGTGTATCGAGTTTTGTACGCGATATTGGGCAACTATCGTGTATCGTGTCTGCTAAGTATCGAGTATCGTCTTTATCCAAGTATCGTATATCGTGTATCGTCTCGGGTAGATATCGTGTATCGTCTGATTCAAAGGTGGAGTATCGTGTTCATCAAGTATTGTGTATCGTGATTTTTTCGCGATACTAGTCGAGTATCGTGTATCGTGACTTTATCCAAGTATCGGGTATCGTGTATCGTGTTTTTACCTCTTGATGATACTTGTACAATATCGTGTATCGTTGAATTTCTCTCGCGATATCTGTCGGATATCGAGTATCGTGGACCTACTCCTGTGTCAAGTGTCGTGTATTGTTTAGTTGAGATATCGTGTATCGTGGCAAAGCAAGTATCGAGTATTGCCTACTTCAAGTATCGCGATACATACCAAGTATCGTGTATCGCCTGTTTTGAAGCATTTCCTGAGAGGTCCTGTTTTAACCCCCAGAACCCTGAATTGGCATAACTTTCTCATACAAAATCCGTTTGCTGTGATTTTGAGTTTGTTGGAAAGCTCGTGGGGAGTACAACAAAACATCGACTGGTTATGGTAAAATTAATACCATGATTGTTAGATAGGGTATTTTTAAGTTGACCCTTAGGTTGGACTAGGAAGCAAGGGGTTCCACAAGATTTTGAGCAGTTCAAAGGACAATTGTGGACTTGGAGACAAGGCTTATGAACCTAAGATCAAGTAGAAACTTAGGAAGAGATAGATAAAGTACCAAATCACTTGAAACTAAGGTCAACTGCACAACCAAGTCAGGGACTCACAACTCAGGGGTTAACACTACGTGCTGAGATCATAGACAAGTGAGTCAAAAATGTCACTTAACTAGGAGAGACTCTTGGATTCAGAAGACATGCAAAGTTCAACACCTAGGGAAGGTTTTATGTCTAGAGTGGAAGGCAAATATCGAATGTCTCTTCAATACATATCCACTAACCTGCAAGGAATACCCATCTACCTCGATGGTCTATACATGACAGTAGCAAGAATGATAAACACCACAGAATCTGAAATAATTCCAAGACCAGCTGTCAAGTATGAAAGTGGAGTTTATAGGGACGATGGACCAGATATATGTAGTAACCAAAAATCCTGATCAGATTAATGAAAGAGGAGAGTTAGCTCGAGATCAGGCAACGACCTCACAAAACCCATTTGAGACCCAGCAAAGAACACAAAATGTAATGTTAGGACAAACGAGCCAAGGTAGTATACCCAATGGATCACATGAGCAATTCACCATGCCAGGAATTAAATCCCATAACCACACTAGCCAGGGAATGGGAAATCTGAATAGAACCACATTTAGGGGAGAACCACCCCAAGATGTAGGAGCTGGAATACACCTAGTAAAGTCCGCTTATCCCATCATAAGTCAAACCCTAGAGCCCGACAAAATACTGAGACCAATCCAATTGGCCAAATGTATGCGAAATCGTTACGATGGCACAAGAGAGCCATATGACCACATTGCAGAATTCAAGCAGGTATTGCGAGCGGAGCAAGTGGATGACTTTTTCATGCAATATGAATCCTTTGGACTAACCCTTACGGGAATAGCCTTAGCTTGGTTTCAATCCTTGGATCCGAAGTCCTTTGGGAATATCAAACAATTCTTCCAAGAACTCATTTGGGAATTCACTAAGTGAGGGATCAAGCACAATTCGTCATCCTTACTACATAGTTTCAAACAAGCTCCTAATGAGACAGTAAAAAATGCAGCACGACAATTTAAGCAATACGTAGCCCGATGCCCTGTGACAGAGAGACCTTCTCAACAAAAAATGATATCGTTATTTTTAGAAGGACTAACCAATGGAACATTGAGAATGTTAGTATACGTAAAACGGCTGCAAACTCTGAGCGAGTGTCTTCAGGAGTGCATGGATTTAGAAGACAACTTAGCTGAGGACCTCAAAATCACACAAGATCCTACCAAGTCAGAGGATATGATAAGCAATGAAACTTCTAGTTTGAGTTATGTGGAGGAAGTGACAAAGTTAGTGGCCAAGAAATTAGGAGTACAAGGACAAAGGAACTACCAAAACTCCTCCTTGAGAGTGCCAATGTTAGGAAGTTGCACACTTTGCGATGGGGATCATCCATCTCATGTCTGCACCAGAGAAGCATTAGGGATATCACAACCTTACCCTTACGATAGACAACCGACTCGAGCGCCTAACATGTACTCTTATAGTGAGCAGAAGTACATGAACTACAACACCGAAAACTATCCAATGAATAGACAACCACGACCATTTGTACCACCCCATTGTAGACCATACGAGTACCCTCCTACAGAACAAGGCAGAGAAGTTCCTAGGTATAACCCATGTCCAGGATCACGAGGAGCATCTAGACTGTATGAACATGGAGGATATGGCCAACCTCAACTTATTCCAGGACAACAACCACCCCACACACTAGCTCCGATACAAGGGCAGAACCTCACAATACAAGTTGTTTATCTAGAGTGTGGCAAAGAACAGCTCCTGAGAGATTGTCCCGGACATCCCTCTAGTGCACCAAAGGTCACATCTGTTAATGTAGTAGGCCTAGCAAGGGATTCAAGTTCCAATAGTGATAATGTGGCTCCTATACATGCAGTTACCGGGGAACAAACCTTACAAAAAGCTAAACTAGCTGAGCAATCAGAGCCAAGTGAATCAAGAGAGCCTAGAAAGAGGAAAACAAGAACCTGGAAGGATACTAGAGAGAAAACCAATCGTAAGTGGACCAAAAATTTATCCGAACTAGAAGAAAGCCTGAAAGATGTAAAAACAAAAATAGAAGATATTGCCTCTCAAAGCCCCTCGCAAGTCAAAACTCCATCCACACCACCTCATCCCCACCCACCAACCATTGCAAATAGACCACCACAATCAGGGTCTGTTCTTGCAGATCCAACCCCATAAGACTTGGACATGATGTTCAAGGCATACGAGGCTCGAGTTCAAGAAGGTTCAACACCTACAAACATAGATAAGAGCTACCCTAGAGCAGATTTAGAGATTGAACGGACAAAAATGTGCATTAAAATGGTGGAACTAGCTCAAGCTATGTTCAAGGCCAATCAATCGTTCAATCAGAGAAATGCTATTACACCAGGTTTGCACTTCCACGGCTTACTAGATAGATTAGAGCAGTTGGTAAACAAACCGCAAGTTTCTTTACCTCCATAGGCTCAACTAATTATCGAAAGAGAAAGCTCATCGCCAAAGAAAGTCTACGTTCCTGACTCCATAGATGATGGGGAACCTCTTTCAATTCAACAACACACTCAAAAGTTCTTGCGCGAAATACAAGAAGAGAAATGGGCCAAGGAGAAGGATGTTCCCCCTCCTATTCTTGAGATTGATGACCTTCATGATTAATTTCCACAAGACATTCCATCTATTTATGGAGAAAAAACGGAGCAACAAGAAGATGAACGATTAGATTTTGAATCTAATTCTTTACAAGAGTGGCCACAATTCACAGGCCCATGGGAATCTGAATCTCTCCAGATCAGAGCTCCCACAATATCGATCAGGAATGAAGACTCGGTGGTTCCAAGAAACACTGAAGTCGTGAAGAACACTAAGGTTCAATGTCATCTCACTTTAGAAGAGCTGCTCAAAGTAAAACCGGAGTTATGGAATCATGTGAAGGATCAAGTTCAAGAACTTGATTCCCATATGCCAGAAGCTGGTTCAAAGCAAAAAGTCCCAGAGATACCTTTAGACAAAATAGGGGACATGTGTGAAGGTGAAGAAGGTAATACTTATCTTCCAATCACCTACCAAGGTTACACAACCAAAGCAATCATAGATTCAGGTGCTGGTGCTGCTATTGCAACCGCCTCCTTGTGGAAGCGATGGGGCAAGCCCGCATTAAGACCAACAAGAACGAAGCTTCAGATGGCTGACGGCCATGTGGAAAAGCCTCAGTAGGATTGCTCGAAGGGATAACTCTAACCACTTGTGGTGTAGAGTTTGAACACACATTTGCTATATGTAACCTTGAGAAAAATAATGTCTACGAGATGATTCTAGGGAGGCCCTTCCTATGACAATTGCAAATAGTACAGGATTGGGGAACCAACTCCTTATACTTGCAACGCTTAGGGGTCACAACCAAGGTCAATTTGAAGGACTACTCCTTCAGAGATGTATCAGCCCTACAGTGGAATCCTATCCACAAGGAGCAAGAAGATTCAGTCTCTCTGCATTCTAAAAGTTCATCAAATACATCCTGGATGCATGAAGATACTCATTTGTGGATGTGCAAGGTTGCAAAGTAAGAGGAAAAATGCTTAAAGGCAAGAGAAAAAGGAACTTCTCAAGGAGATAGACCAGTTCGAGACCCAACCTATACGCCGATGATATTTCCAGATGAGAAATTTGAGCCTCATGGTTGGGAAGAAATCTTGGCCACCATGGACATTGCTGTCAATGAAGAACAGTGGACACCTCATTGTGATGAAGAGGGTTATGATATCTCAGTGTTCATGTGTCAGCCCTTGCTAGAAGAATGTGACTCTAGTGACTTCATAGAAAAAGAAGAGAACGATGACGATCTAGAGTCCATTGTGATGGATAGTTGCTTTATTTCAGAGGAGCACTATCTAGAAGACATAGGAGTATTTACACAAAAAGAAGAAGAACCTCTCACAAGCATCAAAACGGTAAATTCAAAGGATGGGAGTGAAGGTAGTAAAAAGAAAAAGAAAAGAAAAGTAGTGAAACGGGACGAGGAGGAACCATTGTTTGAAGTACCAGAAAATTTCAAAAAATATGAAGTTGAGGACCAAAAAATTTTGGTACGAATGCCTAAGAGAGAGGCCACAATAGGACAAGCATATGATAACAAAGAAAAGACCAAAAAAACCGTAGTCACCATTGAAGAGAACAAAGAGAAATGTACATACATAGGAGATGACCTAAGTAAAGAAGAGGAAGTAGAGTTGGTAGCGTTATTAAGGGAATACAGGGACGTGTTTGCATGGCACTATAGAGACTTGAAGGGAGTAGATCCAAAAATTTGTTCTCATACAGTCCCCATGATAGCAGATGCCAAGCCCACCAAACATAAGCCCTACACATATAATGACACTTATGCAGCCAAAATAAAAGAAGAAATTGATAGATTGATTGAAGTTGGGTTCATCTATGAGATTTAGCATACTGAATGGGTGTCCCCCATCGTAGTGGTGCCCAAGAAGAATGGAAAGTTACGTGTGTGTATTAACCTTAAAAAAGTTAATGCCACCACGATAAGAGATAGTTATCCGCTTCCAATCACAGAACATTTATTGGAACGTGTTGCAGGCAAGGAAGTTTACAGCTTTCTTGATGGATTTTCAGGTTACAATCAAGTAGCCATTGCTCCAGAAGATCAAGTAGCCTTCTGGAGCCGTTGATCACCAATGCACTTGCAACCTTTCAACGGCTCATGTGCCATGTCTTCAAAGAGTTCTTGCGAAAGAGCTTAGAAGTATATGTGGATGATTTATGTGCTCATTCCCAAGAGCGAAGATACCACATCCCTGAGCTCAGACAGATCTTCAACAAGTGTAGAGAATATCGAGTGTGTCTGAACCCAGAGAAGTGTGTGTTCATGGTACGTCAAGGTAAAATCTTAGGTCACATTGTCTCTAAGAACAGAATATCAACATATGAGGACAAGGTAAGAGCCATAGCGGAGCTGCCAAGGCCAAGGAATGTTAAAGAGGTACAAGCCTTTATGGGCCATTGTGGATATTACCGTAGGTTCATTCACATGTATGCAATCATAGCTAAACCTCTTTATGCCTTGTTGACAAATTTTGAGTGGAATGATGAATGCGAAAAGTCCTTCAATGAGCTGAAGAGACTCTTGTGCACAGCACCAATATTGACCACTCCTGATTGGACGAAGCCATTCCATGTACATGTGGATGCATCCAATTATGCAATAGGATGTGTGTTGTCACAACCCACAGGAGAAGGAAATTTAGATTTGCCTATAGCATATGCTAGTAGGCAATTGAACGCTGCTGAACAAAACTACACCACAACTAAAAGAGAAGGGTTAGGCATGGTATATGCTGTAAAGAAGTTTAGACACTATCTATTGGCCAACAAGTTCAAATTTTTCACTGATCATCAAGCTTTATTATACTTGGTCAATAAACCTTGCAACACAGGACGATTAGTAAGATGGTTCCTCTTACTAATGGAATATGACTTTGAAGTGGTTGTTAAGAAAGGTAAGACCCACATCAGAGCGGATCACCTATCGCGCATCACTTCAGGTGAGTCACCGCAAGGAGTGTCCGATGAATTGCCCGACGCTTATCTGTTCAATCTAGAAATTGTTCCTAAATGGGCAAATAAGTTAGTGCCTATCCTAACCTTTGGACCTGCAAATAAGGATGTAAAAATAAACAAAGATGAAATTGTAAGATCACAAAAATATCAAATATTGGCAGGAAGCATGTACAAGCAAGATACAGAGGGTGTACTAGCTTGTTGTGTTGAGGATGATGAGCATAGTAGTTGGTTGCAACAAGCCCATGAAGGATTTCTAGGGAATCACTATTCTAAACAACGAACATTGCAAAATCTAAAACATTTAGGAGTGTACTGGCCTAGTATGGATAAAGAAATTCATGAGTGGATTAAGAATTGTCCGATGTGCAAAGAGAGACCCCCAATGGAACATGCTACCCTTTATCACGTGTCATTGATTCCAGATTGGAGTGCTCCATTGGTAGAATTTATGAGATCAGGCACATTACCTAATGAGGCTGGTCTAGCAAGGAAACGAAGCATGGAACAAGAGGATAAAGACTACGCCTTCGTAGGAGACAACCTATATAGGAGAGGAAAATATGGTTACTTAAGATTGTGCGTTCACGAATCAGAGTATTTGAAAGTCTTAGAAACTGCCCATAGCAGTGTTGCAAGCGGACATTTGGGTCCTGATCGAGTAATTAAGACTATTCTATTCTTAGGACTTTGGTGGCCCACTCTTCATATGGATGCACATACCTATGTGAAGAAATGTGACACATGCCAACGTGCCCAATACCCAATTAGAAAAGATGAGATGCCTTTGAGGCCAATGATGGGTGGATGTGCATTCTCGAAGTGGGGCATAGACTTTGTAGGTCCTATTAACCCCCCAGCTAGAAACTCCCATGCAGAATACATTATTGTAGCCACCGACTACCTTACAAAGTGGGTAGAAGTCAAAGCCACAACGAAGAATGATGCTCAAACAACGACAAAGTTCTTATTTGAGAATGTGTTCACACGATACGGATTACCAATAGAGTTAGTAAGTGATAGAGGCACACACTTCTTGAATGAAGTAATCAAAAATCTTCTCCAAGAATTCTTGGTGATACATAAGAAGTCCGCCCCCTATCATCCACAAGCTAATGGACAAGCCGAGAGCACCAAAAAGATCCTATGTAATGTATTGAGAAAACTAGTAAATAATAAACACTCTGATTGGGATAAGCAACTTCATCATGCTGTTTGGGCCTACCGAGTTGCCTACAAAACGGTACTCAATGCCACCCCATTTCAGATGGTCTTCGGACAAAATGCTGTGCTACCTTTGGAATTCCTAATCCCAACTTTAAAAGTAGCACAAGAGCATGAGTGGAATGGACACGAGTTATCCTCTAGGATCTTTGATCTCAAACGCTTAGGTGAGACAAGGCTACAAGCGGCAGCAGACATCTATGCTGCAAAGAAAAGACAAAAGGCATACTTTGATGCACATATCAAAGATAAAGGCTTGAAAGAGGGAGACCTAGTGTTGGTTTATACACTAAAGCAACATGCCCGTAAATTGGAAAAAAGAGGATACGGACCCATGATCATTAATAGAATTTCCACTAGCGGTGCAATTCAATTGGCCACACTAGAAGGTGATATCCTACCAAACTATATCAGTGGTTGTCGGGTCAAGCTATATCAAGAACCTCTTACAGAGGATATGCTACAGAGACTCAACACTGCTAAGAAGCGAAAAGAAGAAGAGTCAAGGGTTAGAGAAGAAGCATAGGCAGAGGCTAGAGAACGCATTAGGAGAAATAAGTTAAGACGCCTAGGCCTAGAATTCGATCGAGAGGCCCCAAGATACCACATGGCCATGTGTCAAACATTAAGTGCAATTGCTTCTCGCATAATTGATCGATGTCCCTTTGTGAAGATCGTGGTAGGACAAGGGAAGAATGCAAGGACTGTGAGAGCATTGATTGACTCAGGTGCAGCAACTAGTGCAGTTAGACTATCCTACTGCCAAGACTTGCAATTGAACATAAAGCCCATAGAAGCCTATCTCATAGGTTTGGGAGGTGTGGAAACCCCTTGTTTGGGCGAGGTGGAACTTCCCATCTACCTTCAAGATGTTCCAATGAGAGTCAAAATGCTAGTATGTCACGATGAGGACATTATAGAGCCACTTGTCCTAGGTCAAGGTTGGATTTACGATCACGCTGTCAAC
Organism: Ceratopteris richardii; assembly: GCA_020310875.1. Lineage (NCBI taxonomy): Eukaryota > Viridiplantae > Streptophyta > Polypodiopsida > Polypodiales > Pteridaceae > Ceratopteris > Ceratopteris richardii. The sequence continues at coordinate 97,420,149 of CM035414.1, read as the reverse complement.
TTGAACCTAAGAAGTCAAATCCTTCAAGTTTGGGCACAGGAACAATGTATTACATTAGAATTAGACAATTGCATGCTCACAAATCTAGAGGTCACACATTCTCTTAGTTCTTCTGAAACTAATCTTTGCAACGAAAATGTTGTGTGTGTCAACAACCCTACGAAGCAAAAGGACTCAATCATGGAAGCAAAAGCTCAAAGGCCAACAAACCTCTCTTATTCGTCACATATTAATGCAAGTGTAACTCGACCAAAGAGGCAAGCAAAAATGACTTCTGCTATCTCAACTAGACAGATGGAATTCAAGAAGAAAGAAGTTCCGGGCATGAACCAGATTTGGGTATGAAAAGAAGAACAACCACCAGCCTTGCCACAACCCTTCCTAGTGAGGCAAGTCAATCATGCTAAAAGAAGCACCAAGAAACGAGGACCAGCTCAATCCTACAGTCTTCGACAAATTTGGGTACCAAAGCAATCGAGGGAGGCTGACCATAATAACGTACAAATTAGGGTGCCAAAGAAGTTAGTTGCAGCTCAACAAGGGCGATTAGAAATGTGGGTACCCAAGACACTCTTACATGCACAAACACCACAAATCTCCCTCACAAGCAAAGTTTCCACAACGACGCCAATAACAAGCAAGGATCAACACCACGCACAAAGAACCAAAGTAGATCAACCCATCTCTTCGACAATCATAAAAAGGCAACCAAAAAGGGTATGGGTGTGGAAGCCCAAAGTACCACTAGCTTCTAGCGAGCCAAAGAGCCAACAACACTGGATACCAAAATTCAGAAACCACCTAAAGATACAGAGGACATAGCTTATGTCTATAGGGTCAAAGACTATCCTGCAATGGATCCCTATAAGAAGGATTACATCATTTCAAGATCCACTAGCTACCTCGAACAAAGACTACATCAACATTTACCAACAACATTGAAAGCCTCCACATGCAACAACCATGTGCCTTTGGGCATCACCTTGTCTTTTGCACCATTCAGGTCATGCATTTCCAAAGTATGCATCAATATAGGGCCACATTATACAGTTGTGCATAGACACCATTGCGAAATCCCAGGCACATGTGACACATCTGACATATGTAAAATATTTAATTGATGCTAACACCTTTCTTCTTGTTTTATGCCATTGTTCCAAAAAAAAAAAAAACAAAGAGAAAGAAAAATAGAAAAAAAGGAAGCAAAAAAGGCAAAGTGAGGAGATATGACTTTGCGCCGAAAGAATTTCTTCCACGAGCCATCAACAAGGACATCCGTCAACAAGCAAGACAAGATAACGAACAATCAACATGATGGGGGTACAACACGATGTGTGAAGATCCATGGACCCTTCACCATGGTAAGAATTGCCTACTATAATAACACTATAACCATGGTAGATTAGGAAACGTCTTCACCGGCATACCCTTGAGCAGTTCGCTCAAGACCAAACTTCTTGCACCACATTTCTTCCAATGCATTTCCCAAGTATGCATGCATAGGGCCACATTACAAGGCCACACACAAGGCACATATTCTGTTCAGCCCATGCACTAATGCATTGACCCATCATCCATTATGGGTTACAAGTACTTGGCATGAAAACTATGAAAGCCATCTTTGGAAAAACCAGAGGACATCAAGATGACAACAACAAGAGACAGGAAGCAACCCACCATGAGAGTTGCCCATAATCGACATTGACCACCTCTTTTGAGTAGCTCACAATTTTTGAAAGCTCACAACGACACCATCAAGTGGGAATACAAGGAAGACATACATACAAAGGTAGCAGTGACAAAATGAGGAACCAGATATCTGGCCAAGCTACAATAGGAAGATGGACCGCTCTTGTGGATACATGATGGACACTATCTCTCCAAGCACTACACGGAACAACCACTACAATAAGGGTCTGTCAGGGACGACAGACTCTAGAGGGGGGGGGAGTGTTGAAGCTCAAGGTCAAGGACAAAGCATGGAAGCGCATCAAAGAAGTGGACACACAAGAAGAAGGAGCAAGTAGGGAGCTCCAAGAATCACATGTCAAATTTTTAGAAGAAATCCCTATAAAAATAGTGATTTTTATCACTAAAAATTGTTGTAAATACCATTTTCTATTTTTACAAATCCATTTTGTTCGAGCCAAGGAGTCCTTGAGCTTGAGGAGTATTAGATGTATCATACTACCAATTTTCATAATTTTTAGATTCCGTTTGAGCCCCCAAATAAGCCCTAGAACCTAATTTTTAACTAGGTCAGACACTAGGTCTGGACAGGGCCAAAACCACTCAAAAACTATAAAAAGGGCTGGAGAGCTCATTTTTGGGGGTTAGCTTGTTGTAGATTTCAGCTTTGTAAGAGAGTTCTTTTGTAATCGAAGATCTTCCATTGTTCCACTCTTTGCTCTTACCTTGTGCTCGTGTGTGTGTGTGTATGTGTGTGCATGTTTGTGTGCTTTCACTCACGCACTTGGGCACTTCACTTGCTCATGGTCTTCATACCGGTCCTCACGTCTCCATGGATTGACATTTATGAGGTGGAGCTCCTCACGTTGGTACTCACCATTGTGCTAGAGTGACAACCTCCAACATAGGTACATAAAGGGAAAGATCACATGGAAGAATGGAGTTGTGATTGTAATCAATGCTCAACAACGAATGAAGTTGAGGTCTTGGCTATGACAAGATCTAAATATAAAGGATCAATGGATTGGGAGGAACAAAAAGGAATTAGGGATCAAGTGCAAAAAAGAGTTTAGAAAAATTAGGAGAGGCAAGATGTACTTGACTTGGACAGTGAAAATTGATTGGTTCCTCGACAAAAGCAAGAAAAAAGTACACCTTCAAGATCTCTATCCTAATAGATGTTAGACATTCAACCCTTGCTCATGTGGATAAGAGGAGTCGCATGGGTGCTATGGCCATCATTGTTATTTCAAATTAACTCAAGCTACCTTGAAGAAATCTAGATTCCAAAGATCCAACTTTCTTTAGAATTAAAGCAAAATTTAATATTGAAAGTCTTTCATTGTGGGAATGAAACCTGGAAAAAGTGGGAAAAAGGGCCTCACAAGTTACAGCTAACTGCATACCTTTCGCTATAGATTTTTGTAGACTAACGACAAGATGAATCTCACTAGGAAATTGAAAGATGGAGCACGATCATATAGAAGTAGTTAAAATGTATGTTGAGAGAGAGAGCTTGTGTGATAGCTTCTCCTATTTAACTATTGAGAGAGAGAGAGATAGAGCCTTTGCATTAGCTTGTCTCAATGAACTCTTTTCCACTCTATTGGGGGGAGGGGGCATGGGTTCAAGCTCCATGGACTTTCGCACTTTTGGGGATTTTTGCACTTTTGGGCACTCTTGTTGAAACCAATTTCCACCTCTCCTTAGGGATGTCCCTGTCTAATTTCTACCCATCGGGTTCTATCATTCTAGTTTGCAAAATCAAACTTCCATTTTACAAGAAATAAAGAAGTTTGACGTGCGAATTTAAATTCATGACATTATGTATAAAAATAACGTATATTTACATATAAATATATGTATTGAGAGAAGAGAGAGAGAGAGAGAGAAAGAGCGAAAGACAAGGAGAAAGAGTGTAAGAAATATTGAGATCAAAGGATATGAAGATTGAGGAAGAGTGAAAGAGAACAAAGGGTCTAAGAATGAGAATGAGGAAGATGGAGAGATAAGAGGAAGAGTGAGAGAATATCCAATGTGAAGGTGCTTTCATAGCGATACGCCATCGTTCCAAGGGTGAAGTCCATTACATTTGATGTTGAACTTGAAACTATTTTTTTCTATCAAATGACATTTTGCTATTTGGAAATGCAAAGTGTGAACCCACTGCGAATGAAAAAGGAGGTGATATGAACTACAGAATGCTGCCGCAAGTCTTGTTGTTTGCACATGAACAATGGTTGACCATTCCACTTTGCGCATTTTCTCCATTGATATGTTCATGTACATCGGCATATGCCTACAAGCGTATGCGCAGAATGCCTCCGTAAACACATCATTAACTTTGATTCGAACGTTCGTGCGATCTAATTTCGGAGTTTCAAAGAGTGTTTGGACTGAAGAGACGATGCACAAAAAATAATGCTATGGATAGATGGTTTTTTTTTTTTTAAATGGAGGTTCGGCCGAGGCCTATTCCCCCGGACTTTAACTTTGAAATTGCAACTATATACAAGGAAGGGCATAGTACCCATGGGACCCCCCTTATCCCACAAGAACAATGGTTTACAAGACTGAGTTGAACGGCGGTCACAACTACTAGAGGGCTAGTCAAACAATGGCACATCTGCCATATGCTTCATCATTCCAAGTTATACATGTCCATTACATGTGGCCAGCAGGGATTGAACCCTCACCCCCCCTTCAAGAGGGGAGAGGCCCAACCACCCTATGGATAGATGGTTGGAGATTCTCGACCGCTGGCCTTAATAGAAGACAAGAATTGCTGACATTCAAGAGAGAATTTTCTTTTTTTTTTTAAATAAAAAAAGTTCAGCCATAGTCTATTCTCCTGGATTTGTATTGTATTAAATAAAAGAAAAAAAATAGAAGTGAAGAGTAGTGCCCACGGCACCCCAAGTCCAACAGAGCAGATACGCATAATGCATTACAAAGATTTTCAAGAGAGAAATTGCTTTTTCAACACAAAGTACTATTAAAAGTCTTTTCATTGTCGGAATCAAACCTGGAAAAAGTGGGTGATAAGGGCCTCGCGAGTAGGACAGTTGGTTGAGCTTTGGCCTCTTGAGAAGGAGGTCCAGGGTTCAAGTCCCAGGCTGGACATGTTATGGCTTACGTCAGTTAAACCCAGTTGCGACCATGTCTCCTTCAGTTGTAACTTTGTCTAACCACTGCTTTGTGGGATACGAGGGGTTCCACGGATGTTATGCACATGCACTTGTATAGTTGCAATTTCAAAGTTAAAATTCGAAGGAGTAGGCTTCTGCTGAACCTCTATTAAAAAAAAAAAAAAAAAAGTCGCGAGGTGACGACAGGATGGCGCTCACTTGGAAATTGGAAGATGAAGCACGAATCATGATCATGTCGAGTGAAACAGATCAAACGGGTATTGAGAGAGAGAGAGAGGGGGAGGCGTACGAGAGCGAGAGAGAGGACTCGGGAGGCGTCCACCTTATATGCATCGTATCAGGACCTTCGGTTGAGTGAGCTTATATCCATCATATCAACGCTTGTGGCTGAGCGAGCGTAGAGAGACTCTTGATATTTCGGAGCAACATGGGCGTGAGGATGAGAGCCGAGAAGAATGTAATTCTGATTGCTGTGGTGGTTATTCTCCTGTCGTCCGCCGCTCAATTGCAGGCTAGGGTTTTGTACCGCGCACGTCGTCCTCGTATTCCTCAGCGGCTATGGAGTATCCTTGGACGCGACACAGACGTGATGAGCGTAGCAGGCCTCGATTATTATGTACAGGTACGATAAAACAACGCCACTATCCCCAAAAATTAAGGCTAATGACTCAGCTTGCAGATAACACTAACGGCGGCCGCCACCGTAAGAAGTAGTCCGACAGGCTGCTTCCGAGTCGCAGCGCTCCAGTCCTATCTATCGTCCTTCATGTTTCCAGTTCATCGAGCGTGGAAATTCTGCATAAAAATTGCACGAGCTATGTCATGTCTGTGTTTTTGTCTTTCCTTATTCTCTACGCTCATCGGTGTATCTCTTTTTTGTGGCGGCGTTGTTCTCTTGGGGGAGCGGTTGGCGGGGTATGGATGCAGCTCGGCCTTGGCGGGCCAGACCTGCAGGACTTATTGCCAGCAATCAACTCAACGGCCTCAAGCTTCGGACAAACGCAGCTGTTTACACTGAATGTGACACAGGAGCAGGATCCCTCTTCCACGCTCTTGGGCACAGTGCGAGGTTACACTGTGCAATCTAGCTACACAGGTGATTCCGTAGGCGTTGAGGTTGAAGTACTGATCTACGACGACGGAACCCTTAGCGGCACCGTCAGCATCCAGGGTGTCGTTCAAAGCAGCGGCACGGAGGTTGCCGTCGTGGGCGGCACTGGCGATTTCCGGGGTGTCAAGGGCTATGGTGTTGTCACCTTCGCAAACGCAACAGCTACTAACTTCATCTTCCATCACCAGCTTTACTTCCTCTAGTTCTCTCTCTCTCTCTCTCTCTGGGTCATTACGTTCCTTCCTGTGTAGATCAGACTGCGATTTCGTCCTGTTTTTTGTGAGAATTCTACCTTTTCTTATCTGCTACATCAACAATGTGATAATCTTTCTCGCAGTTCTAGCTCCATAGCTCTTCTCTTCAATAATTAAGGGGTTCTATTTTTACGATCGAATCATGATTTGTTTTACTTCCATTTCCCTTCCATCGAGTGTTTCCATGTAACAGCAGAGATGGACTAAATTAGCCGGTGTCATCAATCGCTTCTTGCCAGAAACTTTAATTCGCCTGGCTATGGAATAGTCCGAGAGGAACACGTCTGTTTCAGTAGGATATCACCCAGGCTTTCTTATGTTACAGTTTGTAAGCGCTATAATAAGCGAGCAATTTTTGAAACTTGCCATGCGAATCGTTCAGTGATGATTAATTCTTCCAATCAAGTGCACTGGTCATTAATTCTTCCAATCAAGCTCAGTGGTCATTATTTCTTCCAATCAAATTCGGTCAGTGGTGATTAATTCTTCCGTCCATATTCGATAATACTAAGAAAATTTAGCAGAAGAAAAGGCTTTGTGCGATGTGTGCATATAGGAGCATTGGAAGAGTGTTCTTACATCTGTAACCAGGCTACATGCATCATGCATGTCGTCCTACACGTATCCTCAATAAAACGATGTATGTGTACCGTTTCTATGAGTACATCAAATGGATTCTTTAGTTTATATCCCCGGGTCTCTGATCCATCTCTTTGTGTCTTTCTCCATCAGCAAGTGTGGGTCGCGGCATACACGCACCATGCAAGTCGACAGGTATCGACAAGAATGTTTTATATATGTGTCGCTTCTGTAAGTAAAGCAAAGGCGCACTCTGTCTGTTATATCCGCGCATCTCTATTTTGAAACTACTTTTGTCACTACTCAATTAGTAGGTTGTTCATGTCAGATAAGAGCATTGTGAGATGCTTTTTGTCAGGGCACTTGTCAGTAGCTATGTGCACTATCTTCAATGCCTAAGGCAAGCCTTTGTTTAATCGAATAGGCACAGTTTTATGCTCTTATCCGTGCATACATCATCTCTCATCTCTCTGTGTAGAGCTTCCGCCATAGCTTCTGTCCATGCTAATTTTGCAAGTGGTGTCAAAGCTGATGGGTATTGTGGACCTTCTTGGTGAATTGCTTCACTGTTGCGCCTGAGCAGGGTGAAGCTTGCAGCTCCGTTTGTCTATCTAGCTGCTGCGTTTCAACACTCTTTCTATTGCTGTCGATCTTCTTTGGTGGACGTAGAGTGGGTCTACAGAAGATCAGCGCCAGCTCGCCAATTGGGCATTTATCAGCCTCCACCTTCAGTCAGTTTTTCCCCAAACACTCCCTCTGGCGGCTACCCTAGTGGGGGTTCCTCTCCTTACCTTTCTACGCCCTCTGGCAGCTCTCCTGTGGGAGGTACTCCGGATTCGGATCCTTCATCGTCAGAAAGCTTTCTTGTCGGTCAAACTCCACCCGACTATATGCCTCCCTCTTCGAGCAGCTCCCCAATAGTGGAAACCCCTCCCGATGTCAGTCCTCCCTCTTACACTCCTCCCTTTTGATTAATCGAATAGGCACACTTTTATGCTCTTATCTGTGCCTACATTACCTCTCATCTCTCTGTATAGAGCTTCTGCCATAGCTTTTGTCCATGCTAATTCTACATATTTCATCATTCTGTCTTTTTCTCCATCACAGACTGTTTGTTGTGCATAAGCACTTTGTGCTTTATCAACATGAACAACACGTAACAGTATTTGCTTGGAAAACAGGAAAGCACTAACCAACGCAATGTTCTACTGGAGTAGGAGGACAATATGTTTGTAAGCTCTCTGAGAAAACGCTACATAAGGTGAATAGATGTGCGAAGAAATCCGCTATCTATTCACGATAGAGAGAGAGAGCTTTCCTTGCCTAGATATGAACGACGCTAGACATAGGTACCGTCGCCCATGAATTCATTTGAATTCAAAATCCATCCAAAGGAGCAATCCATTAGTGATGTAAAGAAAATGTCCAAGAACCACAGAGGCAACAAAGAGAATCCTGATTAGTGATATATCGCATTGTAAATTAGTGTTATCGAGCATTGATTCTTCAATGGCGTATATGAAGTGGTTCCAACTTTTTCTTGAACATGGCCCAATTAGTTATTCATTGCCATTGTTTTCATGTACTTCCTAATTACACAAGAAAGTAACTCGAGTGTCACGTTCAAATATTTCTTATATCATGCATCTTACATGGGATTTCCAATTTGGAACAAAATGACACGATCGACTCTTTGATTTTCTCTCTCTCTCTGTCTCTCTCCCTCACATGCGCGCGCACACACACACACAGATTCTGGTGGACCTAATGCATTATGCCATGAATCGATTAAATTTATTTTTTACGTGAACCAATTTTTTTCAATTTAGTCAGGATATTAGTGTATGCACGTATGGAAGCATCAGGGTTGGACATACAATGGATTTTGCCAATTTAAACTAGTTGTAACCAATTGTAACTTTTTCTATCCTCTGTTTTGTGAGACATGAAGATCTCATGAATACTATCCCATTCACCTATACATCCACAATTTCAATGTTAAAGTAAAGTCGGGGGAGTAGGCACCTGCCGAATTTCATAAAAAAAAAAAAAAAAAAACATAGAGTTGTTAAACAAGGATCAGTTCGAGAGATTGCATGTGGTGAACTACAAGTTCAATCACTCTAGTTAATAAAGAACGTCAATTAAATGTGGCAAACACGTCAATGAATTAGGGACTTGAACCAGAGAGAAATCTTTGAAGAGTATCATTTCCCTCACTTGAATATGATATCTTGCTTAGGTCAAATATGGCAATTGATGCTTCTCAAACATAAATTGGCGTTTTGGATGTGAGACGAACTAGGAAGCATGGAGTAATTCAAACATTAGAAAAAAAATCATCACATGGAATGCAGGCATGGAATGTTTTTTTAAAGGAAATTTGATAAGTGAGATTTATTCTTCTTGATTAACTTGAATCAATTGAAAATAGAATGATGGGTAGGCATAGCACTGATGAGGTGCACCAAACCCACAAAGTAGGAGTTGAACATCTAGCAACTACTAGATACAAAGCCCGGAGGCCTGCTAAGGTAGACACAGGGAAAGGATGACCTTAAGACCATACCAAATGTCTGGTTTGAATTGGATAACCCAAAGGCCCAATGTTTTTTGAAGGGGATGATTTGATATCTCACCACCCAAAGTGCTGATAGGTATTGGATTAGAACTATAAGGGATGAATCCCCTCCCTATCCTTGAGTGGCTAAGGGCCCAACCATCAATTCTACATCATTATCACCTTCTTCAATTTGATAACACGACATGTCATTGCATAGCAAGGAACAGAACATGGATTCGCCACTTTTCTCTCTCACTCAGTGAACTCATATATAGAGCTTAAACTTTCAGCATTGTGTAAGACACTTTGATAGGTAGTTCAAATTTCAAGGTTTATTCTTGCAATAGATCATAATGACGGCTGTTTATTATTTTAAAGGATCTAAGTTGTTTAAAAAGTAGGCGACTAATGCCAGGAATAAATTTATGCCAAACATTCTTCACACATAACCTCAATGGGACATTGGTAGTTATTTGCAAGAGTGCCTATATGAAGGAATATTTTTACAGGTATGTACTCATCTAATAGATGTTGATAACAACGTCCTTGTCTATTGAAAAATAATTCCATTGTCAAGGTTCTCTAATGCCATTGTATCCATACTTTTACATAGCGTATATCGTTTCATACTACATACTGGAGCTTTGCTGTTCTTGTGGATTACCAAGTAAAGATTTTCGAGTAAGGATACAAAGAGGGCATGAAAAATAACATGAACTAGATGTTGTTTTGTCCTCATATACTAATGCAAATTAACATTCCAATGTTGGACCTCCTCCAAAGGAAATTTCCCATATTTCTTGATGAGTTGTCCACTTTATTTGTGGATATTTTTATCTTCCATAGATGGATGTCGTAGTCTTTAAAACTTTCTTCTTCCTCCCCCCTCTTTTTTCAAGAAGTCTGATCCTACAATCTACATCTCTCAAGGCTTGATTTAACTAAAAAAATGTGAATATACAATGAAGGGCATACTACCCACGAGATGCTAGAATTCAATGAAATCAAGGGTAGATTATCTAACACTTACTAAGAATGAATATAGTATGAAGGCTTTCTAAGGGTAGGAAATGGGAAAGAATATCCCCAAGGATAGATTATGAGACTATTTTGAACTCATGAAGTGCTATTGCAATGTATATGGCCCTTGCTACCGTTGATAGCATTCACCAAAAATTGCCAAATGTCAAATTGTTGGGCTCATTGCTAAATACATTCCTTGCAGCATATGGCAAGATATATCTTTCTTTTCTATAGTCCCAACTATCAAAGGCTCCCAACGAGAGGGATAAAGTGGAGTGGAAAAGGTGGAACCATAATGTCTTCATCTAACGTGGTCTTCAAATTATGCTATTCATGCTTCCTCTTCAATTAGAATAATGCCTAATGCCATGTTAAGCATAAGCAAAAGACTTTGTACTATTTTATCTATCGAATGCAAATCTTCACTCAACCGTCTATTACATAGATGTTAGACTAAGACTTACCTCTAAAGTTAAGTGAAGCTAGCTTTGGCATGTTCAATCTCCACCATTGCATGAGTAACCAGAACTAGATTCTAACTAAATAGTAACTCAATTGGTTGGAGTCTATTTGTGACATGTCCTAGTTATCTCAATCTAATTCATAGTGGAATCGAGTTACCTCAAGTTGACCCGAGTGATGCTTCTAAAGGACTCTAGAGTCTTTGACAAAAACACTCACCCCAATGCACTTGTGGGGATTGAATCCAAGACCTCCTCCCCATTCAATGGAGTTAACCACTAGGCTATACTTCGTGCTTGCTTAATACTCCAAAAGATCATACAATTTCCTTGATCTAACCTTGTTCAAGCTAAGTTATAACATTTCCCCACGCGTCCCCCCTCTTCAAGAACATTTTCAGCCTTAAAAATATGCATCAAGTTGTGAATTATATATAGCATTTCCCTAAGCCCATCATTTTTATCCAATCATCATTTCTCCCATTCACCTCTTCAATCCAAAGTTGGTCATATCCTAGACTTGATCTAAAAAAGAGAGGAAGCTTCATGGTCTAATCCCTACCTTAATCATGACCCTCACATGCATTCTTTGTAGTTGATAAGTTGGATCTTGTGCAAATTATGGGAATAATGATAAGGGTGGATAAGAAAACATCTCGATTCAATTCATTGTTTCTTTATGTGTTGCCAAGGCATCCTTATGAATAGCATGTGAAGTCTGTTGATCCTAAATATCCCTAGCCAAAGTCCTATCTTGTTCCATTTTATGGGAAACTCTTTTGCATGGACTTAGTGAAATGGATGGATTTTGTTTGATTGATATATACACTCGCAAAACTACAGGTTTCTAGAAAGGTTTTTAGTTTTGGTGGGAGCAACCGCACAAATTTATGCACGTTTTTGAGCCAAAAACATCAGACTTGATAGACACTTGCCGGAGTTATTGGCTAGTTTTTGGGCTGTGCATTCAGCCTTTTAGTGTCATTTTACTTCATATATTGAGCACGTACACATCATGTACACTTCTGTGGATACCGCTTATGTACGCCCATGTGGTCATTGATATAGCGGTTATGTTCTTTGCATAAAGCCTTTTACATTTGATAAAGACGGTCATGGTGAGGTTTTCTTAACTGGCAGACACCCTGATGTTGGGGTCTCTTCGGTGATGCAGGTGGAAGACTTACCCAGCCTCACCATAGATGTATGATTGTTGTTCATAGGTGCTCGATAAGCCTAGTTGGCTTCTATTGGGTAATTGATTATATGCAGTGGAGTGAGTGATTCACTATGCAGGCAAACATGTAAGTACTTGCACTTTTATGATATTTTGACACTGGTCATACGCTCATTTTGCAAAGGATACTTTGGCAAAATTTTTCCACATTTTTGGTTTTTTAAACTATACAGTGGTCGATTTACTCCTTGATACACTTATTTGTTGGTGTTCGAACTCTTCTAGCTCCATTATCATTCCATTCAATTCTCTATCATCATGGCGTCAGAGGTCTCAGGCACATCCGGTGGATTAGGGTCTAGTGCTAGTGTTCTGAAGAGGAGCTATAACTTGCAGGGCAAAGACCATTTTGAGATCCGAAAATTTGATGGCACAAACTTTGCTCTATGGAAGAATCAGATTAAAGATGTGCTAATTCAAAGGAGGCAATGTGAGCTAGTAAATGGGATTTCAAAGAAGCCTGCTGACATAGAAGAAGATGATTGGGATGAGTTAGATGAAATGGCCAGGTCTACCATTCGCTTGCACCTAGCAGATAATGTTTACTTTACAACATTAGACTGTGAAAGTGGAGAGGAGCTTTGGAAGAAGTTATGCAATACATATGAAAAAGAGATGGCATCAAATAAAGTGTATCTGATGAGAAAATTATATGACCTTTGTATGAAGGACACAGATAGTGTTGCTGTTCATCTAAATGAGTTTGATGCTATATTCTTCGAGTTAGAGGCTCAAAAAATAGATATGGATAACGAAATGAAAGTAGTATTTTTGTTATGCACCTTGCCATCATCATGGGATACATTTTGCACAGCTATTAGCAATAGTGCACCTGGTGGTAAACTTGTCTATGATGACATATGTGGAGCACTCTTGAGTGAGGAGATTCGTAGAAAATCTATGGTTGGTACTCAGAGTGGAGATGCATATAATGTTCGTGATTCTTACCAAGGAAAGAATCAACAATGTGGTAGGAGCAAGAACAAGGAAAATAATGTTTCAACGAAATAAGAGTAGAAGTAAATCAGGGAAGAGGGATATCGAATGCCATTATTGTCATCAGAAAGGACATTTGAAGGAAGAATATTATGCATTAAAGAATGCTAAAGGTAAAGGACATAACGTGGATGGGCATGTTAAACAGTTACCTACACCGTCTACTTCAATTGTGAAGATTGAAGAAATTAATGCTATTTCTGATGATGCTGATGTGTTGACACTTGGTAGTACTGTGACATCTGAGGCGCGTATGGCTGATTCTCTTTCCCACACATGGATGCTAGATTCTGGTGCTTCTTTCCATGTGGCACCATACAGAGAATGGTTCTCTAATTTTGCAACAAACTCTCTTGGTACCGTGAGACTTGGTGACTCTTACCAGTGTGATGTTGTGGGGATTGGAGATGTGGTTGTGCAATTCATTGATGGTTCAAAATTTACTATGCATAATGTACGCCATGTACCTCAATTATCACACAGTTTGATGTCAGTTGGTCAACTTGATGACCTTGGTTACAAGGTGGTCTTCTATGCTCAGTCCTTTCGCATATCAAAGGGCAATATGGTTATTGCAAAAGGAAGGAAAGTTGGCTCACTTTATCCTTTATTTGTATCATAGAAAGAACACTTGTTAGCTGTTACTGAATAACCTATGGCTTGTATTTGGCATGGTCGTTTGGGCCATATATCTTGTAGTGGAATGGAAAATCTTTCTTGTTCTGGCTACCTACCTGTGTTATCTTTCTCCGATTTTTCATTTTGTGAGCATTGTCAATATGGAAAGCAAACCAGATATGTGCATAGAATGCACATTGACTCTTCAATTCAGCCTTTAGATCTTGTTCATACAGATGTGTGTGGTCCCATGCCCACTAGGTCCTTAGGCGGTTCTCTCTACTTTGTTACTTTCATAGATGATGCTACTAGAAAAGTTTGGGTATATCCTATCAAGTCGAAGGATGAGGTATTCCCTACTTTCAAAAAATGGCTTGCTTCAGTTGAGACTGAAAAAGGAACTAAGCTTAAGGCTTTACGTTCAGATAACGAGGGTGAGTATACCTCACATGAATTCAGCCTTTTCTATCTGTCTAGAGGGATCCGTAAAGAGTTTACAGCTCCTTATACCCTAGTACAAAATGGTGTAGTTGAGAGGATGAATAGAACTATTCAAGATAGAGTAGTCTCTATGTTGCAGAAGCAGTATTGATTGGAGTTCATGTGATTAACCTTTCACCTAGTACTGCCAAAGGTCTGAAAGTGGCACAAGAGTTATGGACAGGGAAGCCACCATATTATGATCATCTTCGAGTTTTTGGGTGTGAAGCATATGTTCATATACCCAAGAATTATGATCATCTTCGAGTTTTTGGGTGTGAAGCATATGTTCATATACCCAAGAGTTTTTGGGTGTGAAGCATATGTTCATATACCCAAGTTGGAACATAAGTGTTTAAGAGATGATGTGAAGGACCTTTTGCTCACGATGCCAGAGGTTAAGACATTGAATGAATACATCATGCAAGGTATTCAATGTGATAACCAAATTTTTGAAAGGAAACAAGAAAAAAAAAGTGGAAGGAAGACCTCGCCAATGGAAACCTTTCCAGCCCACTCCTGAAGATGAGTCTATGCTCAACCTATGCAAATAGATGTAACTAGGTTCCGACCCCTAACTCCATAAGAGAGACAGAGAAGGCGAGATAACAAGTTATGCCTCTATTGTGGAAACCCTGGACATATTGCAGTTAATTGTCCCAACAAGAGAACAAACTCCACAGTCGGGGCCACCCTTGAAGAGCAGGGAAACGAGGAAGTCTAGTTGTAAAAGAGACTGTACAGTCGAACCATGATATAAGAAAGGGTCTCATAATTCCAGCTACACCCATAGAAATATGTCTTGCACCTATCAAGTTAATCATGCCCAAGAAGACCCTTTCTCTTACATCCGTAGTAGATTCAGGAGCCTCCTCATGTTTCATCAATGAAGGATTGGTTAAGAAACATGGAATTCCTATACTTCGAAAGAACAAACTAGTAGTAGCTGAAGTAGGAGATGGACGACCTCTAGCATCTAGGAATATAACCATGGAAACCACACCATTAAGAGTACACCTTGGTGACCATGAATCCCACATATTTTTCAATGTTATATCTAGCCCACTACATCTAGTTATCATTGGAATGCCCTGGTTAAAGAAGCATAATCCACACATCAATTGGGAAAAGAATAAAATCACCCATCGAGATATCCAGAAGAATCCAATATATTTCAGAGCCAAGGCCTTCATACATGTAGTAAGGAAGGAAGCAACATATATGATCTATGCTGTACCAGCTCAAGAATTCAAGAAAGATGATCCGGTGAAGCTACCCAATCAGTACAAAGGCTTTGAAGACATTTTTGAAAAGAAGAATGCAAATATCCTCCTAGAGCATAGACCTTATTGTAGCTCAGTGATGAGTAGCACCTCCTTTAATGTCAATCCGGGAAGACGTGAGGATGGTATGAAGACCTCGAGCAGGTGGAAGCACAAGTGCGTGAGTGAGAAGCACACAAACATGCACACACATACACACACACGCGCTCACACGGCAAGACAAAGAGGGAGAATCAATGGAGTTCTTAGATTACTTTCCAAAAGCTCTTACAAGTTCGTTTCAATTACAATCTAACCTCAAAAATGAGCTCTCTAGCTCTTTTTATAGTTTTTGACTAGGTTTTGGCCCTGTCCAGACCTAGTGTCCGGCCTAGTTAAAAATTAGGTTCCAGGGCCAATTTGAGGGCTTAAACGGAGTCTAAAAATTATGAAAATTGATATGTAGGCACTTCTAAGGCTCCTCAAGCTCAAGGACTCCTTGGCTTGCACAAAATGGAGCTACAAAAATATGAAATGGTATTTATAATGATTGTTAGTGATAAGGATCACTGTTATAAAGATGTTGATTTGGAAAATTTTGAAGGGCCTATCTGCCAGATTTGCGTCGACTGCTTTGTCTACTTACTCCTTCACCTCGCTCTGACTCTCTCCGCTGGCTTCCTTGTCTAGTCACTCCTTGGGTGCCCATACTGCTCTCAACACCCCCCCCTCTCTCGCGTCTGTCATCCCTGACAGACTCTTGTTGCTGGGAGTGTTGGATGTAATACTCCACAACCTGAGTGGCAAGCTGATGTTCTTGTATGCGTAGTCCTCTGGCCAAATCTGTCATCATACGATCCCAATCAATTGGTCCTGGAATGTCCGGATGTGGCAAACGTAACTGATCTGCATGGATCGCTTGTTCTACTGCGAATAGGTGTAGCAAATGTGTGGGTCTGGGAATGAAAATTTCCGAATGATATTCCCAGAATCCCGTAGAGAACATTTCCTCAAATGTCTGCTTGAAGCATGCGGGTAAGTACTTTATTCGTGCATGCCAAGCAAAGATTACAGTGACCGAGGGGGTCTGGCTCATGTCGTAGACTAAATCCTTGTTACCTTGAGAGAATCCAGGGGCAGAGATGTATGGAGCTTGTACATTCCGAAAGGTTTTGAAGACGATGGTCATGAGCTCGAATATCTTCATACTCATTTTTGCTGCTATGTCGGGTACATTATTTAGACGTGTAGACCAGTGCCGAATTGTTGATATCATGTAAGCTATGGTTGGGGTCCCCCGAGGCGGAGCAAAATATGGATAGTTAACCCAAGCCGAGCATTCTTTATTGTTGCGTACCTTGATTGCAAATGCTTGCCAGGACCTGCGACGTACCACTGGGCAGTAGCATGGATTATACTTGATATATAATGGCATGGTTGCCCAGGTGCTCATCATCTCTGGGTAATCGGTTAATAGACGTGCACGCCAATTAGGTTGGAAGATTGAGCCAGCACGTGCATCTGTCGGTAAATCCCCTATCTCAAATTGAGTGGCGAATGTGGGCTCCTTCCCTATATGTCTTTTAACTTCTGCATTATAATCATGTAGTAAGACAAAATAGGGCATGTATTGCGACTCTGATGTTGTGATTAACCGTTGATGAGATAAGTTTTGAAAGTAGGAAGACCGAAGGACAGTTTCTTCCAGATTTGTGAGAGATTGCACTTGCACCGCCACACGATCATCATGTATCTTACCCACTTTCTCGACCCTTTTGACCCAATCTGGAACTTGAATTTCTAAAGTGTCTTGTCCTTCCTCTGTAGTTCGACCACCGGGTGTGGGCATAAGCTCGTATGGCTCTTCATAGCTGTCATCGACGGGGATTTCCACTACTGTTTCAGGTTCTGGTTCTTCAATGGGCGAGGGTGGCCTTTCATATGGTAAGAGGCGTGCTTGGAGTTCTGCCACCTGTTTCCGGAGGGTCTCTACTTCTTCTGTAGAGTGTTGCAAGATTGCCGGCTCTTGTTGAGCTGTGGGGACACTAGCTATCTGCCTCTTTAGATCTGCACATTCATTCTCCAACTTTTCATATGATTCCAAGAAATTTGCATGCTCCTCAAGTAAGATGCGAATGTCTTCCGATGGGACTGCTCTATATCTGGTGGGGCTAATGGTGGCTCCTATAGTTCCTTCCATGGCCGCTTCAAAGTTGTCTTGGTTTTGTTGTTGAAGTCTTTTGTTCTCTTCTAGTGCTGCTGCCATATGCTTCCTTAATAGCCCAATGTTGCGTCTGAGTGTAGCATTAGATATCATCTGCGCTTGAAGCACTGTTTCTAGTTCTTTGACTGCTTGGTCATCTACTGTTGAGGTCTTTGATTCCAATTCTGAGTGAGCCTGTTGTAAGGTGGTATGCTCGGTTAGGAGCGTTTGGTAGTCAGCTTCCAGAGTGGTGACCCTAGCTTGCAGACGTTGAGATTCTGCCTGGAGGGCCGTAGTGCGTTCTTCCAATTGATGGTACTCTTTTTGTAGTTGATGTGCACACTGAAGTAATGTGTTGAACGTGCTATTTACATTATGAGATGCAAGGGGAAAAGTTTGAAATGCAGGGGAGGTGGGATTGGGGAGGGGGGTAGTGAATGCCGTGTGTGCCAATGATGTGGTGAGTGGTGAGGTGGGGGGCAAGGGAGGGGGAGGTGGTGGAATCGTGGGGAGAGGTGCTGTGGTGGGTGAAATGTCCATTGGGTCAGACAAAGTGGTGTGTACTGGGGCTACCATGTAGGTGGGTATGGTAGGTGAAGTGAGTGTGGTGTTCGTGTAAATTGATGTCGTTGCGAACGTCGGGGCAATGTGCTGCTGAAACATTGGAGAGCGGATGAACTGCTCCCCAAAGGACGGGTATTGGAGTGGCGAGGTCCGGTTGAAAGAGGTATAGGGGCCAGATGGGAAGTGAGGGTCATGGAATGAAGGTACTCGTATTGGGGGATAGGAAGGGAAACACAGGATGCCTTCGGTGGGTGCTGGGTTTCCAACTACACTTGGAATTATGGGATGGCCAGTCATGGGTTCCAAGGCTGGAAGGGTTGAAGTGTACAAGGGATTGGTGACGAATGAGAAGAGGGTTTCTTGTGAGGTGGGTTCTCGAAATGAGAATGATGTGAATGAGGATGGGTTGTAAGTGGGGGCAGAGGTGATGGCTGTCTTTTCTTTCGTGGTGGGGGGTGGTGATGGGGGTGGAGAAGGTGGTGATGGAGGATGCTGGGGTGAGATGGGCGATGTCTGAACGAAGGTTTCGGCAGAGAGGTCAGTGGTGGTTATGGGGGTAGCTGTTGTTTCAATGGGTACTACTTGTTCTGTGACAGGTATCCTGATAGTCTTACCTGCTCGTGGTAACGTGTCAACTCTGCGTTTATCATACCTTACGGACTGGCGGACTGCGGTGTGGACAGCTTCCGGAACTCCTAAAGATTCTGACACTAATTTGAGGGTGTCAATGAAATGTTGGTCCACCCCTTCATCTGATAGCATTTCTTGCATCAAAGCTTGACCGGATACAAGAGAGAGTTGATGCCTTTCTTGTACTGCTTTGATTGTGTCGTATAACCTTCGTAGTTGAGCTGTATATGCGGGTGCACCTACAAGTTCTGGCACTTCTTGTTGCTCCTCTTGATGCTCTTGATCATAATCCTCCTCATCTTCCTCCTGTTCTTCATCTCCGTCATCCTCTTCATCCACTTCAACTGGTGTGACTGGTGCTTGGGAGGTTGTGGCCTGCGTTTGCACGTTTTCCGCTTGTTGTGCCTCTTCTGCCTCCAGCTCTACATCTTGTAATAATTGTTCGAAATCTTCATTAGTGAGTTCTTCCAACGGTGCACCACTGGGAAATTCAAGATCGGTTGGGATAGGAGGGAATATTAAGGTGGAACCATCGGTGCTGCGTCTTGGAAGTCGGAGGGTGAATGGTCTGACTCTTCGAGGTGGAGGGGTGACATCTGGTGTTAGGGTGGCTCCACGTGGTTGGGCACACGGGACTTGGACCGTGCCTCTCATCTTCTTCGAAGGGGGTCCAGTGGATGTCCTACCTCTAAACTGCTCTACACGATTCCACATTAGTGCCCGTTGAATAGGGATGTCATAAGCCAAGCATCTATAAATTATTCTTGTCAGAGCACAGCAACCATATAAAACCTGTTTTCTCGGCCATCGTTTGTGAGCTAGGTGTATCTGATCAATTATCCAATGGGGTAAATTGATGGTGAGGCTCTGTGTCTCTGCCAGATATAAACTGAACCAAATCTTTTTGTGCGGCATAGTGAATCTATCCTGTGCAGGAAAAGCAAAGTGTTGCATGCACATGCGAAGATGTATTGCAATGTTAGGTGTCATGGACACCATGTCCTTGAGTTTGGTGAGACTTCGATTCTTCATGTAATCCGGCACGAGGGTTTCCTTCTCTGTAGGAATATGCATTCCGCGCATATCTAGAGCCTCTCTCACCAAGTGGTTTGATAGCCTGAACCTCTTGAGCTCATTCCCCTTTGTCAGAGATGGGATCACAAATGAGCTTGCACCTTTTGGGTTCAGGTTTGGAGTCAAGGTGTTGATAAGATAGTAGCATCGCATGAAGTCAGGTTTTGGGAGGCGTGCACTGAAATAGGCACTCAATCCTGCCTTTTCCCATATCGGACGTAGACCTTCTGCATTTTGTAATTTCTCAAATTCTCTTGTAAAGAAATGGTATCTGCCTTGCTTCCCATTGAAGTCCAACTCTGATTCCCATAGGTACGTTCCTTCACCCAAGGGTCCTGCCACCTCGGTAAACCAGTGGGAAGTCTTTCCTACGGGCATGGTGTGGCCACGCGGGGGGTCCGCAATAGGTATGATTTTGACGGCCTGCAATTCTTCTGGTCTTTCATTTGTCTCCGGCAAAACGGGTAAACTGTCTAAATCCACCACTTGCGGGTTTGTTTCTGTGTGAGAGCTAGTTCCTGCCGCCTCAGCCATGTTGAGAACTTCGCAGCTGGTTCTGTGAGAATACATGAATAAATGTTAACATTGTAATGGTCACCAAAAATGACACCGTGTCCCTGTCACAACATTAAAATGAGGTCCAGACGAGGTTAGTAGGTTAATAAGTGCTCGGTGCTGGTGAGTGTAGTTAGGAATTGGATGGACCTACGAGCGAAGCGGAATGATAGGATGTGACAATGAAGTGGTTAGTAGGTGGTCATGGATTTACAATTGGGGTCCGGGGGTTTGTTACAAGTCTTAGGCTGCCAAATGCAGCAGATAGGTTTTGCTCTAGGTTTCGTAGAGACTCTCAAGAGCTTTATAGGCGTGTCTGCTTGAAAATGAGGCCTTTTAGGGACCCATTTACAAATGATTCTGGTCGTGCGTATTGGCCTTGGTGTGTTCCTGAGTGTTGACAACGAGTGGAGACCGGCTGTGCGAGTGAATGGATCATACTGTATGGGATATGGTCTTGGTGTAGCTATTTGAGCCCGCAAACAAGCCTTAGGCACCCAGATTTGTCTTGATTGTGGTCTAGCCTTCATCGACCTCTTGGGAACCCAAATAGACTTCACATTAGCAGAAGAACTTCTGAAAGATTTCTTATTAGTGTCGTGTTGTTGGTTACTAATAAGAGGCTTTGTCTGTGTGGTTGGCTTGAGTGCAACCGGGTGTTCTCCTTTCCGCATCCACACTTGTTTCACTAGCTGAGACGTTTTGCTGCGCAGGTACGTTTGATCTCCGACATAGGTAGTACTTTGCTTCTTCTGCCTTTGATCCACCTTTGGTTGCTGCCTCACTCTGGCCTTCGGAAAAGAAGGGAGTTCCGTTGTGGTTCTGACTCCTTTTTTGAGCTCTTCATTCTTCTGCATCACAGAGCCTTGGACAAGAACAGCATGGTCAGCTTCGTGTGCACCCCTGGAGGGACCAGGAGTCTGTGCCTTTCCTAATTCCTTGAGTGCTCCATTATTTAACTCCATTGTAATTCTAGTCTGATTCACCCATACCTGAAGAAGTCCACTTCTTAGGTTTAAGTTGACTGCTTGGTCATAAATCCAGTCTTGACCCAGGACAAGGGGTTCCGTGAGGTCCTCGTCTTGGCACACTAGTACTTTAACTGTCATTGCCTCATCATGAATATAGAGGGGAAGTTCCACCTCGCCTATGCAAGGGGTTTCCACGCCTCCCAATCCTATGAGATATGCTTCCACGGGATTGACAGTTAATTGCAACTCTTGACAGTAAGACAATTTAACAGCACTAGTGGCTGCACCTGAGTCAATCAAGGCTCTTACAGTCCTTGCACTCTCTCCTTGTCCTATATCTAAGGTTATGAAAGGACGTCGGTCGGTTATTCTCTGTGAGCTAACACCTGAAACTTCACACATAGCCACGTCATATCCTTGATCTGCATATGCATCTTGCCTAGGGTGCTCTCTACCTTGTCTTCTTAATTTCATTCTCCGGATGCGCTCTAGGGCTTCTGCTTGAGCTTCTTCTCGAATTCGCCTTTCTTCCTCTTTGCGTTTCTTAGCAGTATTGAGTCGGCTTAGCATTTCCTCCGTGAGAGGTTCCTGATACAACTTAACTCTGCATCCGCTAATATAGTTTGGTAGAACATCGCCTTCTAATGTGGCTAGTTGCACTGCTCCACTTGTTGAGATCCTATTGATGATCATAGGTCCGTAGCCTCTCTTTTCTAGCTTCCTTGCATGTTGTTTCAGTGTGTAAACTAAAACTAGATCTCCTGTTTTCAAGCCTTTATCCTTCACATGGGCATCAAAGTATGCCTTTTGCCTCTTCTTAGCTGCATAGATTCCTGCAGCTGCTCTCAGTCTTGTTTCTCCTAATCGTTCAAGGTCAAAGATCCTAGAGGAGAGCTCATGACCTGTCCATTCGTGCTCTTGTGCTATTTTCAATGTAGGTATCAAAAAGTCTAGAGGTAGCACCGCATTTTGGCCAAATACCATTTGAAAGGGCGTGGCTTGGAGTACCGTTTTGTAGGCAACTCGGTATGCCCAAACAGCATGGTGTAGCTGTTTGTCCCAATCAGAGCGTTTATTATTCACTAATTTCGTCAAAACATTGCATAAGATCTTGTTGGTGCTCTCAGCTTGGCCATTTGCTTGAGGGTGATAGGGGGCAGACTTCTTATGTATTACCAAGAATTCTTGGAGCAGATTTTCAATAACTTCGTTCAAGAAGTGAGTGCCTCTATCGCTTACAAGCTCTATGGGTAGTCCGTATCTAGTGAACACATTCTCAAATAAAAACTTAGCAGTTGTTTGAGCATCGTTCTTCGTTGTGGCTTTTACCTCCACCCACTTAGTTAGATAGTCTGTTGCAACAATGATATATTCTGCATGGGAACCCTTAGCTGGGGGATTAATAGGACCTACGAAGTCTATTCCCCACTTAGAGAAAGCACGTCCACCCATCATAGGTTTCAGTGGCATCTCATCTTTACGTATAGGATACTGGGTTCGCTGACAGACATCACACCGTTTCACATAGGTATGTGCGTCCATGTGAAGGGTAGGCCACCAAAAGCCCGCAAATAGTATTGCCTTGATCACCCGATCTGGTCCAAAGTGTCCTCCTGCTACACCTTGGTGAGCAGTGTCCAAGATCTTGAGATACTCACTCTCATGGACACATAGTCTCAGGTAACCATCTTTACTACGTTTGTATAGATTATCGCCAATGAGTGAGTAATCCAGGGCTTCTTGCTCTAAACTCCTTTTCCTAGCCAAAGTCATGTCTGGAGGGAATGTGTTTGTCCTCAGGAAGGATACTAGAGGTTCGCTCCAATCTGGCACAATGGATACTTGATAAAGAGTAGCATGTTCCACAGGTGGTTTAGTGCAACAGATTGGGCATTCCTTGCACAACTTTTGGACATCAGCTTCCATAGTTGGCCAATGCACTCCGAGTCTCTTTAGAGTCTGTAAAGTTCGTTGCTTTGAGTAGTGTTGCTCTAATGCACCTACATGTGCTAATTGCAACCACTTCGCATACTCGTCCTCTTCTACACAACAAGCCAAGATCTCTTGATCTGTGTGCTTGTACATACTTCCTGCCATGATGTGATATTTTTGGGCTTTTACAACCTCTCTATTTCGTGTGTTTACCACTGGATGGTTAGGCCCGTACGTCAATACTGGCACTAATGGCTTAGCCCACTGCGGTACCACTTCCAAGTTAAACAAGTAAGCATCAGGGAGGTCATCTGACACTCCTTGTGGGGCTTCTCCAGATGTGAGCCTAGAGAGATGATCTGCTCTCAAATGAGTTCTTCCTTTTCTTACCACTACCTCAAAGTCATATTCCATTAGTAAGAGAAACCATCTTACTAATCTTCCTGTATTGCATGGCTTGTTCACGAGATATAACAATGCTTGGTGATCAGTAAAAAATTTAAACTTGTTTGCAAGCAAATAGTGTCTAAATTTCTTGACTGCATATACCATGCCTAAGCCTTCTCTCTCTGTCGTGGTGTAATTTCGTTCAGCGGCATTCAATTGTCTACTGGCATAGGCAATTGGGAGATCCATATTGCCTTCACCAGTAGGTTGTGCAAGCACACATCCAATGGCATAATTGGACGCATCCACATGAACATGGAATGGCTTATTCCAATCTGGTGTGGTCAAGATTGGTGCTGAACATAATCGTCGTTTAAGCTCCTGGAAGGAATTCTCACATTCATCCGTCCACTCAAAGTTAGTCAGAAGTCCGTACATGGGCTTTGCAATGACGGCATACATGTGTATAAATCGTCGGTAATAACCACAATGCCCCATGAAAGCTTGTACTTCCTTGACATTTTTTGGCCTAGGTAGCTCTGCTATAGCTCTCACTTTCTCTTCATCAGTGGATATGCCATTCTTTGACACTATGTGTCCTAGAATCTTGCCTTGCCTGACCATGAAAACACATTTTTCTGGGTTCAGGCAGACTTGATATTCTCTACATTTATCAAAGATCTGTCTGAGTTCGGGTATATGGGTCTGCCTTATGTTGGAATGAGCACAAAGATCATCAACATAGACTTCTAAGTTCTTCCTCAGGAACTCCTTAAATACATGGCACATCAACCTTTGGAAGGTTGCGGGAGCATTGGTCAGCCCGAATGGCATTACTCTAAAGGCAAATGTGCCCCACTCTGTGGCAAAGGCGGTCTTATGCTGATCCTCTGGAGCTATGGCTACTTGATTGTAACCCGAAAATCCATCAAGGAAGCTGTACACTTCCTTGCCTGCCACTCTTTCTAAGAGATGTTCTGTGATGGGAAGCGGATAGTTATCTCGAATAGTGGCTGCATTAACCTTTTTCAAGTTAATACACACACGCAGCTTGCCGTTCTTCTTGGGCACCACTACGATGGGGGATACCCATTCAGTGTGCTCAATTTCATAGATAAATCCAGCTTCAACCAGTCTATCTATCTCTTCTTTGATCTTAGCAGCGTAATTATCGTTATACGTGTAGGGCTTTTGCTTAGAGGGTTTAGCATCTGAGGTCATGGGGATGGTGTGTGAGCATATGTCAGGGTCAACACCTTTCAAATCCTTGTAACTCCAAGCGAACACATCTCTGTATTCTCTTAACAAGGCAATTAACGCATGCTCTTCTTCCTCTGTTAGGTCATGGCCTATGTATGTGCATCTCTCCTCTCCTTCTTCTAGGGCTACTACTATCTTCTTGGTGGTTTCTTTGTTATCATAGGCCTCTCCTACTTGTGCCTCTCGTTTAGGCATTCTTATCACGACTCTCCTGTCATCTATCTCATACTTCTTAAAATTTTCTGGGACCTCAAACAAAGATTCTTCCTCTTCTGGTGAGACTTCTCTCTTCTTTCGTTTCTTTCCTTCTTCCTTTGGGGTTACATGTGTTGCTAATCTTACATCATTTGTAAGCTCTCCATGCCTTTGGGGTTGAAATTCTATTTCATGGAAGTATTCTTCGTCTGATGTAAATGGTGGGTCCATAATGATTGACTCTAGATCGGAGTCACTTGCATCCTCAAAGGCATCAGGGCTAGGTTCGCATTCTTCTAGAACTGCCTCTCCCATGATTGGCTCTATGGAGAAGACTGAAATATCATAGCCATCCTCATCACAGTGAGGTGTCCATTGTTCTTCATTGATGGCTACGTCCATTGTTGCTAGGATTTCTGCCCAGCCATGGGGTTCAAATTCCTCATCAGGAAAAATTACAGGTGCATAGGCTGGGTCTTGAATTGATCTATGTGTTTCTTTTGCACCTACCTCTCTGGCTTTCTCTCTCTTCTCTTCTTCTACTGCAACCTTGCACATCCATAAATGAGTGTCTTCATGCATCCATGAGGATCCAGACCCTATGGAATGCACAGATTCCGTGTCATCTTTGGCTCTATGGATGGGATTCCATTGGATAGGAGGGACATCTCTATGAGAGTAGTCCTTGAGATTGACTTTGGTCGTAACTCCTAAGTGTTGCAGGTACAAGGAATTAGTTCCCCAATCCTGTACCACTTGCAACTGTCGCATGAATGGTCGTCCCAAAATCATCTCATAGGCATGGTTCTTGCTGAAGTCACATATGGCAAATGTATGCTCAAACTCGACACCACAGGTGGTGAGAGTTATTCCTTCTAGCAATCCTAGGGGTCTCTCTATGTGACCATCGGCCATTTGCAGTTTCATTCTCGTTGGCCTGAGTGCTGGCTTGCCCCAACGCTTCCATAGGGAAGTGGTGGCAATTGCAACTCCTGCACCTGAGTCCAAAATTGCCTTGGTGGTGTACTCCTGGTGGGTAACGGGAAGATAGGTGTTCCCTTCTTCTCCTTCACACATATCTCCTATCTTATCCAAGGGTATTTCTGGCACTGTCCTATGTGATCCTACCTGGGAACGAGATTTTTCTATCTCAGGTACTTGTTTGGTTACATGTTTCCACGATTTAGGTCTAACCTTGAGTAGCTCTTCTAACTTGAGATTGCACTGCACGTTAGTGTTCTTCACTACCTCTGTGTTCCTAGGCATGACTGAATCTTCGTTTCTTACCATGACCGTGGGTGCTCTCATACGCATGGACTTTGCTTCCCATGGGCCTGTGAAATGGGGTAGCTCTTGTATGGAATTGGATTCAAAGTCCAATCTCTCGTGAGACTGAGTACTCTCATGTTCCCCGTAAATAGATGGGATGTCTTGTGGGAATTGGTCGTGTGCATCATCCACAAGTTCAAAGGGAGGGGCGGCTTCACTTTCGTTATCCCATTTATCTTCTTGAATTTCTCGTAGGAAGTCTGGTGCAAACCGATTCATAGAAGAAGAAGTGTCTGGCTCCGTAGAATTAGGAACATAAGCAACCTGGGAAGGAGGGCTTATTCTATCATTGGCTCTTTCCTCGCTTTCATAGATGTTTGGAGCACAAGCTTCCTGGGGAGGATTACTTATTCTATTACTTTTCCGAACAGGCTCATATACTCCCTGAGAAGGAATGTAGGCAACCTGTGGAGGTACATGAGTTTTCGCGGGAGACTCATCTACCTTTTGGGGGGAAAGACAAGCTTCTTGAGGAGGCACATGGGCTTCCTGAAGAGGCTGGCTTATCCGTTCTCTTGCCCTTCCCTTTCTTTGAGGGGCAGGTTCCTTTTCTGATTGTGCAATTAGCTTCTCTATTCTTTCTAGCAGTCCATCAAAATGTAACTGTGTCTTAGCTGAGCTAGAGATGTTAAAGAGGCGACTAGCTTCAAACATGGTCTGAGCCAATTCCACCATTTTGGCACAAATTTTAGTTCGTTCAAGCTCTAGCTCGACTCTAGGGTAGCATTTTTCATGATCGGTTATGGTTGGCCCTTCTTGGATTCTGGCCTGATATGCTTTGAGCATCATATTAAGGTCCTCGGGAGTGGGATCTGCTAGGACTGATCCTACTCTTGGGGGTGGTGGGTTTAGGTGAGGCAGGTTGGAAAGTGACTGGTCGGATGGCGATGGGAGAGGTGGTGGTGAGGTAGTGTGAGAGGGAGTTTGAGATGTGAGCTCAGTTATCCTGGCTTTGGTTTCTCTTATGCTTTCCTCAAGTTCACTCATTTTTTTAGCCCATTGTCTTTTCATTCTTTCTCGACTATCTTTCCACGCTCTAGTCCTTTTCTTGGTTATGCTCTCAGTTTCACCAACTGTTGGGCTCTTTACCTGGTCTACCCCTTGGTTTTGCTGCAATGCTTGAGCTCTAGTGACTACCTGTACTGGAACGGTGGAAGTCACACTCCCGGAGGAGTCTACTACTAACCCAATAACATTAATAGGAGTGATTTTTGGCATATTGTTAGGGTTCTTAGGGCAATCTCGTAAGAGATGCTCTTTCCCACAATCTTGGCAAAAGCCTTGGATCATCACTGACTGGGGTTGTGTAGGTAGAGGTAAGGGGCAATCACGAATGAAGTGATCTCCTTGGCATCTGTAGCACGGTCCTCTTGGGAATGGAGGTCTTACCTGCCTAGGTTGAGGCCTAGGGTTGGGGTTTGCGTACATGACATTTGTGTAATCCGATTCCCAACTAGACTCATTTGGCTCTTCACTATAGTAAGACTCACCATGTTCAGGAGACTGCATGAAGTAAGCCTGGGGACTCTCAACATGCGTAGAATCGAAGCTATGGTCACTGGGATCACTTTCTGAAAGCAATGGTGTTATGGGGACTATAGCTCGGTTTAGGTTTTCTTCTGCTGCTGCATACTTTACCGGAATCACATTAGCTGGAGCTGGGGGTTGTTGTGCTAGCACTGGCTGAGGCCTTTGTTGGTTTTGGTAGGGTTGGTAGGTTTGCTGAGGCCTAGCATACTGCTGAGGTGGATATTGGTTCTGGTATCTGCCTTGTTGAGGGTATGTCTGAGGGTAGGTTTGCCTAACCACTTGCTTGTTGTATGGGCAGTCTTGTGCTGTGTGATTTGTATATCTTCGTTCGATAGTGCAGTACTGGCTACTAGGGTTTACTTGGGGTTGAGCCATAATGGGACATACATTCGCCATGTGGTCGCCACCACAAGTGTAGCATCTCTTCACAGGGGCAAATCTCGGAGTTTGTTTGCTAGAGACACCTAATTTCTGAGCCACTTTCTCTGCCAGTTCCTCAATTGATGTGGATTGCGTGGAAGAGTGACTAGATGCACTATCTGAATCTTTGTAGATTTTGGAAAGCTCTAGTTCTTCCCCTAGGTTATCTTCAATGTCGATGCACATGCGTACACACTCTTCTATAGTCCTAGGGTCCTTCAGATACACATAGGATCTCAATTTCGTACTCAACAATCCATCCAAGAATAAGGCTACTTGTTTAGCTGGTGTAGGTAGTTCTGAAACAGGACATCTTTCAAGATATTGCCTAAATCTTCTTCCTGCAAGTCTCACAGTTTCTTGAGGGGTTTGCTTGAAGCTGTGAATCAATGAGGAGGTATTGTGTCTTATGCCACTCTTAGAGAACTCTACGATGAAAGCCTCTAGAAGTTGGTCTATGCTCCTGAACTGTCGCTCATCCAATGGTTGAAACCATGTAAGTGCTGTGTTCCTAAGGGTTAGACCGAAGGCATTGTACTGCGTGAATAGATCCTCCACTTGTTCAGCTCTCAAGACTTGCTTGAACTCCGCCACATGATCATAGGGATCTCCTGTGCCATCAAAGTAATTCTTCATGGACTTAACTAGCTGGGTTGGCCTCAGAGTTCTTGTGTGCTCTCTAGGTCCCGGTAGAGGGAATCCATCCACATTTCTCTGATTCCGGTGAGCCCTAAGTATCTCTGGTTCTACTCTATTCGTCTCCGTCCTCGTTCTTTCTCTGCCCACGGGGTTGGCAAAGCTTACTTCTGGTCTATCTCTACCTCTATCTCTTTGCATTCCATGAGCTTGAGACGTTCCAGCTCCAGGGTGACCATAGGATACATTTGATCTTGGTTGGGGAAAAATGAATTCACCCTTCCAAGTGTAAGCATGCCTATCATTTTCTGTCACCACAAAGATCCTTTCCGAAGTGTGATCTAAGTAGGTCACTCTACCTGGGCTATCCGGATCCTTAAACTCATAGATCATGACAGTTCCTATATCAAATGGTCGATCAGATTTGTATCTCCAAAAGGCCTCCTCAGTTTCTCGATTCAAAAGAAGATCTATGCTCTTATTGTCTTGGGGGATCCACTCGGGTGTGATAATCCTGGTAAGGACAGACTTCCCTCGAGGGGTCCTTGGTTCTACCCCCATGTTTCCTTGCTCTAGGTCCTCTAATTCTGCTTCGGGGAGCACATTTCCAAATTCGTCCGTCCTATCTGGGTGACTGGTGACTACGTATATGGTTCCTTCTTTGTCCAAGTATGCTCCATTTTCAAATTTGACAGCTGGGTGCTCTAGTCCAATGGATTGATCAGGATTCTTAATCTGTACCACAGATCTTCCTAGACCGTCCTCATAGATGCTAGCACCTAATCGGTTGGTCCTAAGGTATTCCAATTGCATTTTGTATGGGCCTTCCACCCTGTACAGGTATGGCACTCCTGAACTGCCTGTAGGTCTCTCCATACCTTGAGACATCTCCGATTCACTAGTCTCAGAGCTTGGGTAGTACGAGTGATGGCTCAACTGCTGGGCCCAAGACCTAGCGGTGTGGTTGACACTAGCCTCTGAAGACCTAAGGCTTTGTCTCTCTCTCCCTAGATGTCGCCCTGATCTAAGGTTCATAAGCTTAATCGAATAACCCGAATTTGCCCAAGTACAACCTCGTTGCAAAGTTCTTTTGTATCAGTTACTTGATTCTTTTTAGTTGACTCCTGTGTTAAAATTCTTGTCTGATATCACGTCGCAAGGTATATTTGAGCGTAGTTCCGCACTTAAAGTTGCTCGTTCCACGTTAAGTTCTTTTCCTTTAAAGTTCTCGATAGTACATATAATGTCCTTAGCTTGAACTTGAGAGTTTAGGTCTGCTTCAAGTTGATAATTGCCTATCGTTGTCCTGACTTACTCCTTCCTCAAGTCGTTCTTAGCCTAAACTAGGAATTGACAAAGAGGGTTGAAAGTTTCCAACCTTTTCTATCCTGCTTGGTTGCCCTGGAATGCCCAGGAAGTGTGTTCCCAAGCTGCACTTACACTTGCTTTGAACGCCTTTCGATGCTCTCAATAGATCTGTAAAGTTCCAAAGTTAGCTTTCACAATTAAATTTCAAAGACAAAACCAATGATTCTCATTCTTGCAGCACAAATACTAATTTGCCTCGTGAATTTTAGGGAAACAATTCTTAAGACCCTTGACTTGATCCCCCTGGGTATGGTCAACTTCAAAATACCCTATCTAAAAATCAACGCATTATCTTTATAAAAAACAGTTGAGGGCGTGTAGTATATGCCACGAGCTTTCCAACGAGCCCTAGATCTCAAAAAATGGATGTCGTATGAAAAAGTTATGACCGTTCAGGGTTCTGGGGTTCAGACAGGGTTCAAACAGGATCACTGTGCAATAAGTTTCTACCAGGTTGGTTTCCTAAGGCCTCCTTATGTGCTCTAGAGTAAGATGTTTATGCCCACAATTAGTCCATTTTCTCAATTTAAAAACCCTAAAAAATTTGTCCAAATTGGCTGTCAATCGCGATGGACAGGGCTGTCAATCGCGATGGACAGGGCTGTCAATCGCGATGGACAGAGGGCCAGTCAATCGCGATGGACAGGAGTCAATCGCGATGGACAGAGAGGGCCAGTCAATCGCGATGGACAGGAGACAATCGCGATGGACAGAGGGCCAGTCAATCGCGATGGACAGTCAGTCAATCGCGATGGACAGAGGGCCAGTCAATCGCGATGGACAGTCAGTCAGTCGCGATGGACAGAGGTTCAGTCAATCGCGATGGACAGTCAGTCAGTCGCGATGGACAGAGGTTCAGTCAATCGCGATGGACTGAAATTTTGCAAATTTCTCAGAAATTTTTGTGGGAATGTGGTGTGCAGGGTCTCTAGTCTACTGTGGTGCACTCAGATTTACCAAAAGGTGAAAATTTCTGTCAATCGCGATGGACAGAAGTCGGCGACTGCGAGACAGTTCTGCACATTTCCGTACCTGCGCAACGTGCTGGAGGGGATGATGATGCTGACACCTGCAAGAAACTCCAAAAGCATACAGAAGATAGCACACGACAGTTCGCTCTCTCGCTCTCTCTCACAAGTGAAATGAGGGAAATGAGGAGAAGAAGGAGATATAGTAAAAACTGAAATTTTTGCGATGATGGATATGGAGGTGGGAGATGGTGATAATGATGGTGGTGATGAAGATGGTGAAGAAAGTAAAAGAAAATCGATGAAAGTGAAGAAAATACCTACGACTCCAACGCGTCAACTCTACGCCTTACCATCACACGCTCGTCCTCAAAGCTCGGTCCCCGGCAACGGCGCCAAAATTTGGTGTAGCTCAGTGATGAGTAGCACCTCCTTTAATGTCAATCCGGGAAGACGTGAGGATGGTATGAAGACCTCGAGCAGGTGGAAGCACAAGTGCGTGAGTGAGAAGCACACAAACATGCACACACATACACACACACGCGCTCACACGGCAAGACAAAGAGGGAGAATCAATGGAGTTCTTAGATTACTTTCCAAAAGCTCTTACAAGTTCGTTTCAATTACAATCTAACCTCAAAAATGAGCTCTCTAGCTCTTTTTATAGTTTTTGACTAGGTTTTGGCCCTGTCCAGACCTAGTGTCCGGCCTAGTTAAAAATTAGGTTCCAGGGCCAATTTGAGGGCTTAAACAGAGTCTAAAAATTATGAAAATTGATATGTAGGCACTTCTAAGGCTCCTCAAGCTCAAGGACTCCTTGGCTTGCACAAAATGGAGCTACAAAAATATGAAATGGTATTTACAATGATTGTTAGTGATAAGGATCACTGTTATAAAGATGTTGATTTGGAAAATTTTGAAGGGCCTATCTGCCAGATTTGCGTCGACTGCTTTGTCTACTTACTCCTTCACCTCGCTCTGACTCTCTCCGCTGGCTTCCTTGTCTAGTCACTCCTTGGGTGCCCATACTGCTCTCAACACTTATGATTGTCCCATAGATCTTCAAGAGGGAGCACAACCACCCTTTGGACCAATCTATAGACTATCCCCAGAGGAACTTACAGAACTACGTAAGAACATTGTTGAGAATCTAGGAAAGGGATTTATCAAACACTCAAAGTCTCCAGCAGGAGCCCCTATTTTATTTGTAAAGAAGAAGGATGAGACTCTTTGGATATGTGTACACTATCGTGGATTGAATAGTCACTATAGAGAACATATAGCCTCTACCACTCATATCAGAGCTCTTGGAACGCCTTGGAAAAGCAAAGCTCTTCACAAAGATTGACCTTCGAGGAGCTTATAACCTTGTCAGGATCAGAAAAGGATAGGATGGAAGACATCATTTCAAACAACATATGGGCACTTTGAATATGTAGTTATGCCATTTGGTCTCACGAATGCTCCAGCTGTCTTTCAACATATAATGAATGATATCTTTCGAGAGTATTTAGATGACTTTGTGGTAATATATCTTGATGATATCCTGATATTCTCCTAAAATCTAGAGGATCATGAATATCATGTAAAGATAGTCCTAGAGAAACTAAGAGAAAAAGGGTTATATGCAAAATTGGAGAAGCTCTCTTTCCATTAGGAAAAAGTGGAGTTTCTAGGATACATTGTACCAGAGAAAGGAATCTTTATGGTCCCTAAGAAGATCAAGACAATTCTTGATTGGCAACTGTTGATATATTTAGGTAGTGATGTGTGTGAACACACTAGGACCGCCGGGGCACTTTTTTCCCTCTTTAGGATGTTTTTTTCCCCCGACTTGTATATACACCTATTGCCCTAATGGGCCACTTATCTTTGTACATTATCTAGTAATACATACAGTATTGTGTGTTGTGCTCCGAGCTTCTTCTTCTTCCTTTGTGATGTTCGCGTGCTTTCGCAGACGTCTAACTCCAACAATTGGTATCAGAGCAGGTCATCGCTTCATCTAGGGCGCCGTCGACACTCCTCCGGTTGCAATCTCAGAATCGCACGAATTTTGGTGAGCATACTCAGCGTGTTTTCGAGATCAAAACAGCTTCGCTATGTGGTGCTGAAATCACGATCTGAGCTCATTTCGGCCTCCGAATGCACTAGCATAGTGCTTGTGTAGGCTATTTCGTCTTTTTATGCCAAAGGTATATACCAATTTTTGTTCGCCAGTATAAGCGTCTCGATCTGCCACAGGTCTAACGAAACTCATTTGGGCAGTTCTATTCAACTTTCTGAGATACAGTCAATTTTCTGCATCAAGGTATTTTAGTCACCAGCCATGGCTGAAAGTGGTGATATATTCCGTATGTTGGCTGTTGAGGATAAGTTGGATGGTACCAACTATCCCTTATGGGCTTATATGATGCGACATGTGTTGGTTGCAAAAGGATTGTGGAACATTATGCAGGGTGTCGAAAAACGTCCTATCACACTTGCAACTGTTACAACTGCAGGTACTGAAGCTGATGCAGAAGGTGTCGAAGATGATGATATTCTGCATATTCCTGTTCGTGCTGCGGTTTCTGCTGCACCTACTGCAGAGCAGATTGGTTGGGATGGCAAAGATGCCCAGGCACATGCATTGTTACTTTGTCTGTCAAACGTGCCATTATTCCTCACATTCGCTCTTGCAGAATAGCTAAGGATGCTTGGGATACACTTACCACATTGTACCAAGCTAGGAATGAGGCTCGTGTTGCTTACCTCCGAAAATAGTTGGAGAGTGAGCACATGAATGAAGATGATTCTATGGACAGTTTCCTAACGAAGATCAAAGACTTGTAGGAATAATTGATTTCTGCTGATGAGGTTATACCAGATAGCTCACTTGTGCAAACCGTTCTGAATGGTCTTCCTGATTCATATTAGAGTTTTGCTTCTACTCTTCGGTTCATGATGAAAGGCAATCCGAATGCCTTATCATTTGAGGAGTTACTCTATGTTTTGTTGCAGGAAGATCAGTCCACGCAGAACATGTCCATTATGTGAGTTGCAGACCAAGCTTTCCTGGCTAGTCAGAAGGGCAAAGGAAAATGGAGCTCTTCAATTAGTAAGGAGAAATCTGCTAATTCTGCATATTCGAAGAAGGAAGATAAAGATGAGAAGAAATCAGAAAAGCAGAAACTGTTTTGTAAGTACTGTAAAGGGAATGATCATATCATAAAGAATTGTCCAAAACTTGCTGCTAAAGAGGCAAAGAAGAAAGAGGTTGGAATGGTTGTTGCAGAGGCCTCTATACCAAAACAGAGTCTGCTAATCTTGTGCAGGAAGAAGAATTATGGGCGTTTACTACTGTCTGCAGTTTTGACCCATCTTCTCATGAGCATTGCATGTCTATAGTAGAATCAGATGTTTGGTATTTTGACACTGGGGCGACCAAACATATTACCTCACAATGCAGTTTCTTCTCTTCACTCGAGCCTGCCCCTATAGGGAATACTGTTACATGCGCCAACAACTCCTCTTATCCTATTATGGGAGTTGGTAAGATCATTTTGACTACTGCTGATGGTAGTTCTTTCACTTTGTCAGATGCTTTATTTGTTGCAGGGATCAATAAGAACCTGTTATTAGTTTTTGCATTAGCCAAGATTGGCTTGGTTGTGAAATTTTTTGATGATAGGTGTACAGTTCATGATCTCTCAAATGGCGATATGCTTATTGCTTCTGGCATTTTATGTCGTGGGCTATATAAGCTCATAGACTATGAAAGATCTGTAAATGATTTGGCATGTGCAGTTAATGATTCTCAGGCTATGTCAGATGCAAAGCTTTGGCATGCACGCTTTGGTCATCTGAATTTTGCTAGTTTGCTATGCCTGCAGAAATCTGAAATGGTGTCCTCTTTGCCCAAACTTGAGGCACCTGGGAAAACATGTTTGTGAAGGCTGCATTTTGGGCAAAATGCAACG
The DNA here is from genome assembly GCA_020310875.1 of Ceratopteris richardii. Lineage (NCBI taxonomy): Eukaryota > Viridiplantae > Streptophyta > Polypodiopsida > Polypodiales > Pteridaceae > Ceratopteris > Ceratopteris richardii. The sequence goes on along the minus strand of CM035414.1, from coordinate 97,384,743 downwards.
TTCATCCTTTCCAAAAGATGGTTCAGTTGGGGCTACTCAGAAATTGCAGCTTGTACATAGTGATGTCTGTGGTCTTATGCAGAAACCTTCTTTTGGGAATTATCTTTACTTCATGACTTTCATCAATGATTTTTCCAAGCATGCATGGGTATATCCATTGAAGGCAAAGTCCGAAGTGTTCATGTGCTTCAAACAATTTTTGGTTTTGGTTGAAAATTTGTCAGCATGTAATGGGCACCCTCCGTTCTGATCGAGGGGGGGAATATATGTCTTCTGCTTTTAATGCATTTCTGGCTGAACGTGGGATAACACACCAGTGTACATTGCCGTATACACCTCAACAGAATGGAGTTGCTGAACGAAAGAATAGGTCACCCATGGAGATGGTGAGGTGTATGGTCAAGAGTCAGGCTTTATCACATAGTTTCTGGCTTGAGGCTGTCATGTGTGCAACATATGTACTGAACATGTGTCCTAAACTAAAGCACTGCAATCTATCACTCCATATGAGGCTTGGCATGATTGCAAGCCATCTGTTGCTCATCTATGTGTTTTTGGTTGTTTGGCATATGCATTAGTGCCAAAAAAACATCGCAGAAAGTTGGATAATCAAGCAGTAAAATGTATTTTTGTTGGATACAGTTCTGAAAGTAAAGGCTATCGTCTGTATCATCCACATACTAAATGCATTTTGGTTAGCCGTGATGTTGTTTTTGTGGAAGATGCTATTCAGCCATTGCTTTCATGCACTAAGGAGACATCTGTTAGCTCCAAAGACATATATGATACTTTGCTGCCTCTTTTTACAGGTGGACAGTCTAGTGCTGCTCCCAATGAGGCAACTTCTCAGCCTTTGCAGGTTTCATGTGATGATGCAAATAATTCCATTTTTGATGCAGATGTACATGATGCAATTATTATTGAGAGAGCTGATATTGAGCAGGTAAGAACTATGCCAAAATGGCTGGTTTGCGTGACAACAAATTAGATGCACCCTGTCATATCGTACTCGTTCAGGCTCTCATAGTGCCTCTTTTGCATCAGATTGCTATGCTATGGCTGCATCTAGTCTTTGTGATGAGAATGATCCTATTTCATTTGATGAAGCACAAAATTCAGAACATTCGATGGTTGCTATGCAATCTGAATATGATGCAATAATGAAGAATGGTACTTGGTCTTTATGTGACTTGCCACCTGGCAAGAAGGCCATTGGCACTAAGTGGGTATACAAGCTAAAGCGTAAACCTGATGGTACAATTGACAGGTATAAGGCTAGGCTTGTTGCAAAGGGTTATGCGCAGGAAAGAGGCATTGATTTTGATGAGACCTTTGCACCTACATGCCGTATGACTATAATTCGAAGCATTTGTGCACTTGCATCCCATCATGGTTGGAATGTACATTAGTTGAACATTAAAACTACATTTTTGAATGGTGACTTGCATGAAGAAGTGTACGTTTTTCAGCTCGTGGCTTTGTGCAGAAAGGGCATGAAAACCAGGTGTGCAGGTTAAAGAAGGCATTATATGGTTTAAAGCAAGCACCACGTGCTTGGTGTGAGAAGATACATGCCTATTTGATTGCACATCATTTTGAGAATAATCCAACTGAAAGCACCTTATATGTTAAGCGTGCTAATGATATGCTTCTGATCGTTGTTGTCTATGTTCATTTGCATCACTATTTGGGCATTTAATTTATGCAAGTTGATGGTGGAATGGCTTTGTGTCAAACGAAATACATTGACACATTATTGTAGTGTTTTGGCCTTGAAGACTGTAAGCCTATTGCCACTCCTATGGACACGGGTTTACGTTTGAGTCTTCATGATGCTCGAGATGCATTTGATACTGTTCTCTATCAATAGGCTGTTGGATGCTTGATTTACTTATGCATTACTCGGCCAGATATTCAGTTTGTTGTATCACAGATGAGCAGGTTTATGCATTGCCCATGAGTCAAGCATTGACAGGCAGTTAAGCGCATCTTTCGCTATTTGAGTGGTACTCGGCTACTTGGGTTGTTTTATCCCAAGGGGGGATCACTACCGCCAGATTTGCATGCTTTTTCTGACTCTGATTGGGCTAGTTGCTATGACACTCGTGTGTCCACTAGTTGTGTTTGCTTCATGCTTGGTAGCTCATGTATATCTTGATTGAGCAAAAAGCAGCCTACTATGGCCACTTCCAATTGTGAGGCTGAGTATAGGGTAGCTTTCACAGCGACTATTGAGTGTGTGTGGCTCAGACGCCTTATGGCTGATTTGGGTGTTGGCCAGACTTCTGCCACCATCATTTTCACTGACAGTCAGAGTGCATTGGCAATTGCGAGGAACCCTGTGTTCCATGCTCGCACTAAGCACATTGAGGTGCATTATCACTATGTCAGGGAGAGGTTCTCTGCTAGGGAGATCAGCTTGGAGTATGTGCCCACGTAGGAGAACATTGTAGACCTTTTCACGAAGGCTCTGCCTAGGGAGAAGCTTTTTGCAAAGCTTTGGGCTTACTTCCTTTTGTGGAGTGATTTCCACATAGCTTGGCACTTCCTTATACATGAGTGCTAGCTCCTTGTTCACCGCATCACTCCCAGGGGGGATCTGTTGATATATTTAGGTAGTGATGTGTGTGAACACACTAGGACCGTCGGGGCACTTTTTTCCCTCTTTAGGAGGTTTTTTCCCCCAGCTTGTATATACGCCTATTGCCCTAATGGGTACTTATCTTTGTACATTATCTAGTAATACATATAGTATTGTGTGTTGTGCTCCAAGATTTTTTTCTTCCTTGTGCTGTTCGCGTGCTTCCGTAGACGTCTAACTCCAACAACAACCACCTTCCTATGTTCGAGATGTACAATGTCTTTTAGGGTTTGCCAATTTTTATAGGATATTCATAAGAGATTACTCCAAGATAGTGACGTCTCTTACCAAGCTTACAGGAAACTCAAAATTTTCATGGACCGAAGAAGAAAAAAAAGCCTTTCAGACTTTGAAATCAGCATTCACTACTGCTCCAATTCTAGTTCATCTTGATTCTAGTAAGCCCTTCTTCTTAGAGACAGATGCATCAAACTTTGCCCTAGGGTCCACTCGTTCCCAATATGGAGATGATGGACACCTACATCCAATTGCATATCATTCAGGGAAATTTTCCCATTCAGAGATTAATTTTGAAATCCATGATAAAGAACTTCTTGCCATAGTAGACATGTTTGATACTTGGCATCACCATCTAGAAGGAGCAGCTCATAGAGTTACTGTGTATACAGATCAAAAGAACTTGGAGTATTTTATGACCACCCACATCCTCAATAGAAGGCAATCTTGATGGAGTAACTTTCTATCCAGGTTCGACTTTGTCATCACCTACCGTGCAGGACATCAACAATGTCAGTCAGATGCCTTGTGTAGAAGATCTTACCTTGCACCAAAGAAGGGTGAAGAAGCCTTTGATCAACAAGAGAGTGTATTACTCAGCCTGAGCATCTCCAATTAGCAGCTATCTCTTGAAGTCATCATGAAGATTCAACCTTGAATCTTTTGATCCGTGAGAATCTACCACGAGATGAATTGTTTTGTAATGTTAAGAAAAAAACTCAAGAAGGAAAAGTCCAAGAAGTAAATGAATTTCAAGAAAAGGACGGGTTACTATTCTATAAGAACATATTGTATGTCCCTCCAGGAAAGCCCAGGATCCAAGTACTTCAACAACATCATGACAAGCTTGCACGACATTTTGGAGTAAATAAAACAATAGAATTCATATCAAGGGATTTTTGGTGGCCTTGAATGTGGAAGGAAGTCAAAGAATATATTTGAACCTATGACACTTGCAATAGATCTAAGGAACCGCGACATAAACCTCATGGCCTCTTGCAACCTTTGCCTATTCCAGAAAGGCCATGGGCTTCACTGTCTATGGATTTCATCACAGATCTACCAAAGTCAGATAAGTATGATTCCATTCTTGTTATTGTGGATAGATTTACAAAGATGGCGCACTTCATTCCAACTACAAAGCCAATCACAGGTGCAACCACTGCTAGACTTTTTCTCAGATACATCTTTAGGCTTCATGGATTGCCTGATGATATTGTCAGTGATCGAGGTCCACAGTTCATATTCAGCTTTTGGAACACTCTTTGCAAGCTCCTTGACGTTTCAAGTTAAACTATCTACAACAAATCATCCACAGACTGATGGACAAACAAAATGGGTGAATCAAGTCCTAGAGCAATATCTCCATTGCACTAGCAACTATCACCAAACTGATTGGTTTGAGTTGTTACCCTTTTTAGAGTTTGCCTATAACAATAGTGTTCATGCATCTACTAAGCAAACCCCCTTCTTTGCAAACTATGGACAACATCCAAGGATGGATATACAACTCTCAAATCATGTCAAGAATCCAGCTGCCAGAGACAAGGCCTAGTACTTGATGGACATTCACAAAGAACTCAAGGAAGAGATCCATAAAGCTCAAGAACATTATAAGTACTATGCAGATCAACATCCTGTCGAGAATCCATCGTATCAAATTGGGGATAAAGTATCACTACAAGAAAAAGGGGGGCGTAGCGACGCCCCCGAATCGGATTATGCGACGAAAAAGACGAAAACCGTCGCTTATGCGACGAAATCGTCGCATAAGCGACGGTAAAAACTTAGGATTTTTTTTTGGCCGAGCCTCGTCGCAAAGCGACGATAGCGTCGCTTATGCGACGCTAAACCACAAGCGTCGCTAGTAGCGTCGCTAGTTAGCGACGCTATTAACGACGTTGGCAAACTGCAGAGCGTCGCATATGCGACGCTCTGCAATGTTAAAAAAAAATTTCAATTCTCCCGGCACATTTGTGCCGGGATTTGGACGCGAGAGCAAGAAGAGACCGAGAGCGAGAGAGAGAGAGAGAGCGCGCGCGCAAGAGAGAGAGAGACACATCTACTTGAAGCAAGGTATGCGCACACACACACACACACTTACACACACATACATATGCATACACACACATATACACACATAGACACACACACATACACATAGACACACACGCACATACACACAAATACACTAACATATACACACATACACAAATACTGTTGCATACACACATGCACACATAATGCATACACATGCACACACATATACACATACATATACACATACATATACACACACATACACACATACACACATACACACACACATACACACACATACACACACATATATGCATACACACACACACATAGAGAGACATGCACACACATACACATACATGCATACATAATGCATATGCATATGCGTACATCCATACATACTTACATGCATACACACACATATGCATACATAATGTATATGCATATGTGTACATGCATACATACTTACATGCATACACACACATATGCATGCATAATTCACATGCATACATACACATACATAATGCATACACATACACACATAGACACATACACACACATAGACACATACACACACATAGACACATACACACACATAAACATATACACACTCATAGACACACACACATACACATAGACGCGCATACACATACACACACATATACACACACACATACACACATAGACACATACACACATAATGATGCATTCACATACATACGCATGCATACACACATAGACACACATATACACACACATACACACATACACACATACACACATACACACATACACACATACACACATACACACATACACACACATATATGCATACACACACACATAGAGAGACATACACACACATACACACATGCATACATATGCATACATAATGCATATGCATACATACACATACATAATGCATACATAATGCATACACACTCATAGACGCGTAGCGTCACATACACATAGACACACACATATACACAAACACATACACACATAGACACATACACACATAATGATGCATACACACACATACACATGCATACACATACATATGCATACATACATGCATACACATACACACATAGACACATAGACACATACACACACATAGACACATACACATATAAACACATACACACTCATAGATACACACACATACACATAGACACACACACATACACACACATATACACACACACACATACACACACATACACACATACACACATACACATGCATACACACACATACACATGCATACACACATACAGACACATATACACACACATACACACATATATATGCATATACACACACACATAGAGAGACATACTCACACATACACATACATGCATATATATACATACATAATGCATATGCATATGCATACATACATACACACATACATGCATACATACACATACATAATGCATACACACATATGCATACATAATGCATACACACACATACACACATATGCATACATACATGCATACATAACACACATAGACACATACACACACATAGACACATATACACTCATAGACGCATAGCGACACATACACATAGACACATACACATACACACACATATATATACACACACACACACAAACATACACACATAGACACATACACACATAATGATGCATACACACAGATACATATGCATACACACACATATGCATACATACATGCATACACATACACACATAGACACATACACATACATAGATACATACATACACATAAACACATACAAAAACACATACACACTCATAGACACACACACATACACATAGACACACACAGATACACACACATACACACACACATAGACACATACACACATAGTGATGCATACACACATACACATGCATACATACATGCATACACATACACACATAGATACATACACACACATAGATACATACATACACATAAACACATACACACTCATAGACACACACACATACACATAGACACACACACACAAACACACATAGACACATACACACATAAGAATGCATACACACACATACACATGCATACACACATACAAACACATATACACACACATACACACATATATGCATACATACACACATATATGCATACACACACATAGAGAGACATACTCACACATACACATACATGCATATATATACATACATAATGCATATGCATACATACATACATACATACATACATACATACATACATACATACATACATACATGCATACATACACACACACATATACACACACATACACACACACACACATACACACACATACACACATAGACACATACACACATAATGATGCATACACACACATACACATGCCTACACACATACACATACACATACACATACACATACACATACACATACACACACATACATACACACACATGCATACATACACATATTTAATGCATACACACGTACATATGTACACATATATATATTTATTTGTAACCATTTTGTTTTATATGTTAGGTATTATGGATCCCAGTAGAGAGAGAAAGGCGAAACTCACTCTCATAAAAAGTCTTATGAGAGCAAGAGTTCCGTCAGATACTCTAGGGGCCATAATGCGGGACTACGCAGAGATGTCCGATGAGGAGCTGGATTATACGATCCAGATGCTTATGCGATCAGACGAGGGCTCTTCTGCGGATCCACATGCAGGAAGAGAGCTATCTGCTCATAGGTATGTTTTTTTTCATAAATTTTTTTAATGATATTATAGCACATATTTTTATTTATTTCTATCTATCTATTTTCAGGACACCTATACCACCTCCAGCACGTGATAGCAGAGCAGAGACGTTGCCTATGAGGACATGCATAGGCACATTAGGACTAGAGTGCGACATAGAGCCAGAGGGGAATATTGTATACATAGGAAATGGATTGGAGTTCAAGAGGAGAATGCGTGCACTATGCGACTCTTACCTGCGCTTTATCCACTTACCATGGAAGTAAGTAAAAGTTTTACATATAAATTGAAATATATATCTTATGTTTTATTTATATTATGTTTTTTATTTTTTTAGTGAGCATGATGAGAGGGATAAAAAGTACGTGCTCAGTTCACTTGAGACGGAGTTTGGGAGAGGGTGGTCTCTTAAATGGTGTTTAAAAGAGATGCGGACACTTATGGCGCATCGTCGTGACAATGCACGGTATGTATGTATATGAGAGAGAGAGAGAGAGAGAGAGAGAGAGAGAGAGAGAGAGAGAGAGAGAGAGAGAGAGAGAGAGAGAGAGAGAGAGAGAGAGAGAGAGAGAGAGAGAGAGAGAGAGAGAGAGAGAGAGAGAGAGAGAGAGAGAGAGAGAGAGAGAGAGAGAGAGAGAGAGAGAGAGAGAGAGAGAGAGAGAGAGAGAGAGAGAGAGAGAGAGAGAGAGAGAGAGAGAGAGAGAGAGAGAGAGAGAGAGAGAGCACTAATCTCGATATTAGGGTTTTGAAATCCCTAATTTAAAAACTCTAATTCAACCTTTTAGCCATATGTTTGAAGTATATGTACACCTCCGACGTCCTACTAGAGAGATGTCTCTCCTCCCAACCTTATGCCTCTATATATAGCTACTCGAATCAACGAGGATCATGATTCATAATATATGTAAAGATATATACACATCATGTAGATAGGATACATAAATATAAAATGGAGTAGATATATTATGCTTCACACATACATGCCTAAATGCACACATAAATATATATATACATACTAACATATTTACATGTACATATTTACACATACATGTACATGCCTACATGCACACATAAACATATATATACATGCATACATATTTTTACATGTACATATTTACACATAGACACATATACATATAGACATGTACACAATTATAAACACTTGCATATATTACGTACATGAATACATGTATACATATATCACACACATGCAAACACATACATATACATGAAATACATATATATGCATACTAATATATGTATACATATAATACACATGAATACACACACATATGCATACATACATGATAAAAATTTACTCCTCGAAGATAAAGCTATATATAAAATAATTAGGCATACCCCTGAGCTTCATGTTCTAACTTAGAAGAACATGATTTCATCTCTCTAGTAGGATTCATCGTTATTCAAGTTAATAAAAAAAACCTATTATCTGATATCCATTCAGAAGCTTCAAGTTACTATCTAATCTGCTCATATGTTTTCATTATTGCCATCATTTTGGTAAGACATCAATATAGTCTCATCTTCATTATCCTTATTGATTTCATTTATTTCTTCTATTGTTAAATCTATGTTCTCATGAATCACATCATCTATTGGTGGATTAATATCTATTTCTGGTAATTCCTCTTCCTCATCAGTAGAATCAGCATGTAGAGAATTATCCTCTTCATCAAAAAGATTAGTATCATTATCACGTATAATGAGTCTAATTTCTATTCCAGATGTTGATGTATCAGTATCTGATGCTGAATCATCAAGAGGACTTTCTTCAATCTCTCGAACAATAAACTGTTCAAACAATGACCTACCTCTAGGTTGCACATGAATGACTTGCCACCAAGGATGAGCATCTGGGTTTTTATAAAAAAAATGCTTGTTCAATATGCCTAGGAAGAATATATGGTTCTTTAGTAGATCGCATTACCTTGGAAGAATCAATTGCCCAAAACCCAGATAATTCCTTTCTTATTGTAGAATTACTACCTTTATACTCCGCTCGATACCAATCAACCTTCAAAATGACCTATCAAAATATATAACAACAAAAACGTCCCATTATTAGGTGCTTAAAAAAATAACTAACTCTAAAAAATATATATAAACTTTTTTCTACCTGTTTGAATGTACGAAATGAAATTTCGTAGATACCAACAATAGTTCCTACGTAACCAAGTTTGCTATCTATAAGGTTCGTGTCTTTTGAGCTAGCACGTGATAGTTGCTTGAAACAAGCAACAATACTAGAATCCTCTGTTTTACGTAAAGAATCAATGGCTTTGATTCTAATATGCTGTCCAAAAGCCCACATATTAGTGAACATTCGAGCCTGCAAAATAAATTCAATTAGTAAATAGAAACTAACATACATATATGAAAAAAATAAAATATATATTTTAATAAAATTACCTTTTGTTCACAACCTATCATTAACTCTCTTTGCTCATCTGAGATTTCTTCATTATTTGCGTTGGCGCGTTGCAAACGACTATATAGCCAATCCGTGAAAGAAGGTATATCTGTAATCTCATTATTATCGAGATTACGTCTAGATCTTTTGTTTTTTCGCCTTTTACTTTGGAGACTTTGAAGTTCCTCGTACTCGTTAACGAATGCTTGCATGCATTCGCTATTATATGCTACAAAAGTAGAAACATCATTTTTTTCTTGAAATGTAAATAAGAATGGAACCCCCTTACCTGATAATACCTCATCTGTTATTTTTGAAGAAGACTCGTTGGTCCATGCACGTGGAGCTTCTTCATGAACTCTTTCAAGGTACTCACTAACGTAATACATGCACTCTTCAAGCATCCAACCGTTTGCCATGGATCCTTCTGGTTTTGCTCTTTGTCGCACATAACCTTTTAGTATTCCCATAAATCGCTCGACCCAAAACATCCATCGAGTGTTGACAACACCGGCAATCTCTATCTCATCTACAAGATGGACTAGTAAATGAACTTGAATATCAAAAAATGAAGTAGGAAGTTCTTTTTCCATCAAACATAGTAGCTCTTTGCATTCACTTTTTTTTTGTGGGATCGAATTTTTATCGATCTCTTTGGATGTAATCCACCTATACAAATCATAAAAACAATTGTAAAGAAGTTAATTAAAAAATAAAAGATATCCAATATTCATACATATTAAATATAAAAGTATCATAATTACCTTATAAGTGATCCAAGACGATAGATCACATCTCGTACTCCTTTCGTTGTACATCCATCGATAACCAAAGGTAAAATATGTTTCAAAAAGTTATGTCAGTCATGGGTCTTTAATCCAGATAAGCTCTTATCATCCATAGTAAACATGTTTTGAAACGATGCTCCATATCCTGTCGGAGTCTTGATCAATTGAATTCTATTGTTGATAGTCTGTATCTCTTTTGTTGTAAGTACCCAAGGAGCAGATGCATAAGTCGTTTCTTGTCGATGTCTATCAAAAACTGGCCATAACTTTGGTTTGAGGAGATTGACATTTGGGACATGTCAAAGAGTCTGCATATTCACCTCTATATAAAATACAATCGTTAGGACATGCATGTATACATTGATAATCTATACCAAGATTGTTGATTATCTTCTTCATTTCATCATGTGAGGTAGGAAGAATATTTTGACTTGGTAAAAACTTTTCAGATAATAACCTGTAAGTTTATCAAAAAAAGATATATTAAAAAAGGTAAATAAATATACATACATATATACATGTAGGTTTTTATTCTTACTTTAGATAAGGTAAGAACAAGAACTTGAATTGAATAGATACTTTTTGTCCGCGCATCTTTTAAAACTATTAATGCATCTTTCAAAATATTTACGCAAAACAATCGTATCCTGTCAATTCACACATATGTTCATATAATGGTGACCTGGATGAATCGCATGCACAGAGGTTATAATCAGATTGCTGTCTCTTGAGTAACCTCTGTGCATGCGACTCATCCAGGTCACCATTGCAAATATTTGGAAAGATGCATTAATAGTTTTAAAAGATGCGCGGACAAAAAGTTTCCATTCAATTCAAGTTCTTGTTCTTATAACCTTATCTAAAGTAAGAATAAAAACCTACATGTATTTATATATGTATATATATTTATGCATATATATATAAATAGATAGAAAATTGAAATTTATATCTTAATAGTGTCGAAACAGATACATTACTCCATCCAAACGATTTTGAAGGTTGAGAATAAGTAAGCTCGCATTTAGTCGTGTCAAATGACTTCCTTCATATACATGCTTTAGACATTCCTCTCGAAGATATTTCTCATTTTTAGAAATATCCATGCTCTCACTGTCATTTTGATACCAATCCTCAATAAAATCTGCCATGCCATCATCTTCATCATTGTCACACAAATCTTGTACTTTATCATCTTTTGAATATAGATCTTTCAACTTTGCATATTGCACATGCTTAGTTTTGCGTAGCCTCCTCATGGAAGCTTCTGATAAATGAGGTCTTATTGGTAATTGTGAATGTTGTGGACGAATATCATCAACATCATACGTTGGAATCTACACATATAAATAAAACTCATTAGTATTTCATAAATGAATAAAAATTAAACTTCAAATATAAAATTAAGTATATAACTTATTAAATATGGATAGAAAATTTTTATTCTCTCTAGCTAAAAGGTGCTCTTGGAGGTCTACGCCATCCATAATTCACTAATAGTTCATCACCCTCATGTAATGTAGTAATAGCATTGACAACTATGTATCGTGATACATCTCTACTCATGTATGGTGATTCATGACTATTTTCACGCTCCTCAAATGTGCAATTAGTCCTTGAACTATTATGTAACCCTCGACTACTATTTATTAAACCTGCTATATTTCCATGTGTGTAAGGTCTTCCATCAATATATAATCTTTCATTTTCTGCATGTAAAATCCTTCTACTTGTAAGAGATGCTGCATTCAAGCATATTCCATAAGTACTCATGCTTTGAACATGACGTGAAAGTTGATGCCAATCTCCCCATCCATATATAGGACCACAAAATGACATAAGAGTGACTTCAGAGTTCGGAGGCACATACAAATCCTCTACAATAAAGAGACCACGACCAGCATTAGTAATAGTGGATGGAGCAATCATATAGCGATTACCCCAAAAGTTGAAAACCTTTCCAGCTAAAGGAAGTGGTCCTCTATTCCATCCTCCATATCTTCTTCTATCATATGTTTGTACTAAAGAACGATCACGAGTTGGCAATGGATAATCTCCAGCCGTTTCATTCTCTAAACCAGGAGGTAGAGGATTTCTAGAAACCTCTGCTTGTAATTGATGAACAGCAAGTCCATGACGTGTACGAGGTATATTAACATTATGAGAAAAATCATCATCATCATCATCATCGAGCAAGTATTCCTGTATATCAATAATAATTTGATTTTATACATGGTTTTTAAATAAAAAAATGACATTAATATATATAGAAAATACATACCCAAGCATTATCACGTTGACTAGGTGATGGTGCATGCTCAAAAGTACCATACTCTGCCTCATGTTGAATACATTCCAATCGTGGTCTTCGATACGTGCCATAACAAGAGTTACACCAACATATAATATGCTCTTGATAGTAAAATTCATCATAATTCCTATAGGAGGACACATGTGAAGTCGTTGCATTGGTAGGAGGTGGTGGAGTACCCTCTGATTGATCAGAATCTGCACATCATAAGAAACATAAAAAAAATATATAAGTTATGTATCCATCAAATATAGTTAAAATTAAATATTTCATAAACTTACAGTATAAAGTCGTTGCACGATGAGGAGACGGTGGTGGAGTTCCATCTGATTGATCAGAATCTACAAATAATGGTATTTGATATTAATAATTTGATTATCTACATAAATAAAAAATTCACATATACATATTTACACATACACACATATTCAGATATACACATTTATACATACACACATATTCACATATACACAACACATATTATTGTGGGATAAATGCATGTATTTTGTATGAATGAGTGTATATGCATGCATGTGTGTGTACGTATATATGTGGATATGTATATGTGTGTTTATGTTATATGTATGTATATGTGTATATATATACATATATGCATGCGTATATGTTTGCATGTATATGTGTATGTGGGTATGTGTATGTGTATGTGTATGTGTATATGTGTGTATATATGTGTATGTATTCTGACTTTTTTTTCTGTTTGAGATTAAATTAACAGGAGATATTGTATGGTCGAAAAAAATAAGAGGCGAGCTAACATACCACCTGAGTCGTGGCAGTTTTTTCGTAGACAGCTACGTCTTCAGGAGTCATTTCCTCAGCAGAAGGTACACAAATTAATAGTTTATATTTATAATTTTTAGATATTGTAGTAATTTTTTAATTTAATTTATGTATTTTTTTCCTTGAATAAACAGGCTGCTGCAAAGAAGAGAGTGGAGTCGGGCCACACATCGCACTTAGGCCAAATGGGCCATAATGGTTTTGTAGCTACGTTTGTAAGTATATGTGTTATTGTGAGTATATTTTTTATTTTAGTTAAAATGCAAGCAACTAATGTTTTTTGTTTGTTTCATTGCAGCGAAAGGATTATGGCCGATATCCTACGAAACACGAGATCGAGTATGCTACACATTTTGGATATCGGCGTTTGAGCGAGTATATACAATATCATCCTGATGCCTTTGTGAGTATTTTTAAATTTTATATAATTATTTTGTTGTTATGAATGTTTTAATTATTTTATTGATTTATGTTTGTTATATGTAATACAGGAGTATTATGGGGAGACAAATATGGATGAGGTGGAGAGACAGACACAGGAGGGACGATCTCGATCGTCACAGGGTGATCATGAGGATGAGGATGAGGAAGATCAGGATGATCATGATATTGCTGATGATGATGATGATTAGGATTTTAGTTGATTATGACATTGGATTATATGTATTTACATTAATATATATATATATATTTTTCTATATATTTTTCATTTCAGTCATGTTTTGAATTGTGTGTATGGTATTAAGTAATGAAGAGTTTTGTTCTATTGATTGTTATTATTGTTTATATTAAGCATGTGTTTTAATACTTTAATTATATAATTCATTCATATGTGTGTACCTAAGTGTATATGTATGTGTGTGTATATGTATGTATGTGCATGTCTATGTGTGTGTATATGTATGTATGTGCATGTGCATGTATAAGTGTATATGTGTGTATGAGTATGTGCATGTGCATGTGTATGTGTGTATATGTATATGCATGTATATGTATAACTCTATGTGTATGTGTGTGTATTTGCATGTATATGTGTATATGTGCATGTGTATGTGTGCGTATATGTATGTATATGCATGTGCATGTATAAGTGTATATGTATGTATCAATATGTGCATGTTCTTGTGTATGTGTGTGTATATGTATAACTCTATGTGTATGTGTGTGTATGTGCATGTATATGTGTATATGTAGGTATATGCATGTGTGTGTGCTTCTTCATCATGTATAAGTGTATGAGTGCATATCAATAAGTGTGAGTATGGTATGTAATGAAAATAACACAATTCAAATGATCTACAAATAATAGAAATTGTACTTACAATTGTGATCCATAGTTTTTGCTTGGTTAGCTTCTTGAATAACCTGCAATAACGAGAGAGAAAAGAGAGAGAGAGAGAGAGAGAGAGAGAGAGAGAGAGAGAGAGAGAGAGAGAGAGAGAGAGAGAGAGAGAGAGAGAGAGAGAGAGAGAGAGAGAGAGAGAGAGAGAGAGAGAGATCTAGAGAGAGAGAGAGATCTAGAGAGAGAGAGAGATCTAGAGAGAGAGAGAGAGATCTAGAGAGAGAGAGAGAGTGAGATCTAGAGAGAGAGAGAGAAAATTCAAAGAGAGAAAGATGTAGAAAGAGAGAAACAAAGACAGAGGGAGACAATAACAGAGAGCTTAAGCAAAACAACAATTCTGCATATACTTGCTTCAGCTCGTAAGCGCAGCGCAATTGCGAACGTTGGAGAGCTCTTCGATCGCATGCGTGAAAATGCCGATTGCAGAGCCTCCAACGTTTTAATTTTTGTCCGTCAACAGATCGTCGTATAAGCGATGCAACGTGTCGTCGTATAAGCGACATTTGCTTAGCGTCACGTATACGATGGTTTGCACCGTCGCTTATACGACGGAGTAAACCGTCGCTTATACGACGGAGTAAACCGTCGCTTATGCGACGCAAAAATAAGTGTCGCTTAAGCGACACATTTGACAAGCGTCGTTTAAGCGACGCTAAACGGAAGCGTCGCAAATACCGTTGTTTTTTGCGACGTATATTCGACGGTCCGCGCTCGACGGTAATTCCGACGCGAGTTGCAATTTTATAGCGACGAAATTCTATCGCGTTAACCGTCGCTACACGCCCGTATTCCTTGTAGTGTATGGTTACTCAGAAACAATTTGCAAAATTCAAGGCCTTGTGCAAAGTTATATCATCAAAGATTTGGTCCATTTACCATCTTGGCCAAGTTTAATCCAATCACCTTCAAGCTCCAGCTACTAAGTACCATGAGAATACATCCAATTTTCCATGTATCCATGTTGGAACCATATCAGATTTCACCATTGAGGGGGGAGATACCTAGTCCTTCACCACCTATCGAGATTGATGAACATGAAGAATTTGAAGTCCAGCATGTCCTAGATTCAAGAATATCTCGAGGAAGATTAAGTACCTTATTCATTGGAAAGGGTATGACATCAGTGATCATACTTGGGAACCTATAGAAAACCTTCAGAGAGCACCAATCAAGGTCCTAGAATTCCATAAGAGAGATCCAGTGAATCCGAGGCCAGAGAACATGACTGCTTCTCGTGGAACTCGTCACTTGAGGGGGAGGTGATGTCATGGACAAAGGAAACCAGCCCGAATATCAGATTCTATATGAATCATATATCTCATGATTTGTTGAGAATTAAGAGAATCCAATGCGTCCATTGCATCTGGAACATGCCAAAACCTTAAGATCGACTCTCTTCTTGCTTGATTCTGACATCTAGAGACCATGTTTCGAATTGATAACATCATCGATGACATCATCAATTCGTAACCGCCCTTGAACCACCCTTGGAAAACCTATATAAGGAGGGGGCCACATTGATTCTCAATCTTGCCAATACCAGTCTTAGGAGTCAAGGAGTCGTGACCACCAAGTAATCACTCTCCAAGTTCTAGTTCCAGTTCTTGTTTTGTTCCTTGTGCCAATCTTGTCTAGTCTAGTTCTTGGACATCCTGTTTTGTCCTCTTGTAATCTCATAGTACAAGATCTTGTCGAATTCTTTCTAATATCTATTTCATGTCCTAGAAGGGAGTTCTTGTAATCCAGATACCTTGTTCCATACTTACGATCCCGGGTTGTGGGATCTCCTATATCATCTCTAGTCCAATTTTCCATACCTATCGGTCTTGGGTTGTGGGATGTATTGTATTAGCTACGTATTCTTGTATCATTTTCCCTACGTGGGTGCTCTTGTAAAAAGACATGTATTTCCAAAATCTTATCTAGTGTAGTCAGAGAGCACAATCTAGTGCTCCCCTAACACCATGTACACCTATAGCAAACACTACATTCACCGACTTTTTTAATCTAAATCTTATTCCTATAGAGAAATCATGGAGGATCACATATTTCAACAAGAGGTTTCCAAACGAGTTCAAGATACTAAAATCTATATCTTTTCCTATCAAAGGGTTGTTGATCTATGAGTATGAAAAGCTCCGTACTCTCTATTATCCCTCTTATGTGTAGAGAGAAAGCCTAGAACACCTATTGTCCAATGAGTGAAATAAAAAGAAGATTTCAAAATATAGGTATCCAAAGGGTTACGTCCGAAGAACTGACGTGAAGAAAACCAAGGAAACCTGTAGAGGTTAAAAAGGAAGAGATATGAGGAAAGACTAGAGCATTATTTAGTTGCTAAAAAAATCAAACTACTAGGCTGATGATCAATCAAGGCCATTTGAGATTACAACAAAGACGATGCATATAAGCTAGACGCCTCCTCTCTCTCTCTCTCTCGTTAAGCTGAACGCCTCTCCCTTTCTCTCTCTCTTTAAGGTGAACGCCTCTCCCCCCCTCTCTCTCTCTATCCGTGCTTCATCTTCCAATTTCCAAGTGAGCGCCATCCTGTCGTCAGCCTGGAAACTTGCGACTTGCGAGGTCCTTTCCCGACTTTTTTAAGATTTGATTCCGACAGTATTACAATGAATTGAAAACACACTCACATACCCATTCTCGTAAGATAGAGATCCATCTTAAAAAAAAGTCATAGATATATCCAGCGATTTGAACTCCGGATTTCTTTCCCCTTGTTCAAGGCATCAAACCATTAGACTACACGGGCATCGACCTGTACTGCAACCATTGTTCATGCACATTACAAAAAGACTTGTGGTAGCATTCTGTAGTTCATATCACCTCCTTTTTCATTTACAGTGGGTACACACAAAGTGGCGGTACACTTCGCGTTTCCAAATAGCGAAATGTCATTTTAATAAAAAAAAATTGCAAAGTTCCAAGTCAATCATCAAATGTAATGGGCTTCACCCTTGGAACGATGGTGTATCCCTGTGAGAGCACCTTCTCATTGGATATTCTCTCGCTTTTCCTCCCTCTCTCTCCATCTTTCTCATTCTTCGGTCCCTTTTTCTCTCTCGCTCCTCAATCGGCATATCCTTTTGATCTGAATAAGAGTTAGACCCTTTCCCTTTGCCCTTCGCGCTCTCTCTTCTCTCAAAGATACATTTATATGTAAATATACATAAGCAAATTGTTATTTTTATGTATAATGTCATCATCTAAATTCACACTTCAAACTTCTTTTCTAAAAGGGAAGTTTGATCTTGCAAACTAATATTTTTGATAGCTTGAATTCATGAAAAGTCCATCAATGAAGGCCATAGCATTCATGGGATCCCGAATCACACATAAAAAAGGGTTGAACACTTAACACCTAGGAATGATAGAACCGGATAGATATAATTTAGATAATGACATCCCTAAGGAGAGAGAGATGTGGAAATTGGTTTCAGCAAGAGTGCCCAAAAGTGCAAAAGTCCCCAAAAAGGGTTGGTTTCTATCTAAGCACATCAAGTAGATTAAGACCATTGTGCTAGTGCACTCCATAGAGCTTGAACCCATGCCACCCCTCCCCCCCAATAGAGAGGAACAAACTTCAATGAGACAAGCTAATGCACAGGGGTTCTCTCTCTATCTCAACAGTTCAATAGGAGAAGCTAGTACACAAGCTCTCTCTCTCTCTCTGAACAAACATTTTATCTACTTTTATCCACATGATCGTGCTCCATCTTTCAATTTCCCAGTGCGATTCATCTTGTCATCAGTCTACAAAAATCTATAGCGAAAGGTATGCAATTAGTTGTAACTTGTGAGACCCTTTTTCCAACTTTTTGCAGATTTGATTCCCACAATGAGAGACTTTCAATATTAAAATTTTCTTTAGCTCTAAAGGAAGTTGGATCTTTGAGATCTACATTTCTTCAAGATATATTGAGTTAATTTGAAATAACAATGATGGTCATAACACTCATGTGACTGCTCTTATCCACACACGCAAGGGTTGAATGTCTAACATCTAGGATAGAGAGTTTGAAGGTGTAACACCATGGGACCCTCAAACCCTAACAAGCGAGGGAAGAGGTTATTTTTATGCCTCTCCATAATTTATAGAGATTGGAGCTATTCACCATTGATAGATAAGACTATTCTTCCTTTATATTGTGGACATGCAATACTTGATCCCCATTAATATTTTACATATTTGCTAGAGATTGTAAGGAGAATGATCTCATGTGAGTGAATGTTATTTTTCCCATCCATTCAAAGGATGTGAATTGGAATTTATTTTCTTGTACTAGGAGACGAAGGTTCTTGTAGAGTCTCCCAAACTGTGGAAAGTAGAAACAAAGATATATTGTAGCATCCTTTGGGATAAAATGTGACCATATCATAGTTGGGCCTTTAGCCCTTCATCGATATGGGTGCTTGTATCTCCATTGAGATAAGTGTACACATGTGTTGCACACCCTTTTCTTGAAAGAATAGCTTTGAGAGACTTTCTTGAAGATCTCTCACTCATAGAAGTAGAGGAAAATGAAGTCTTTATCCACTATTTCAAGTGAAAAGAACTGGAAATGAGTTTACATACCTTCATTTTAGAAAGACATACCAAGTGGTAATTTTCTCTTTGAATAAGCTTAGATTACTCCTAGAGATATGTCATTGAGCTTTTCTATTCTATGAAGTACATTTGTTTTAGTCCATATAAATCAAGAGAACAAAGGAACGTTTAGGATTTTCTTCAAGTGGAAGTAACTTTATGTTACTTCTAAATGGAGAAACTAGAAATGAGAATGGTACTATCCTCTTTGGTGAGAGAGACTGGATAGAAAGGATGATTATGTTTGACTTTGCATCGAGATGATTCACATTGAATCTATACCCATCGATGGTCTATGAATACACTAGGAAGTCCATTATTAAACATCAATATGATTTGATATAGACACGTGACTCTCCACATTTTTAGAGGTTCTCTTAGAGATAGGGAATGATCTAACGTCCATGAGAACCAATCTCCAATATTGTGATTGGGCATTGAGATTATAGCTTGAAAAAAGATAGTAAGCTTGGTTCTTATGGCTATCCAACTCTCAAATAAGAATGATTTAGACACTTATTGGGAAAATTAAAGGGAAGAGAAATACGTAAAGTTTGCATAATAGTTAAAGGATGCTCTCCCAAAGAGTTTTTCCATTTGTTGTACATATTCAGACAAGAAATATCACAACCGATAGTTTCTACCTATGGTGTGATTTTATTCACCTCTGCACCTATCTCTTATATATATATATTTAATTAAGGGTTCCATTCTAGGCAACTATACATGTGTGTGCTAGCTTTTCTCCATGATAACTAAGTACACACATGCATGCCATATATCCAAGTTACCTCTACAGTAATTATGAGCATGTGTTCCATGTGTCTCTAGAAGATTATAGAATTCTTGTGGAAAAATAGACTCCCATGCAGCTCATTAGATTTGAATCCAAGGCCTTCTACTTCACACAGTTTGGACTTAATCTAGTCTAAGATCTTAGCTTTCCTAACCTTTAAAGGACTTTGGCTTTAACTTGGCTTTAAGGGCCAACCAAGTTACTTTATGACATTAACCACCTTTGAAGAACATATTTATCCTCAAGAATGGGCTTCAACTCATGAGTTATAGTTAGTCTCATAACAAATTGTGTAGCTACTCATGGAAGGCAAAATAGCTTTCTGATTTCATAATTGCAGTTTCATTCATGCTACAAATGATCTTGTAATAGATTGGGTGTGAACCTCCTCTAACAAGAAGAAGATATACCTACACTTTTAAAGAAGTTAAAGAGTATTTGTAACTAATTAGCTTATGTGAAATGCCTCATTGAAAATGAAGACCAAGTAGCACTACTACTCAGAGTAGTGCTTAATGAAACATTCGACCAAATTGTAACTATTCTAAAAAAAAGACCCTATCCCTAGACTAGAGGATGTCATTTATTCTCTATAAGAACATGAAAAATAACTCAAAAACACATGATGCATTCACAAAAAATGTCCTAGTTGTAAGAGCTACAAAATGTGTTTATCGTAATCGTGCCAACCATTTGTCAAACAATTGTTTTCAAGTCAATCCATACAAAATATGCGATAAAACCAAACATGCCACAAAGCATTTTTGACTGTGCAACAACAATAACAACAATGGCAAGAACAACAAAGGATTTTTCAAAATGCCTAGGAATGTCAACGTAGCAAAGGAAACAAATGAAGAAAAAGAAGCTCGAGTAAATTTCACCTATGATGATGTGTTCTAAAACATTCCCTTTGTACCATCCTCATATGTTTAGGGAACGATTTGTACCACCCATGAGTTTTTTGAAGGAAGGACATAAATATAGTACCACCTACTTTGTACATGGGAGGAAAACATATTTTTTGTACCTCCCTAAGCCTAGTTGGGAGGAAAAGATGGTCTTTAAAGAGCTATGTAAAATCAAGCTCAAAGGGGGGATTGTTTTAAATGAGCTTGTAATAGCTTATGTGTGAACCTTCTCTATCAAATAGAAGGTCTTATCTTCTCCTTATCTCTCCTTTGATTGGCCAAAGGAATCTTTCTTCTTGTATGTAAGAAGCCTTTTTGGGTCACTAAATGTGAGGCACAATTTATTTACTTGTCTCTGTGCATAAGAGTACCTTTCTATTTCTATGATATCCTTATTATCTCTCCTTTATCTTATGTTATTCGTGTTCATGTTTATCTCCTCCTGTTTCCATGCACTATCCTCCACAATTCATGGCTATGGCATCAATTAGAATGGTTGCAGATCATGTGATCTGTGCACAAATATACACATACTTTGAGAAGTAAATGCAGGTGGAGACAGATCAAGGATAGAGATTACATATGTGCACATAGTGGATAGGGGAGCCTTGGTTTCCTCCCAGCAATGCTGAGGTAATGATGTGTTATGTGGTATATATAATGTATACATAAGGGGGGGATCGCATGGACCTTACACAATCCCCAACAATCTCTCACGATGGATTGAAGAGATAGCTACTAACTAGAGATATTCAAGCTTGAGTAATACACTCTCTTTTTTATCAAAGGCCTCCTCACCTTTCTTTGTTGCAAGATAATATCTTCTTGAAAAGGCATCTGGCTGACATTACTGGGGGCCTACACAGAATGTGATGACAAATTCGAAATTGGATAAAAAGTTACTCCATCAAGATTGCCCTCTATTGAGGATGCATGTGATCATAAAATGATCTAAATTCTTATGATCTGTAACACAATAACTTTATAAGCTAGTCCTTTAAGATGGTGATGCCAGGTATCAAATGTATCCACTATTGCAAGAAGTTCTTTATCAAAGATTTCATAATTAATCTCTGGAGTGGAGAATTTCCTTGAATGATATACAATTGCATATAGTTGTCCATCATCTCCATGTTGGGATAGAAGGGCCCTTTAGGCGAAGTTTGATGCATCTTTCTCTAGGAAGAAAGGCTTGGTAGAATCAGGATGAACTAGAATTGGAGCAGTGGTGAGTGATGATTTCAAGGTTTGAAAGGATTTTTCTACTTCTTCGGTCCATGAGAATTTTGCATTCCCTGTAAGGTTTATAAGGGGTGTCACCACCTTGGAGTAATCTCTCATGATTATCCATTAGAAATTGACGAACCACAGAAAACATTATACATCTCGAACACATAAGCTGGTTGCCAATCAAGGATTATCTCAATCTTCTTAGGGTCCATAAAGATTCCTTTCTTTGAGACAATGTACCCTAAAAACACCACTTCTATTTGATGAAAAAAGCACTTCTCCAATAAAGCATATAAACCTGCTCTCTTAAGTTCTCTAGAACTATGTTTACATGCCATTCATGATCCTCTAGATTTTTGGAGAATATCAAGATACCATCAAGGTATATTACCACAAAATTATTTAAATATTCTTGAAAAATATCATTTATCATATGCTGAAAGATGGATAGAGCATTTGTAAGACCAAATGCATAACTACATATTCAAGATGCTCATATCTTGTTAGAGATTTTGTGTTCCATTGGTTTCCTTCTCTGTTGTTGACAAGATTGTAATCTTCTAGAAGGTCAATCTTTATGAAGAACTCTACTTTTCCAAGGTTTTTTAAGAGTTTTCATATAAGTGGTAAATGATATCTATTTATTATATTGAATTCATTCAGTCCATGATAGTTTATACACATCTGGAGAGTCCCATCCTTTTTCTTTACAAAAAGCATAGGGGTTCCTACCAGGGACTTTGAATATTTGATAGACCTCTTGGCTAGATTTTCATGAATATTCTTGCGTAACTCTGTAAGATCCTCTAGGGATAGTATTTAAATTGGTCCAAAGGATGGTTGTGCTCCCTCTTGAAGTTCTATGGTGCAATCATAAGGTATGTGCTTTGGGAGGATATCTCCATTCTTCTTTCCAAAAACATATTCAAAACCTTGGTACTGGTCAGGTAGCTTCATTGGATCATCTTTCTTGGACTCTTGAACTGGTAGGACATACATCATATATGTGAGCTCCTTCCTTATGGAATGTATGAAAACTTTGGTTCGTACATATGTCAGGTCCTTTTGGATATGCGGATGAGTGATTTTATTCTTTTCCTAATCAATTTCTGGATTATATTTCTTTAGCCAAGGCATTCCAATGATAATGGGACTCTTCCTTATATCATGGTATGGTTGTACAATCTCTTTTACAATTGGACTCCCTTGTTTTCTTTCTCTATAAGGATGATTGTGAGTCTAGATTTTGTTCTCTTGTTGGGACAGTGAACTGCAATATGGCCAAGGTTTCCACAATAGAGACATAACTTGTTATCTCCTTCTCTATATCTCTTGTGGGGTTAGAAGTTGGAACCTAATTACATCTATCTGCATAGATTATTCAGGCATAGGATCTTCTCTAGGAGTGGAATGGGAAACCATTGGCGGAGTCTCCCTTCTATTTGTTTTTCTTGTTTTCTTTCAAAAAGGTAGTTCTTACATTGAATGGCTTGGGTGATGCATTCATTCTATGTCTTAACCTTTGCCATCATGTGCATAAGGTCATTGACATCATCTCTTGAACCCCACCTAATTTGGCTTATGAAATAATCTTCATGCTAAGTGAGATCACATATTAATTGCCTAAATTCTAATGCATAGGTAAAGGCAGGGCGGTTACCTTGATGTAGCTTTAGTAGTATTGTTTCTGCCACTTGACTCGTGTTTGCATCTCCAGATGGGGCGGTGATCAGAGAAACCCCTCATAGTCATGAAGTACTATCATGTTCTTCTCCAAGATGTGAGAAAACCGTGATAATGCTTGACCATTGAGCAAGGTTCCAATGAAAACGACCTTGGATGCCTTGTCAAGGTATCTATCAAGTTGCATACGGATGTACAATTTAACTTGTTGGAGACATTCATAGAACTTCATGTGATCACCATCGAACTCTTTTGGCATGCAAATCTTTGGTGTCTTCATGAAGAATGAACTAGGCCATTGATTCATTTAGATGCTTTCTTGATTTTCTTGAAGATTCCTAGTTTGTTCTTGTAATTCTTGGATGAGTGTGCCTACATGCACCCGATGTCCCATCTCCACTTGTGCCTATCAATGAGTTATATCCTCACTCGTTGTTGGAGGCTGTGAAGCAATGCCACAATCTGTTCAACTACTTTCTCCATGATGCTTGGTCTTGGATAGAAGCTAGACTTGCCAAAATTTCAGGGGAGCACTTGATTGTGCCCTCTAACTAGACTAGACAAGATTTTGGAACTATAATTTTGATCACAAGATCACCCACAGAGGGGAACTAATACAAAGATATCAAACTGTTATAAGAAGTTCCACAACCTGGGATGGATGTATGGATAGTTGAACTAGAGATGATACAACAAATGCCACAAGCCACGACTGTAGGTATGAAAGACGATATCTGGGTTATAAGAACTCCTTTTAGGGAGATGAATGGGATACAAGAAATAACTCGACAAGATCTCATACTACAAGATTAGAACATGACAAGGTAGGATGTCCAAGATACTAGACTAGATAAGAATATAACAAAGAACAAGACTAGAGCTCCAACTAGAACTTGGAAAGTACTTACTTGGAGATTGTAATAAAGTGATAGGTAGGAGATGGTTGAACCACAACCTTGACAGATAGGAGATGGTTGAACTACACCCTAAGAGAGAGGATTAGGAAGTAATCCTCAACCATGGCTTTTGGGGCAAGTGGTTAGCCCATTACATTCCTTACGAAGACGTTGTGAGTTCAATTCCTTACATTGGTATCAGAGCCTAGGAAGTGGGCTTGGGAAAGGTGGATTAACCCAATGGCCTCTAAAAAACGGCGCTTGGGCATCCTCTATATGAAAGGGTACAAAGTATCGCACGTTGCTTTCACAAGTTAGCCTAATAGAGATTGAGGTGTATCTCTCAATCCGTAAGTCCGATTGAGGCATGTAAGATACCGTTGGAAAGCTCTAGGGACGAACTTTCCAAATATATTGAGATAGCTAGAAAGTGTAAAGCCCTTGGGAAACCATGGGTGGCACTTGATTGAGGGTTCAAGATATCAAACATGGGTGAGAACAAGGTTCAAAACTGAAGTTGAGAACAAAGGCCCAAGACACAAAGGTTGCGAACAAGAAGGTTCAAGACACCAAGATTGAGAGCAAGGGTTCTAGAGACCAAGGTTGCGAACAAGGTTCAAGAACCTATGCGAGGTTGAGGACATCAATTCAAGGGTACCTAGGGAGTTCAAGGGGCTGATCACAGAGGCTAGAGGGATACAAGAGTAGATCATTGAGAAGAATGATTGAACAAGGGGGGAAGAATGTAATAAAATGATAGGTAGGAGGTGGTTGAACCAAAACCTTACCAGATAGGAGATGGTTGAACTACACCCTAAGAGAGAAGATTAGGAAGTAATCCTCTACCATGGTTTTTGGGGCAAGTGGTTAGCCCATCACATTCCTAACGAAGACGTTGTGAGTTCAACTCCTTACAGAGATCACGACTCCTTGAGCTCCCAAGATTCGAATTGGTGAGACTCAAGATGTATGTGGCCAAGCCCTCCTTATCAAAGGGGGTTATCAAAGGATAGTTATGATTGATGGTTTCATCGATGATGTTAACAATTCGAAACAAGACCTCCGAATGTCAGAATCTAGGAAGTAGTGAATCGATCTTAGGGTTTTGGACATGTTCTAGATGCAATGGAAGCATTAGTTTCTTTGAATTCTTAACCAATCATGAAATATAGAAGATCACATGGAATTTAAGGTTCGGGATGGTTTCCTTTGACCATGAAAGTTCCTTACACCAAGAGGATAAGTAAGATGCCTTTGGGATACCATGAGATTCTGTTGGGGGTGTGTAACAAGATGGATACTATTTTGTGGTATGTTTGGGGATGTCACATCTTGTGGAATGTTTGGGCTAGCAAGAGCAATAAGATTTTGAACAATGGAAATAGAGACTTTATATATTCCTTCAAAGCTAGATTAAAAAATGCTCATGCGATTAAAGAGGTCCTTCCTGAAGGATCATACTTAGTTAAGTTTAGGCCTGAGGCAAAAGCACTCGAACAATTGGAGAGACTTCTTATTGTCTTTGTATTCTTTTGAGAGGTTTTCTATGGTTATCTCTCTCGAATGAGGTGTATATTTTTCATCTCTTGAGCATCCATGCTCGTGATAAGCCTATGTACTTGCATCATTGTACTATTTTCTAGGCATGTATCACTATATCTTATCCATGACACAGATATAAATGTTCCTTTGGTTAGCCAACATCAAAGTCCGGTAGGTAAGTTAGTTGAGCTTTGGCCTCTTCAGGTGGAAGTCCAGGGTTGGACATGTATGGCTTTGGCCAATTAAACTAGTTGTAATGTTATAACCTTATTTAACCCCTACTATGTGGGATATAGGGGATCATGTGAGTACTATGCCCATTACTTGTATAGTTGCACTTTCAAAGTTAAAGCTCAGAGGAGTAGGCTTTGGCTGAGCCTCCATTTAAAAAAGAGTCTTTTTCTCACTCTCTCTACCTTTTCGTAAGTACTCTCTTTTTTCTCTCTCTTTCTCTCTCTCTCTATCTTTGCATAAGTAGCGGCGTTAGTTTGTAGCTTACCTTGACTTTTCTTTATTATTTCAGTGACAGAAAACCACTTCCTCTATCTGCTATAGATATTCCTCCACACCCTACCTTAGCTTTTTTCATAAGTTTGCACATCAAACCATTCTTCTTGATCAGTCTTCTCTGTCATTCACTTTCCCTTTTGTCAGAGATATGCTGAAAGACTTAGCTTATATCGGACGAAAGGTCACGCATCAAAAGGGGGATAAGTCTTCGAAAGTGCATATATATATCAGCCCTCTCCTTTTGCTTTTCCATGGGAGCTTTCCTTGTAGTTTTCCTCACTCACTCTAACACTTCCATGGTGGACCTTTTCCTTTATGCCTTCACTATGCTACTAAAAAAATTATATCTACTTGGTTTCGTGATTCTGTAATCCATGAATCATGAGAACCGCCCGCTTTTACATTTCTCACTTCCCTTCTTCTTTAACACAGCGTGACATTCACATGTTCTCCAGATGCCCCGATTACTCTCTTTCTTTATCGTTCAAGAACTTGATCTTCAGTACTGCTTCAGCGATATACTTATTATGTTGAAAAAACATGAATTAGGAAAACACCATAGAACCTAACAAGACCTCATCATGTCCAAGCCCTTGTAGCCTAGTGGTTTGATTCTTGAGTCTCTCGAAAGAAGTCCTGAGTTCAAGTCTTGGCTGGACATATCTTGAGTTCCTCAAGGATAGGTGCCTCTACCTTACGAGGTCGGGTGTGTGAGTGTGTTTCCAATTCATTGTACTCTCAGAAAAGGAAAAAAAAAACAAGACCTCAGCACGAAAGGAGATCAGAGATGTCATTAGCTATAATCGAGGCACGATGAAACCATAACATGTTGTACAGGACCAATGTGGAGAAAGCAGCTTATGCTCCGCGTGTTGGGATGATACAAAGAAAGATTGTTGAATTTACAAGAAGATACAGTGATTCCTTAAATTCAAGCAATACCAAAGATTGTACAAAGCAATCCAAGTTATGATGGCAACCCTAGTTGCACTCATGAGAACGTGAAAGGAATTTAGGAGAATCAAAAGAGAAAGAAGGAAGAAGATCTTTCCTCGGGTCACTAGACTTTGTACAAAATGTGAACCAAAGCAAAGTCTCACCAAAAACAAAAGTAAGCTAAGATATGAAGAGACATTGGAGTAGCATTATCTTCAAGTGTTGTTTAAGGAGTTGTGGGTGGGTAAAGCGACATATCTAGCAAATGGATGTGCAAATCTCTTGAGAAAAAACAAATCAACTATCACATATTGATATTGACCAACGTAGAGAAAATGAGGTAGAAGTCCTTTTGTGATTGATTAGCTATGAGTACTTGACAAAAGTTGTCACACACCTATTCATTGATGCATATAAAATCATGAGCGACCTAGGACAAAGTAAGCCAAAATCCATTTCTTATTTATAGGAAGCTAGGGCCTGATGAACATTCGAGGCAACCTAGATTCGATTACTAGTGATTCAAGTGTAGAATAGGATCATATGGCTACATTCAATGATATCAAAGGTGCTTTTGTAAACACAGAGGGGAAAAACCATCAAGTAGTGAATAACAAACCATATTTCAGTTTAATAAATGAAATGTCTTAGGTGTCACTCTTTATCTAGATAGCTTAAACAAGCAAGCGGCAAGACTTAAAAACCCAAATGTTTTGACAATAGTACACTATCTAGTAACAAAGTACTATGCCAATTAACATTGAGTATTACCTACAATTTTACAACAAAACCAGTGTGTTGAACCATCTCCTCATACTCAAGTTTACCTACTAACTTCTTTCCTCCTATTTAAACTTTTCTTTTCATAGAAATATTAAAGGTTTTCCCAGAAAATGTCAAAGTTGAGGATTCTGTAGCTTGCAAAACTGGTCGTACCTACAACAAGTCAATATGTTGCATCATCTTATTCTTGTGAATTACTATAAAATCTTCCTATGCATTATATCCTACCTTAACTAAATTCTTGTATACTTCCTACTTATCCACATCGAGCTTAGTACAATAAAATTCTTGCTCCTTCTTGTCCTCTATTTGATGCCTCTGATAAGTTCTTTCAGGCAACAAAATTTCATTAATATCAATTTTCTGAGCAAATTGAAAAATCGAGGCTAAGTACTCATAGGGCTATTGTTGGATCGAGTCTTTCTTTTGTCAGACAAAAAAGATTCTCTGTACAATCGATCATAGAACCAATGTGCCCAATTAATGCTTTCCCCTTTTTTGGCCGAACACAACAGAGCAAAGTTCTCTCGAGACATATAATAAAATTTAATGATAAAACACATTCTCTCTAAGCACCATTTGAACTGCTCCCACCTACTATATATGACATTGTTCAGCATGTAGTATTGTATTTTTCCCTCTCTAGGACCAAGTTCATTTTTTAATGCATCCTCCGAACATTTAGAAATCAATACATGCACGCAATTTAAACACCTTTGCAACAGATTCTAGTGACCAAATTACTCTTGTAGAAATGTGCCCTTTGTTTTCCTCAATATTTCTAGTTGAGACTTCAAGTAATAGTTATTCTTCCAACTATCCCATGGTAATGAAGCAAACTCATACAATCCCACCTATTTGAGCCAAACAATGTTAGCAGGTGCATGGCAGTCAAGTTCTACCTTAAAATTAGCATGGGTCCATCAGTGATTGTGTTATCTGCCTGGTTGATAGTGGCATATGCAATTCTTCCTCCTCTTATGCAACACTAACCTCTTCTTCTGTACTAGCATCCTCATCTCTGACTACCACTACTTTTCTATGCAACCTCCTCTTCATTACTTCAATCTATTTGTCCTGAATTGCTAACTATATCCCCACATTATATTTTGGCTTTGTCATGTTTGTTATAGATTAATCCTCAGGTGCATAGACCACTTGCATATGATCCTACATGTACTCCCTTATGATAGGATAATTTGCA
Organism: Ceratopteris richardii; assembly: GCA_020310875.1. Lineage (NCBI taxonomy): Eukaryota > Viridiplantae > Streptophyta > Polypodiopsida > Polypodiales > Pteridaceae > Ceratopteris > Ceratopteris richardii. The sequence continues at coordinate 97,354,328 of CM035414.1, read as the reverse complement.
CTTGTGAGTACCTTGTAAAGTACTCCACTCAAACCCAATGCAATTTCCAAACATGAGTGGCCATATTTCTTGCATTTCTAGGTCATTTTTAAAAATTTAAGTAAGTAAAAAATATCCGATCCAATAGCTTTTGACACAACATAATCTGACCAAGAAAATCTTTAACCTTACCTTTCTCCAAATATGATCCTACCTATCAAGAATTGGTTCAAAAGTTAAATTTTCCACATGTACTAATGCTACATCAGGTCAATCAAAATGAGGTGGTTTACCCCAAAACTTCTTTACTCTTAATCCATTGATTGCCTTTTCTACCCTAGTTGCAAACACATCTTCTATAATCAAGGTGCCTTGCCCCAAATCTTCCACAATCTGATATGGACCTTTATACCTTAATGTCAGCTTACTAGGATGCGGTCCAGTTTAGAATTATATACCATTACCCAATCCAACTTGAAACACCTTAAATTTGACATTCAAATTTACTGATGCTTGTCTCCTTCTCTCAATGATTTCAATAACATAAGAACTGAGTAATTGATCCTCCTCCAATTGCATCAAATACTTGCTCCTATGTCTGACTAACAAATGGGAGACATCTTTTCAACTATTACTCTTACGCTTGGAACCAAAAACTCCATTGGTACCACAATTATTAGTGACAACAGTATTACTTGATTCATAGGTTTAATAAACCCAACCACCATAATTTATCTACTTCCTCCTTGACCTTCTTTCCAAAATTTGGATTCATCTTGAATGTTTTCTAAACTACTAGCATTGCATCCGTTTTTTAAATTAATCCGATGTTGATGTAATTCTAGATCTATACCCTTCACTTGAGAATATTCCCATGCAAAGATATCCATATACTCTTTTGATAACTTAACTAGATCCTCCAAAAATGATCCTTCCAGGTGCATACTAACTTTTACCACCTTTGGATGAAATTCTATACCCAAATTCTCTTGTAAATAATCCTCTTTTACCCTATTAGACATCTCATACTTCTTTTCATAAATCTTCTCCACCATCTCTTTAGAATACCTTTCCACTTGCTCCATTCTTTCCTTACTCGAAATTTCTATTTTCACCTCAAATAGCTTGTTGACTTCTGTACCCTCTATTTTTTGACTTGGCAATGTTTTGAAAGTTTCCTTCACTAGAATTCTCTCCTGTTGCAGTACACTTTCAACATCAACTTAAAGTAATGGAACAATATTGGATTAGCTTTCAAAAACTCCTCTTCTTAATCATCCTCAACCTCCTCAACTAAGCTAATAGTTTGGGCAAGCAAGGGTTTGTCTTTAAGCGAAATATTCTTCCTCGCATGCATTGGTATTGTTACCTTTCTTCTACCTTTGGTTATTAACACCACATTCAAGGCCCAATCTTTCTTAACTTTAGTAATCTTTACCAAGGTCTAGGTAGCAATATTTCATAAGGAGATGTTGATTCTGACCTCCGAATCACCACAAAATTCACCAATAAATTCATTCTTGCAACTTCTATTTCTTGAAAAAATACCTAAGGGTTTTACTCTTGTTTGATGGACCATTTTAACTTGGAATGGATCTAGAGCTAACTCTCCTACCCTCATCTCTTTGTATATCCTTTTTGGTAAGATGTTTACCCCTGAGCCACCATCTAATAATACTTCATCAAACATTATGTCCTAATACTGAGCCTTAATAATAGGTACAAAAAAATTCACATATGTTGGATCGATATTGTTAACAGTAATAATACATTGTGGTTGTGTCCTACGTTCGATTGTTGGCCTGGAAGTTTGTTTAAAAACCTCTCCTTAAATGTTGGAACTAGAGCTAATAACTGGTGTGATGACAATTGTAAAGGAGTGTTAATGAGTATCGGTACTTCTTGATTCTCTTGAATCTTTTGAATCTGTTTCTACACCTTAACCTTGATTCCCTTTGCTTCTTTTTGAATCTATTGGTCCTTTTTGTTTAGATCTTGTCACTACCGAGACCTCAACTTCATTCATTGTTGAGCACTGATTACAATCGCAACTTCATTCTTCCATGTGTTCTTTCTTTTTATGTACTTGATTTGCTGGCATCCGACTAACTTGCTCCTTTCCTTAGTTAATTCAATTACGATCATGTTGGCTAGATCTACTAGTTGGTTTTGTTGTTGTGGCCCACATTCCACAAAGCCAAAGAGCAGACAATTGTTTCTCCAAGTTATGCTTGTTTCCAGCTAATTTGCCTTGTTAAGCTCAAAATTGTGTTGAGAGACTGCTAGATCGTGATGCTTCTAGGGCATGAGAAAAAGAGATGACCAACATCCTGTCTGGCCTAGATGCAAACTTACACCAATGAGGGGCCCACATATTTTATTAGCTTTGGCATTGGTCCATATTCCACAATGGAGGATTTGCCACATAAGAACCGATAATTTTCTGTTCTCAATGAGAGGGTGCCATAGGTCCCCACACATGTCTTGCCATCTGATGCTTGACCAGTTGTGGTAGAATCCCCTGTTAAGGGAGATATGCAAGTCAAGGTGCTTATATAACCTCATAATTTTGTCTACTTTATTACCCTTGGTCCATCTTAACCCTTCAATCTGGGGATGGTCATTTTTACTACGTTTTCTTTCTTCAGGGACTATCTTATAGATATAGTGGCATATAAGGTCGTAGTCATGCACATCCTCTTTTTAAAGTAACAATGAAAGAAGAAGAAAATCATCGTCCATATGCTCATTTCTTCTTGTTCATGTGTCTCTATCGTTGCAAGAGCTCTATCTCGATTCTCACATGCCCCTTTTGATAGATGATGCACGTATTTTAGAGCCAATAGAAAAATAGAGTTCATGCTTCAAGAAATAGTTTGGAGTGAAAGTTACACACTTTTTTAGTGCATTATACCGTAAAGAAGAACAATTCAAGCCTCAAGTTATCGACCTTCAACATAACATAGCTTCAAAAGACATATTCTTGGCCGCATTTGTAATACAATGCCTTTAAGTTGTCAAATATGTTTTGTTGTTGCACAATGCCAGTACCTCTAAGTTATCAAATATTTTTTGCTGTTGCACAATGCTATTGTCGTTGTCTGTGTTGCTTTTCATGATGAGTGGATACTCAACTCTCGTACAAAAGTAAAGAAACAATGAGGCATGAAAATAGTATTAATGAGATAAGTAACATTTATTGTGGTGAGAGAATTGTCGTATCTGAAGTCATGGATTATTATTTAAAGACCATGGTGTGGCATGGAGTCCTTATCCATAGAAAACTAAGCTTAGTATGTTGCTTATGTTGGTTTTTTTTTCCTTTTTTTAAGTTGGGTCATCGATCTTCTCTTCCATTCACTTTAAAGATTATATATATATATATATATATATATATATATATATATATATATATATATATATATATATATATATATATCTGTGTGTGTGTGTTTTATCAGTGATGGATGACTCCATTGTAAAAGTATTGTTCGAAGTGGATGTTGAACATGTAAAACATGCCCATTGCTCCTCATTCTAAATTATTCGTCAGCTGGTTATGTCCCCCTTCCCTCAGCTAAACAAATAAAATAAGAATTGGTTTTAGAAATGGACAGAGTTTTGTTGAAAACTAAGGCCGTACTGTCCTTCGTAACAACATGTTGAAGATTCTTAGCATGTCCATTGGAGAGAGAGAGAGAGAGAGAGAGAGAGAGAGAGAGAGAGAGAGAGAGTCTTCTCAATTTGAAGTTGCGTGTCTACCAAACATGCAGGTCCCAAGAACCATGAGAGACAGAATAAAGAAGACTACAAACAAACACTTCTTAAGTATCCAACCGATCTACACACATCCATTGACGAAGTCCAGAACGTTAGATGCGCCATCTCAATCAAAGAACAGCAGCTTTGTCCTACTACACAGAAATTCAGGATTTGTACTACTTTTTTCCTCTTATTACATGAGAGAGATAGAGAGGTAATCTGTATTGGCTTTTGCCTCCTCCATCTGAAATTCTGAGCTTTTCATAGATCTATTTTACAGCTTGAGACTTCCATTCCCACCTTCAAAGTTTGGTTCAAGAAGAAGTGGATATTTAAAGGTCTTGGATGTGAAAAAGAGTGTCCATTCGACTTATGTAGCTTTGGTCTTCAACAAGAAATGAATAACCTATTAAGCATTAAAAAATGGGAGAAGCTCCTGTTCTCCTATTCCAACTGTAACTTAAATTCATCATAACAGCTATGAGCCCAACAAGCACTCGGTAAGGATATGCCTCAATAATATAGAACTATAAACATAGAACATGAGGATCAATGACGGATTTGAACAAGGGGATACACGTTTTGATATGCCTTCGATCATATGAATAGAAGGACAAAGTTAGGACCCAAGCAAAGGCCTTTGCTAATATTTGAGGATACACAGAAATTCCTATCACACATGTGGATACATGTGAGGTTATGCAAATATTTGATGTTTGTATTAATTGCTATGACTTATTCTAATCTATGCTACTTTATTTATGTGATTAAAACTTTTGAAAAGAATACGTTAACCAAATTTAATCCTCACAGTGCATAAAAAGAAATGCCTTTTAGCTTCTACAACTACACTGATGTAAAATGATTAAAATGGTTCCAAGACGTTTCTAGTGAACTCTATTTACTTGGAGAATTTCCCAAAAAATCCAAAGCGCCTAGAGCTACATCCGATGGTACTTGAACACATGACACCTTCCATGAAATACCTTTGGTCTATTCCTTGGACTACTAGCTCATACTTATTAATATCCTCAAGAACAAGGTCTCATTCTCTCACTGCCAACAGAGCCACCTGTTGCACATCTACTCTCAGATCAATGAGCAAGTGCCCACATGGAGCACAATCAAAGGAGAGATGAAGACGAGTTTCATGCTCTCTCTCTCTCTCATCTAATTCTTGAAGGGAAGAATGATCCTTGCGGCTATATGTACAACGCGAAATGGGATTCTCCCTTTCATGCATGGCACTCATGCGAGAGAAAGGGAGGCCAGCCTCCATGTCTTCCCTCATGTATATAAGTATTAAGAGCTTCTTAACTTCTTTGGAAGTTCCATTTTTGGATGATGGAAATAAGGGTTTCCATAGGGATTTATCGAAGAAACACTATGCATGTAAGAATTATGGAGTATATATTCTCATGCCCAATCAAAAACTTTATGAAATCGCACGGGAGCTGAAGATTTTAGATCCCTCAAATCTCCCCTTTCATCATTTTCCTAAAATTTCTAGGAGATAGCCTTGCAAGTGCTCATTTTGGGAGGGAAAAAACCAGGTACATTGGGCATTGATTTTTGGCATGAGTCGAGTCAAGAAATTCCATGAATTGTTAAATAGACGGGGAGTTTGGGCACCTCAAAGTACTCCCTCCCACCATTTTCACTCAAACCATCTTAGAGACTACCTGTATACATGCCGAGAACTTTTTGGAAATATCTTCCTCATTTGATGTCTATATTTTTGGTATATGATGGCTCACTTCGAAGAGCAATAGGAGTACTTTGCATCCATGCAAAAATATTGGTCTTCCATGCAACACTCAATATTTTTCCTACTTCCCCACCTACACTTTTGGGATGCAAAACTTTTCCATTTTGTTCATGATCAATGTGATTTATCTTCTTATTGATGGATGTCTTTGAGAAGTGTGTTTATAACGTGTTTGTAGGTCTAGGGAGACTTCGACAAACATGCAAATCAAAATTCTCTTGATGGCTAAAAACTCTTGGCTTGATTTGAAAGCAATTTTAATGATTTTATGATGGATTTCTTGATTTCTAAAGTGTGCCAATGCCAACCAGATATGTCAAAATTGACTTTTAGTCACGGGGAGGAATGAACCAATGAGCATTTACGTGCTTAGAATTTTGAAATGAATCATGCATAGTTCATCACAGAAGAAGCAAATGCATCTCAATGTGCGTTGTTGAGCATGGAACACAGAGTTCCTTGCAATTACAAATGTGCTCTGACTGTGAGTGAAGATGGTGGTGGGAAAAGATTGACCAACACCCAAATCAGCCAAAAGGTATTTGAGCCATGCACACTCAACAGTGAGTGTGAAAGTTTCCCTATACTAAGCCTCACAACTAGAAGTGGCCAAAATAGGCTTCATCTTGCTGAACCAAGATATGCATGAGATACCAATCATGAAGCAAAAACCACTAGTGGACACATGAGTGTCTTAGTAAACAACCCAATTAGAGTGAGAAAAAGCATGTAAATCTGGCAATAGTGATCCCCCCTTGGGATAAAACAATCCAAGTAGTTGGGAACCACTCAAGTAGAGAAACATGCACTGAACTACCTACCAATGCTTGACACCTAGGCAATGCATAACCCTGCTCATCTGACAGATAGCAAATTGAATATCAAGCCGAGTTATGCATAAGTAAACAAAGCATCCAAAAACTTGCTGATAGAGAACAACATCAAATGAATCTCCAACATCATGAAGACTCAATCATAAACCTATTTCCATAGGGGTGGCAATAGCTTTGCAATCTTCAAGGCCAAAATGTTGCAATAATGTGTTAATGTATTTTGTTTTACACACAGCTATTCCACCATCAACTTGCATAGATTGAATGCCCAAATAATAATGCAAATGCCCCAATTCTTGCATCTCAAGAGGCATATAAATCAGCCTTAAAATCAGCAATGTACTTCTCATTATGACCAATGAGAAGCATACCTTTAACATAGACATTGCTCTTGTACAGTTGCAATTTCAAAGTTAAAGTCCGGGGGAGTAGGCTTCGGCTGAACCTCCATTAAAAAAAAAAAAAAACATAGACATTGCTCATGAGAAGATGGTTCATTTGTGAAAACATTAGTAAATGCCCATTCATAATTTTTCTCAAGATAAGTAGACTCTATTTTAGATGTAGATGACTCTACAAGAACCATTCTAGCCTCCTTTTTGTTTGCCTCTTTTGTAACCAATTTGGGAGAACTCTTTATGACATGATCATTTCCTTTACAACATTTGCAAAAGTCTTTCTACTTTTTTGTTTTCTTTGCATTTTGTCTTGCTTTTTTGACTATGCAACATTTGTAGATTTTTGCTTACTAGTAGATGAGATCCATTTACCTTTGCCCTTCTAACTAGCTAAAAAAGCTTGATCTGCAACATGCATAATGGACATGTTCTACGTAGATTGACCTTCTTGCAACAAAACAAAGGACTAACTCCTCAAATGTTAAGGCATTTGAATTGCCTTTCATTGTCAATCGAAGAGGAGAAGCAAAATTCTAATATGAATCTAGAAGAAAATTACGAATAGTTTGCACAAGTAAAGTATCCAATGAGATTACATCAACAAAAACCAATTATTCCTTCAAATCTTTGATATTTGTCCAAAAACTATCCATAGAATCTCCTTCATTCATATGCTCATTCCCAACTATTTTTGGAGGTAAGAAACATGAGCCTCATTTCTTGCCTGGTATAAAGTGGTAAGCATATCCCAAGCATCCTTCCCTCTTTTGCAAGAGCAAATATGAGGGATAATGGCACGTGTGACAGACAAAACTTCAATGCATGTGCTTGAGCATCTCTACCATCCCAATAAAGTTGCTCTAGACTAGGTGCAAGAGGAATAGGAGCACAAACAAGAATTTGAAGATTGTCATCTTCAACATCATCTGCATCACCTTCAATAACTATATTTGCAGGTGTAGTACGTCATTTTTCAAGACCCACAATGTTTCACAACCCTTTTTTTACCAACACATGATACATCATATATGCCCATAATCGATAATTGCTACCATGCAACTTGTCCTCAACATCCAACATACAGAATACATCATTGCCTTTAGCCATGACCATTGACTAAAATACCCTAATGTGGAAAAATGAATATATCTCAAAAAGCTAAACTGAACTACCCTATCAAGCTCTACTAAACTTGTAATAGACTTTGATGTGTTTGTATTGGCAAACCAAAACGTGTATATATGTTTGGCACAAAAGGTCAAAATTGCCTGCACAAGCACTGTGGTAGTGCGTTAGTAGGCCAAAACAAGCTTAGAACAAATTTTTGATGCCAAAAAGTGAGGCAATTTAGAATTCCTAATCGCCCTATGTATGCTCACCAGCTTTGATTATAAGATTGTGATCAAAGGGATGTCGAGGATGCCCTAGATGAAAAAGTGACCTACTCTAATACCAATTGTTGGCGTTTGAATTCTGTGAAAGCACACAAACAACACAATGAAGAAGAAGAAGAAGCTTGGAGCACAACACACAATACTGATTGTATTACCAAGTGAATGTACAAAGATAAATGACCTGTTATGGTTATAAGTGTATATACAAGCCAGGGAAAAAAAACCTCCTAAAGAGGGAAAAATGTGCCCCCGATAGTCGTAAGTGTGTTTGCACACATCACTACCAAAATATATCAATAAGATTGACTTCGATAAAGCCTATGATAAACTCAAGTGGAACTTCATTCTTCAGTCTTGAAAGAAGTTTATCAAAATGATTTTGACACTTATGGTGAATGCCTTGGCCTACATTACTATTAATGGCCAACTCTCTCAACCCATGAAATTAAAACGATCGATCAAACAAGGTTTTCTTCTAGCTCCTCTACTTTTTCTCATGGTTGCCGATGGACTTAGTTTTCTAGTTAACCATCATGCCCATATTGGCCAAATCCATGGCCTTGCGCTACCTAATAGCGAAGACTAGATGATCACGAGGATGTTCGCTGATGACACACTTTTGTCCATAATAATCCAAAAAACGTCACCTCCTTTTGGAACTATCTAAATTCCTATTGTGTGGCCTTGGGATAAAAAGTAAACCACTCAAAAACCATGTTCAAGGCTCTCACTGGGCAACAACCATAATTTATTGTTGATCAAGGATATCACGTGATATCCAAAGGAAAAATCTCCCACCTATCGGGTATTCCGTTGGGCTTTGAGAAACTAGGATACTACAAAGGAATGCAAATTAAATTGGAGGGTCGGGTGATGGTGGTCAACAATTTTCTCATTGCCTTGTTAATCTATTTTTTTCATGGTGAAGAGAGAAAGATAAAATTCTGGTCAAATTGGATACGGTCTATCAAAATTTTATTTGGATGGGTGACGCCACTAAAATGGGAGTACCCAAACTCAAATGGTCTATCCCAATTTCTCCCAAACGCTTAGATTTGGTGTGTCCATTACAAAAAATAGGAACAGAATGAAATCTTACATCAAGATCAAAGGAGGGTTGCTTTGATCTTGATGTAAGATCAAGATCACAAAAGCAGGGTTGCTGTCAATTTTGTTAATATCCAAAGAGCAAAGAAGTTATGGAATAAAGGGTTTCACTTGTGGAAGCATCCATGGAATCAAGATAGAAAACAATGGATTAGATTTGAGGACATAAAACTAGCTCAAAGGATGGACTATGAATATTGGTGCCCATTGAGAAACAAAATCAATGCTTGGGATAATTCGCTATCTCGTCTACTTCTCAACCAAGATCCCCATCGATTAAAAGGCATGAAATGGCATAATGGCAACAACTTGGAAAATATTCTGAACTTGAAGAAGCATATAGACCTTAATAGGCCACTTAATAGGAAATGGTGCATGAATTGGCCAAGTATACGATGGGATTTTAAGTTCCTTACCATGGGTGGCACCCCCTCATTGAGAACAGAAAAGATGTTTTGATTTGGCATTCTCTCCATGGGGGAATTTGGACTAATTGAGAAGTGACCAAAATATGTGGGGTTTCACCTTGGCGTAAGCATTGCCACAGTGGTAGAGAAGACTTGGGACACCTCTTCTTTTTGTGCCATAAATTTTTTGTGATTTGGAAGACCTTAAGGAGACTGTTGTCTCTATAATCCCAAATCAATAGGAAACAGGCCTTGTGTGGAGAAGCCATCCATTGCATGGCGGCCCTATGAAACGAGATTAGGGGTGAACCTCTTTGGAAGATTTAGAACGAAAGATGCGCTACCACTTTGGATAGCCCTCATAAAGAATGGTCAATCGACAAAACTCTCAGCCTTTTAGGAAGAAGAATCCATATCCCCGCCATTAAGACACCATAAGGTGTTTCCATTGTAGAAAAACAAGATCCATACCAAATGCGTCCCCATGAGGTGAACGAAAAGGTTATCAACCTTCTATGTAACTCTGTGTAATGGTAACATTTTTGAATCGCTCTATTTTCCTACCTCCTTGGGGACATCAACGTTGTTTTACTCCCACTCCATCATACCCCTACTTTGTGGAATAAGCGGGCTGGCTTGGGCACTTTTCCCCTTCACTTGTACGATAACTCTTTCACTTGTACGATAACTCTTTCATGGAATAAGGGGGGTGGCTTGGGCACTTTTCCCCTTCACTTGTACGATAACTCTTTCACTTGTACGATAACTCTTTCATGTAATTCTTCCTTTGAAAAGGAAATTACATCCTATGAATATAAGATTGATACATAACTAACTAACAAGACACATCCCATGCTCTCTTTTAAGCTTCACTTAAAAATGGATATTAATTCCAGAAAACTTCATTACCGCAAAGTATAAAAACTTATTTTGAGATCTACTATAAGAGCTATACGTGATTCTACGTCATTGATGATTTCTGGTCCCGCAAGATGGGTATATTTATAGGAACCCAAATGTACATGATGTCATCTTATTATGCAGACTATTACTATTCATAACGGATCATAATCACAAATACATATTCCCATTAAAAGTTTAAAGAATAACTCTGTAAATAAACCTCTATTACCATCTAGTAGGCTTGAAAAAGTCCGAAACTACACTTGGTCAAACATACGGTTTTACTAATTAGGATAAAATGAAGATCTAAATTAGGATAATGTATATCCTCATGCCAAAACATAGAAGACAAGCTCTAGACAATACAATAGTTCAATGAAATCTTCAATTATGTCAAATCAAAAGATCAAGAATATGTAAACATAGGAGAGAATTTTCATCCTAGCATAATCAGTCAGAAAGGGAAAACCCATATACAAAGGGCATGTATCTATAGACTAGTAGCTACCATAGTCACAATAGGTTTGCCTCTTGTTCCTTTCCCTTGAAATCATGTTGTTTCTTTGAACGAAAGTCCTCATCCCCTTTCTCCTCCCGGATATCTTCTTCAAGGTGAAACAAGGTCTCCTTCTTCATTTACCATTGGGGCCATACGATCTCTTGATTCTAGTTGTAACCTCTCTATATCATAAATTACATGTGTTAGAGAATATATCTAGTATTCAATCATCATTATTTTAAAATAATTATATGAGCTTGATTGTGGTTCATGGTATGGGTTAACAAGTTTTTTGTCTCCATTCATGTGCCTTAGCTTCCTAGTGACTATTGGGTACTATAGAACATTTCGAATACCATGTTCATTGTACTTATTTCCAATTCTCTTCTTAGTAATCTCATGAAAATACCCAACAATTAAAAATGGGAGACTTATAATGGAATTTTTATTCTAGAACTTTATGTTGATAAGTTAAGTTTCAATAGTTAATGAGTATATTATGTAGGCTAGAATAATCATGCACAAGAATTCGATATGAAAGGCCTAGGTGTGCTATTTTGTAAGCATTGAGGTTATATATAAAATGAAAGGCATATGGATCTCTAAGAAAATAACATGCATTGGATGTGCACAAGTCATATGGTATGAAGACTCATTTAGGAATTCTGATGGGATTCAATGTTTCAATGAGGCAGTGATGGAACTTGGCTCTCCCTAAGATCGAGAGCAAGTTGACATACTACAAAGGTATGTAAATTATTCTGGCTAGACATGCTATTGTGATTAACACATTCCTTCCCTCCTCGATGCTTTACTTTCTCTTGGAGACCAAAAGACCAAGAGATCTGGAGAAAATTTGCAGGAACTTCCTCTAGACAAGTGACCCTAATAGAAGGGTTATCCCCAAAATTAAATGGACTACTTGCATTAGCCAAAAGGATCAAGGTGGTTTGGGCATTCTAGACATCCAAGGAATGGCCAAAGTTAGTGGTAAAATGGTTGATTAAAGCATGGAGCAATAGTGATGCATCTTGGGCCAAGCTTATTTTTAGAAACGGGAGTGCTCTTAGGCTTGTGGGTCTCCCTAGGTCGAAGTGTCTCGACCTTCTAACCCTTTTGTTCTCCCCATTTCCAGTGACTCCCAAATGCTCAAGCTTGATTTCTTCTCTTTGGAAGGGTTGGAACAATGTTAAATAGTTTATCAGAATCAATGAAGATTGGAAATGGGTGGCCAATATTAGACATAATGATTCAATCTAGTTCCCTATCAAGAGCATTAGAAGTGCGGAGTCTTGGAACCTCCAAAAAGCTAGGAAGCTTTGGATCAAAGGCTTTTGCTTGTGGAAACACCTCTCAAACCAAGAAACTTGTCAGTGGATTAGATTCGAGGACATTGATCTGGCCAAAAGAGTGGACAATGAAGAATGGCATCTATTGTAGAGTAGATTCAATGCTTGGGAATGCTTGAGGACTCGCCTCCTCATAGGTCTGGACTCTCCTCACCCTAAGGGTCTGAGATGGTGTACAATGACAATAGACTTGAGAAAATTCTGAGATTGAAGAAGGATGATGATGTTCATGACATGCTCAATAGGAAGTGGTGTCTAGATTGGTTAAGCTGGAGGTGGGACTTTAAGTTCCAATCCCTTTGGCACCCCTTCATCGATATAAAAAGGTTTGTGCTTATGTGGCAAATCCTACACCATGGTGTATGGACCAATGTAAAATCTAACAAAATTTGCGAGGTCCCTTTGTGGTGCAAATGATGCCTTCATGGCATGGAAGACTTGGGACACCTCTTCTTTTCATGCCTCATATCAATATCGATCTAGCCAGCCCTTGAGAGAATCATGCTATCTCACATTAGGGGAAAAAATGAACCCTCTATGGGCCTTTTAGATTAAGGAGTGATTAGGAATGGGTGTGGACACAATCTAGTCCCTTAATCACATAGTCTAGGCATAGGCTTCCCTTGTTTTTGTGTGGTCAAAGAGGACAAAAGCACCTAGAAATGATGGTTTTAGTTATGTGAATGGTTTTGGAAAGCTTAGGAATCAATTAGAGCCCTTGGATTGACTTGATGATCCAAAGGGTGAGGTTGAGTGGCAAAAGAAAAGGAAACTTTGAATAAGAGCCCTTGGATTTGTAAGACTTTCAATGGCTTGGATCCCTTTATTCTTCAAAAACGTGCATTCAATTTTGTTCCATCCGATTGTAGTCTTTATCGGATGGTAAATATAAACAATCCTTGATCTTTTGTGCCTTTGAATGTGGTTCATTGGATGTGCTCAAGACCATTGGATGAAGACATCGATCAGATGGCATCGATTGCATGCACAAGAGATCTCAGTGTCGTTTGCAGTAGATCCTAGGATCTTTCAAGATCTAAAGGTCCATAATTCTGCAGAGTGCGATGGGAAATCAGTTCAGGGATCTTTCTCAGTCCCATTTGCAGCCGTTCATTGGGTCAATCGACATCTAATGGTTGAAACAAATGTAGGCCCACTTCCATGAAAAATTATGGCTTCTCTCTCTAAGTTCTCTACAAAATTGAAACCGAGCCGTTGATCAGAAAAATACAATGGTCAAGGATGCTAGCATAAGAGATTTAAAAAAAAAAGCTTCATGAAGTACTATTTTATTTCATAAAACTACTAGTGGTTTTATATCCCTCCTTAATCTCATATATTAAGCTTTGTAATCCCTAAAAATTAGGAATGGTTTTTCCCCTAATGAGGGACAAATCAAGTGGAAGCAAGCTTTGCGGGGTGAAGCGATTGGATGTTTCTCAGCACTTTGGAATGCTATAAGAGGGGAGACTCTATGGAAAATATGGAAAGAGAGGTGTGCAACCAAATTTGGAAGCCCTCCTAAAGAATGTTCTAGCACATGCGAATTTGGGGTCAAACTCCATAATGCCTTAAGTGTTGGAAAATGCCACTATGTACCTAAAGAAAACATGATTTATCTGACAATCAAAAGGCCAAAATGTAGCTTCATTAGGCACCTATGAGATTGTAGCTCTCAAGAAAGTCACATTTAGATGGTTTGAGGCACACAGTGAAATTTGTGGTTGCTACTTTGTATTGTGTATTGTAGAGTTTGTGTATCATTTCCCTTACATTTATTTACAAAGTGTTTTTACTTTTTTCTTCTTTTCTCATCTTTTTCTTCCTTCCTTCAACCATGCAACATTAACAGAGTTCTGCTTACTAGTAAATACGCTCCATTTACGTTATCCCTTTTGGCTAGCTAAGAAAGCTCGATCTATAACACATAATGGACCTATTCTCTCTGGACTAGTCTTCGTGCAACAAAACAGAGACTAACTCCTCAAATGTTAAAGCATTTGGATTGCCTTTCATCATCAATCGAAGAGTATAAGAAAAACTCTAATATGAATCTCGAAGACTATTACAAATAGTCTACATAGGTGAACTATCTAAGAAGACTTCATCAACAAAAATCAACTGCTCCTTCAAATCTTTAATCTTTGTCAAAAAATTGTCCATAGAAACTCCCTCATTCATATGCTCACTCTCTTACTCTTTTCAAAGGTAATCAACATGGACCTCATTTCTTGCCTAGTATAAAGTGGTGAGTGTATCCCAAGCATCCTTTGTTGTTTTGCAAGAGCGAATGTGAGGAATAATGGCATGTTTGATAGAAAAAACTATCAATGCATGTGCCTAAGCATCTCTATCATCCCAACAAAGTCGCTCTATATGTGGGTGCACTAGGAAGTGCAACACGAATATGAATTTGAAGATCATTATCTTCAATGCCATCTAAATCACATTCAATAACTCTATTTGGAGGTGTAGAAGGATGTTTTTCAATGCCCTGCACAATATTCCACAACCCTTTTTCTACCAATACATGACACATCATATATGCCAATAATGGGTAATTAGTACCACCTAGCCTGTCCTCTACAACCAATATACTAAATACATCACTACTTTGAGCAATTGTTAATGACTTGCAGTAGAATTTGAGGTGTTTGTACTAACGAACTAAAAATTGTATATATGTTTCGCACAAAAAGGAAGAAATTGCATGCATAAGTGCTACAATAGTGCATTTGGATGATGAAACAAGCTCATATCAAAATTTCAATGCCACATAGCAAAGCTGCTTTGAACTCTTAATCGCTTTGAGTATGTTCACAATTTTTTGAGCAATTTTGATATTGCGATTGGAAGGGTGTTGATGATGCCCTAGATGAATTGGTGACCTACTCTCCTAAAAAATTGCCATACTTTGAGGTCTGTTGAAGCACATGAACAACACAAGAAATAAGAAGAAGCTTGGATCGCAACACAATAGTGAATGTATTCTCAAATGAAATGTACAAAGATAAGTAACCCATTAGGGTTATAGGCCTATATACAAGGCTGGAAAAAAAAAAACTCCTAAAGAGGGGAAAAAGTGCCTCGAAAGTACTAGGTGTGTTCTACACATTAGTACCAAAATATATCAACATGTTTTACCTATCAAATGATCTTTAAGGTTTCTGAAAATTACTCTGGAGAATGTGCATCTATCACACTCTTATATGCAAGAAAAACTATTTAATGTGGATATACCAATGAATAGAAATGCCCTTGCTTACATGCCTCTCTCACTTGTTTTAGGCCTTTTCCACTATTAAGAGCACCTCTAGTGCACGGGTCATTTGACCTTTGTAAAAGTATCCAAATTACTTGAATATTGGATGGCTAAACTAAAGTCTCTTAGCTACTTGCTCTCTAAATTTAAATGAAGTTAGGCATTCCCTCAAAAAGAAGCATCCAAATCTCTTTAAGGCTGCTCTCTCTTTGGCTATTCCCTCAAACATATATATATATATATATATATATATATATATATATATATATATATATATATATATATATATATATATATATATATATATATATATATATATATATATATGTGTGTGTGTGTGTGTGTGTGTGTGTGTGTGTGTATAATGAAGAGACATTTTTATCCTTATGATTAAAAATGCTCATCCATTCTTTTGGATGGATTATGACATGGAGACATATCCATACATATAATGATCATTTAGATGAGTGAAAACCACTCATCTTATGGAAATCAGTTCTTTACATAGTATCCACTTTTCAGCTAAAGTGAATATCTATGGATGTCATTTTACTCATTTTGCTTCTTGCACATTCATCAAACTTTATAAAAAACAATCACATACAAGAATTTAATACTTGTATGGATTATCAAAACCATAGCATTAACATGTGCGGACTAGGAATATAATTGTATATCAACTACATATACTCCCATGAAGAGTTATTCAGGTGTTCATGAGACACTAACTACTTATAATTGTGATGCATAAAAAAAAGAATCCTTGACATGTATTTTCATGGTCTTTACTAGTCACTACATCTTCATGACTTCATACATGTCACTAGAAGAAATTTTTTGTTATTCTTGAGGAATCTATCCTCAAACCTTCTTTTGTACATAAATATCAATGACTAAGGTCACTAACCTTAGTCCTACATTGTCTATGTACGTTACAATTCTTCATGTTTAATTATTCAAAGAAAATCTGAGTATGCATGCACTCATTCATTTTCTCATGTACTCGAATTATTTCACAACAATCTACTTTTTCTACTACTTTAAAATCACACATAAGACTTCCTCTCTCAAAGTCTATATCTCTCTAGTCTTTTCATGGAATATAACACAATGAGTTTACAAAAACTTTGGTAGCGATTCCCTCATAAAATGGAAATAAAATAAAAATACATAATCATCAAACGCAATAAGCCTAGTGATAAGAAATCCACTTTCTCTTCACTCCATGACTTGCAAGAATAAACGTGTAAAGTATACTATTGGGCACTACACGCCCTCATGATGGTGACATGTTTTTGTTGAAATTAATTTCTTCTTGCTTTAATACATGCAAAATAGATAATCAAAACACAAAAGATAACATGTACATGATTTTATTAAAAAAAACACGTAAGTGAAATCATGTGTGCAAAGATGCAATAATGAATGCATTCAATTCTTAAGTGATGCTAAATATGATTAAAAAGTGATAAGCATCAAAATTGATCATGAATTTCATTCAAAAGCACCTCTCGCTAGTCAATAATAAAAAAACATCTTATCTAAGATAGGTTGCAAGTGTTAAAATATGATAATTTTTCATGTTTATCTACATGCATATGTCTTTAAATGAGTGTATATATGCATGCATATGTGAATCGGTGCATCTGAACATGTTTTCGGCTTTGTATCTCTCTACTTCTCACTCTCTCTCTTTCTTCCTCTCTCTCAAATCTCTCATTCTTCATCCTTCTCTTCTTCTTTCCTTATCTCTCTATCTCTTTCTCTCTTCCTTTCTGTCTCTGCTTACATTTCTCTCTTCCCTTCTCTCTTTCTTTCTACACTACCTTTGCTTTCTCTTTCTCTTATCTTCTCCTTCTTGATCCTTCTCTTTTTCTCTCTTTCTCTCTTTCTCTTTCTCTTTTTATCTTTTTCTCTTTGTCCATATCTTTCATTTTCTCTATCTCTCTTTCTCTTCATTTATTTCTTTCTCTCTTTCTCTCTTCCTCTCCCTCTTCTCCTTCTTCATATCCTTCACTTTCCTTTGTTTTGTTTTTTTTTTCTCTCTTCTCTTTCTTGTTCTCTTTCTTTATTTTTCTCTCTCTCTCTCTCTCTCTCTCTCTCTCTCTCTCCCCTTCTTCTTCTTCTTCTTCTCCATCTTCTCTCTCTCTCTCTCCCCTCTATCTCTTTCTTTCTTTCTCTTAGGCATGCTATTATTATTAACATGAGTGGATCACCAGATACATCGAGTTGCTATGTCTTAGTGGGTAAAGTTCTTGTACTTTGAAGTGGAAGGTCAGGGGGTTCAAGTCGCTTACCTCCTTAAGCTGCCCACATATACAGAACTTAAATTGGTTACCTAGATATGTACCTTTTTGTGATGATGATGAAGCTAATAATTATCTTTGTTGAATTTTGTTGTCGCACCCACCTTCTACGCATCATTGAGACAAACAAGTACCTTTTTTGTTTCTTTTCATTATGGGCGCATCAACTACCATAAAGATGGTGGTGAAGCTCGGAAGAAGAAGTTGTCCCTTCTTCCATCTCCACCAAGCTCCTCCAAGGATCTTTCTCCAAGAAAATATGATACCATGTGTGAGAAGAGAAGGACATACCTAGCACTCACCTCCTAGCCTATTTATAGCCCTTACTTAGTCACCATTTAGAGTTCTCTCCAAGGTCCCTTACCTAGTTAGATTTCTCTAGCTTTTGGCCTTGGCTATCCCTCGATCAAGGAACTTCTCATCCTCCAAGCATGTACATCTCTGGAATATAAAAACGTCTCCATTGAGGAATTTGGAATAATGTAAAGGCCAATAAAATTTGTGGGGATCATCCTTGGTGCAAGCGTTGCCCCAAAGGGAGAGAAGATTTGGGACACCTCTTCTTTTCATGTCCTAGAAGTTTTGTGGTAGCATAGGGAGACTATTGTCTCTATAATCCCAATCAATTGGAAATAGGCCTTAGGTGGAGAAACCATCATAAAAATTTCATTACAATAAAGTATAAAAACTTATTTTGAGATCTATTATAAGATCATAAAGAGTCATCATAAATGATTCTACGTCATTGATGACTTTTGGTCCCGCATGATGGATCGATTTATAGTAATCCAAAAACTTATTTTGAGATCTACTATAAGATCATGAAGAGTCATCATACATGATTCTATGTCATTGATGACTTTTGGTCCGGCATGATGGGTCTACTCCTTCCGGTGGGCATTTTTCGATCAATCTTATGTACCAAAAAATTCTACATAGTGGGTTATGGTTGCCCACAATGCATCGTGATATTGCTGCTTATATTCAATAGTGTGATGCCTGCCAATGTACTAGACAACCTTTACACCAACACCATTTTCCACTTCAGCCTGTCCTCCCCCTTGAGCCCTTGCAAAATTGAAGATTGGATTTTATTGGTCCTATTATGTTTCCTGCTATTGTTACAAATAATCGTTATATCCTTACATGTACCGATTATGCTACTCGTTGGGCTGAAGCTTGGGCATTGCGGTCGGCAACTGCTTCGGTGGTCGCTTAATGTTTACTTCGTGATGTTTTTCCTCGTTATGGGCTCCCTTTGGAGATTTTGTATGATCAAGGCACTCATTTTGCTAATACATTAATGCAATTTTTAACCCCAACCTTCAGTATTTTCCATAAATTCAGTTCCCCTTGTTATCCTTGGGCGAATGGATTGGCCAAAAGTACTAACAAAAATATTCTTAATATGCTGAAGAAACTTGTTTTGGAGTGCTCAGAAAGATGGGATCAATTTATTCCTTTGGTCTTATGGCTTACCGAACTACCTAGAAAGTGGCTACCTGAAGTAGCCCTTTTAAACTTGCATATGCTCTTGACGCAATTGCACTTATGGAATTGGTTGTACCTAGTTTACGGGCGGCATTGGAGCACAAGTTATTACCCAAAAATTCTTTCCCTTCCAGGTTGGATGGTTTATGGTCCTTGGATGAGCACCGTCTGGAAAGTTTTTTGGTTCTTCAGGAAATCCAATTGTGGCAAGCTAAAAAACATGATTGGTTCCTTAGGATCCCTATCTTTATAGTAGGGCAATTGGTTCTTTTTTACAACACCAAGTCTAATCGCTTGGTAGGAAAGTTCAAGCTTCGTTGGTTCTGTCCCTACCACATTGCAAAACAGATTGGCACGGCTACTTTTCGGTTATCTACATTGACTGGCACTCTCCTCCCTAAATCCATTAATGGATCTAAACTCCATCCGTATTGCATGCCACCCACTTCTCCTTAACTTTGCATATGTTTCACTTTACCTTCATTAAGATCACATTTATTTTAGTATCTTTGACCCATTGTCTACACTATGCATTTTCCGATTGAACACACCACCGTAATTCTCCCATTTTTGATTGATTAACTGTGTTCCTCCGGCGTACTCCACGATTTGGAAATCCTTAATTCGCTTTCGTAGTAATGATCCATGCATGTTTCCCTCCACTTGTGATGATTATGTCCTACACCGATGATTTCACCCTGCGTTTTCTACTTAACCGGTGTCGTCATCCTCTTTTTGTTCATCGTTTTTCTTGCGCTCAGTATCATTGTGCGATTTGTATTCTTGTGCATTTGGATTACCTGTTGCACCATGGAAGCTCTTGCAAATATCAGCACCTTCCGTTCCGATCTTTCCCCTGCCCTTGTGGAGTTTTTTGTTCCTCGTGGTTTGCTTGCATTCGTCGAGTTGCCCTGGCATTCGGTGGAACGTCATCCTTATTTCACAGTAGTGATTGTGGCAATTGCTGATGTCGCCTCGACAGAATCTTGTTGGCCTTTCACTTGCCTTAATCCGCATACGGTGGTTTCCATTAACACTGTGGGTGAGATTCCACAAGCAAGTCGTACTGAAGTTCCCCCTCTCCCACTCGCTACGATGAAACAACTTTTTGCCCGACATTCCTCCAACGAATTTGCCATAATATGCCCACCAGATCCAGAGTATTTAGTGTTGCAGTTTTTGGTGACCACCCTTAATCTTCAGAAACGCACTTACAGTATCTCCTGACCTTTTTATTCTCTGATTGACGCTATTGCCCGTGAACCTATAAATTAGGCATCGTTCTTTCTTCGGTGCATCCATCGTGAATGCCAGACCATCATGCAACAGTTATCCAAAGATGAATGTCCTCGCACCCATTCACCTCAAAGGGATTACCAAAGAAACTTCATGTGGCGGAATACATCGTAAGAGTGCGCTAGATGGATCCATATAATACAATTGATCCATGATGATACACAATCGGCAACTATACATAACCAATTTGTGGCAAGCTGACGTCGAGGAGGACATCCGTTGGTTAAAAAAATCATGAGGGTGTCATAATACGAAGAGGAGACATGTAATGCCTAGGAGTCATTGTGAACTGAGTTGGTCACATAGATGGCCAGAGTGGTGTCATCAATGCCACTCGGGGGCTCACCAAAATCCACTCGAGAAAGGAAATCTACAAGGGCATGTGCCGATCCCGGGTGATGTACAACATCATAATTGAATTCTTGAAGCAACAACACCCACCGTGCTAATCTACCACCTATATGTTGTTGTCGTACAAGATAAACCAAGGCTGCATGATCCACATGGAAGGTAAATTTGCATCCCAACAGATAGCACCGAAAGCTTTTAACCGAATAGACTAGCCCAAGAAATTCTCGTTTAGTAACAGAATAATTATGTTTGGCGGCTGCTAGTTATCGACTTGCATAATAAAGAGGATGAAACCACTTATCATGTTGTTGCATAACACACTATCAATTGCAATATCAGAAGCTCCATGAAGACATGGAAAGGAAGTTGCCAATTAGGAGCTTGTAAAATAGGATTCTGTGTAAGGAGATTTTGAGTCGATCAAAAGCCAATTGACATTCGTGTGTCCACACAAACTGTCGAGGGTTACTCCTAATCAAACAATTAAGTAGTATAGCCACATGAGCGAGCCACCAGAGATGGCGACCATGCCATTGGATTTGGCCAAGGAATCGCATAACTTCCTTTGGTGTAGCACGAGGGGCTGCATTCAACACTGCACAAACTTTATCAGGGTCCACTTGAATTCCCTGTTGTGAAATAACATGACCGAGTAGCTTGCCACAAGAGACTGAAAAGACGGATTTGTTGGAATTTAAACAAAGATGGAACTATCCATTTCAGCCATTTGCACCTGATTATAGCCAATATAACCATCCAAAAAAGAGTACATTTCCCATCCTGCAACATCATCTAGAATAGTATCCAAGAAAGGAAGTGGAAATGGATCGAGTACCGGCATCGCATTTAGCTTCTAGTAATCAACATAGATTCATAATTGTTTGCTTTTCTTGGGGACAATGACAATAGGAGAGATCTATTTGGCATGCTCAATGGGAACAATGAAACCCACTTTCAACAGTCGATCCAGTTCAGCTTTCACTTATGTAGCATAATTAGGATTCATTCTGTAAGTCTGTTGTTTAATTGGCCGAGCATCCGGTTTCAGCGTCACACGTTGTTGGTAGATGCGAGGATCCAATCCCTTCATATAGCGATAGTCCCAAGCAAATACATCAGCAAGTTCCTTTAGCAGTTGTAGTAAATCCTCTTGAAAATATTCAAGTACTCCGGCCTTAATCTTGACCGCACGTGGGCTAACCTCATCACCCAAATTGCAAGTGATTAACTGATCTTTCGGTACATAAAACTATCAGGGCATGGAGATATCCTTAGGTGGGGGAAGTAAGTGTTGAAGATCAGTGGAATCCAAAACCTTATCTCTAACTGGTTCCACTTCTTGGGTGAGAGGGACTACCATACAAGCCGCCAGGGACCAATTATCCACTATGGCTTGTAAATCAACTCTACCCAGTGCTAAAAAATCTTGGTTAGCATTTAGAAAAGCTTCTTCTTTGTCATCCAAAAGACCATCCAACATATGCACAGGTTCTGCCACGTAAGGTCATGCATGAAAGTTGCAAGGCCTCATATCATCCAAGGGTACAACATATTTCCGGTGATTACTTTTAAAAATAAGTTCATGTGTAGACCAATCCTTTAACCCTTTTGCCTGCTTCAACTAGGGCCTTCAACTAGGGCCTTCAACTAGTCATTTGAACACTGCTCCTGGTAGGGTAATGGGTATATCATGCACCAAGCCCACTTGATGTACTCAAGATTGATCGTTCGTCAAAGAATTGGACGGGTTTGATTTGAGTCCAAACCAGCTTCTTACAAAGTGCAGTTGTAGCAATATTAACCCCTGAGCCTCCATCGATTAATACTTGAGAAAGTTTTTGGTTTTTGACCATATCGTAATTAAAGGAACAACATGATCCATCGTAGAGTCAGTTTCTGGGCTAATGATTGCTGTAGAAGGTGTGCACGAAGATCCTCGACTAATTTGTTGCTGAAATTATTATTGAATATCGGGGAGCAATGATAGAAGTTGCCCCAATGGGATAATAATAGACGCTTTGGATAAAATATTCCACATAGAATCAAAATTCTACGTATCAAATATCAAGTCCGGTGTGTCTGCCGGCCGTATTTGGACTAGGTCCATCTCTTTGAGTGAGGTATTCTGTATTGTCTATTGGACCACTGGTATGGGATTGGGAAAGATAGTTGGTTCTTGACTTGCACACGTGGTTGCTTTAGTAAACATCCGTTGTTGTTCTTGAATTCTTGGTTCAAAAATCTCACTAGCTCAGTGCAACTTCTTACCGGACCGTGTTTGAACTGTTGTCGCTTGTGTATCTACCACTGAAATGTATACCTTATGTGCCATTGGATGCTGTCATTCTTTTCTCCGCTTATCATATTTGGATGCTTCTTTACAATATCTACGAATATGTCCAATTTCTCCACAAAAATGGCATCTTGGTGTTGGAGTCATGCACTCTCACCAGTTTGTCTCGAATTCCAACGAGGTTGTCCGAAATTGTTTGGTCTTGGTCCTTTGTAATTCTTGTCAATTTGATAAGATGTATTTGTCAAATGTGATGGTATTAAGTGGGCAGACGGTTGTCTCTGCTCCTGTATTATGGCATTTACGATCAGTCTGGTCTATACTTTTTCATTATATGGGCAAGTTTTGATAGAATGACTCACTATATTACAAATAACATAGTACATTTGATTTAGTACACAAGCTGAACTAGTATGCCCCGGATTCTTACATTTGGTGCAATATACTTGTTTCAATGGATCATTGTTCATACTTTTGGAGGATTTTAACCAATCTAGATCTTCGGTAAACCAGCAACCTGATGTTCCAACTGTAATGCCATAGCAATGACTGCATCCAAGGTCATACCACCCACACTTGGAATAATCATAACTTGTTTGAGTTGGGGGTTTAGTCCGTTAATAAACCATTGAGTAATCATGTCATCCGGTAGATTAGCATGCACTTGAAGTAGCTGCCATAGATGAGTACGAAATAAAGTTGCATACTCTTGCACACTTTGATGTGGTTTTTGTCTATTGTTTTGTAAGTAATCAAAGATTTTTGCCACATTTTTCTTTAATCGAAAACATTGTAAGAAGGAATTCTTAACATCTTCGTATTGATCAAAATGATTAGTATCATATTCGGTTAACCAATGAGCCACTTCTTTAACAAGAGTGGATTGAAACACTATAGCCTTATATATCAGATCCGCTAGATACTTTAGTACAGCATAATTAATTTCGAAAGTACGGACATGAGCATCAAGATCATCACCTTGAAATCCACCAAATTTAGTATATGTGACTCCGATAGGTGTCAATTGTGGGCGTATGAGCTACTGCTGCTGTTGCTATTGTTGTTGTTGCTGCTGCTGATGTTGTTGTTGAATATTACTCATGTCATCAAAATCAAGAGGAAGTATCAATTCAAAATTACTTATACAGTTTAATTCTAATTGTTGCTGTGTCGTGTGGTCACTTTGCAAAATCTCCGGGTACTATATCCCTGATTCGATCACACACATCCAAATTCGACTACCATTCCTCATATTTTATTACTGAGATGGACTTTTCACCAGAACGTCCACCCACAAATGTACTAATACCACTAGAATCAGAACTAAAAGTTGGGTTGCCACTGGAATTCACCACGCTATCACTGGAGAAGTGCCTACTCCACTCACCACACTTTCAACAGATGGAACGGGTTGTAATTCTGGTATACTCTGTAATCCTTGAACAAGTGAATACTTTGATGCCACTCCACTAGTCTATGTATCACGCTCTCCTTCAGATAATTGGCCTTCACCTTCACCACTGCCACTAGAGGGTGTTCCCAACGTAGTAACCTTCCACGGATGCTAATCACTTCGGTACTTCAGATAAGATTCACCGGAACACGTTACAGGCATATATCATAGATTTTTTTCTTTCATCCAACCTTAATCTACCCTCAGACTGGCTATTCCATGCCGCATGGCCGGTGCCAATGTTAACGACAATCAAGAATTAACCAATTACAAGGTTCTTGGGATGGACAGGGTCTATATTATAGAGGCCCTATGGTTATTTTCCCAAAAAACATTCATTACACAGAGTTACTTGTTAGTTTACTATGACTCTCCACCAACAGACTTGCAATTAAACAATTTCACCACCAGAGGTCCTAAAGGCATACATATTATGTCACCATGATAAAGTTATGACATTCATTAACGTAAAATAATACTGACTCTTCACTGATGAATTACATGCAACCACAGTTGGATTCATATCTTCATCAACAAGTATCATACAGACAAGATCACCGGAATGGCTAAACACACAGAACAGTAGGAGTTCAATACACGAGTGTAAATCAAACTTTCTCTGAAGCATTCCATAGGTGCACTACACAAATCCACAGTCCGACGTCTCACTCCCCACACATTTGCTTCCACACTTTTTCCATTATCCAAAAAGGTACAAGCATTATGCTACATCCTTATGTGAATCTTTTTTAATTACATTTTCTGGTAATTACCATTACATTCTGGCGGCCTAAGAGTGTCTTTCACCATAAGAATGGACCTATATATGGACATGCAAATACTTGACCTCCTCAACACATTGATGGGGCAACTCTTCACACATGAGACAAAGCTCAACAAGAATGGAGATAACTCTAGAGATAATCAATCTTTTGCCCTTTACACAGATAAAAGTAAGAATAAAGATAACGACAAAGGTAAGAAGAATGAAGAGGATGCAAGTACCTCTCAAGTAAAGTTCACAGGTAGAGGAAGAGGTATAAGAGGAAGGGGTAGGGGAGGAAAGCAAGGCAAGGGGAGATCCTACAACTCTTCACCTTGTAACATTTGTGAATTGACCAATCATACCACAAATGAGTGCTTTACAAACATCAAGAATCAAAGAGGAAGAGGCTTCCATAGAGGAGGTTATGGACAAACAAGAGAAAGGTTCAATAATGGAGGAAGAAATTACCATCATAATCACAACCAAGGCTACAACAACTATCAAGGAGGCTTCAAAGGAAGAAGAGACTACAACAACTATATAAAAGAACAAGAGGATTCTCCATTGATCATGAAATGACATCCAAGCAAGGTAAAGATGATGAGCATCTATTCTATATTGATTTTGGTTGTTCAAATCATGTGGATGGCGAAGCATTGTTATCTAATCTTGAAGAACCTAAAGGGAAGCATGAATTCCAAATAGATGATGACACTAGGAACTCAGTTAAGAAGATTGAAAATGTTAAAGCATCTCATGGTAACATGAACCTCTTAAGTAAGGTATTATATGTGCCAACCATAACAAAAAACTTCATTAGTGTTGGGGCAGATTGTTGACAAGGGTTTACAAGTCAGATTCACAAGGCATGTGGAGGTCCCACAACAAGGCTTCAAGAGGATTGCAAAAGGTGAGAAATCTGGTAGACTCTTCACATTTGAAGTTCAAGATATTGAAAATATTGCTCTCTTCAATTATAGAGATCAAACCCTATCTAAATTAGAGATATGGCATAAGAGACTAGGTCATATAGGTGAAAGGACACTAAAACAAATATGTAGGGATCAGACAGTGCTTGGCATTCCAAATGTGTCCAAGCAACACATGATTTACAAATGTGGAGCATGGCAGTTTGGCAAATCGCACAGGCAACCATTCAACATAAAAGGATACATGTATGAAGACTACTTGGAGCTTGTGCACACAGATGTGTGGGGTCCTAGCAGAGATCCATCAATCTCAAGATCAAGCTATTATGTTTCATTCTAGATGACTATAGTAGATGGATAATTCTTTACTTTATGAAGCATAAAGCTGAATTCTTCACTGTTTCAAGAAGTATTTGGAATTGTTTGAGAATTAAACAGGTAGAAGCTTGAAGAGACTCAAATCTGATGGAGGTGGTGAGTATTTCTCATATGAATTTGACTCATTCTTATAGGATAAAGGCATAAAGAGAGAGGTTACAACAAGGTACACTCCTGAACAGAATGGAGTGGTAGAGAGAAGAAATATACTAATAGTAGAGGTTACAAGATCAATGACGAATGAAACTTCCAAATTACCTATAGGTAGAGGCTGTTTCCACAGCCACATACCTAATTGATAGGCTTCCATCTAAGTCCTTGGATGGAATGACACCTTATGAGGCATGGAATGGTAGGAGACCTTCCTTCGACCATTGTAAAATCTTTGGATGCATTGCTTATGCACATATACCCTCATAGATTAGAGGAAATCTGGATCCAAAAGATGAAAGGTGTATATTCATTGGCTATGACCAAAATCACAAAGGATATAGGTTGTATAATCCCACTAAAAAAGGATTTATAGTTAGTAGGGATGTGGTTTTTGACAAAAATAACTCTTGGTTTGAAGATGATTGTAGCAAAATAAAGTTACCCTATGACTTGGAAAGTGAATTTCCAACTTTTACTCAAGAAGAACTACAAATATCAAAGATATCAACTCAGAAGATGAAGAACATATTGACTTCAAAGCTTGGAAGTCCAAGGGCAAGAAAAATTCAATCAATTGGAAGACATTCCAAAGTCATATAATCAAGCACTTAGAAGATCTCAAAGGGAGAGTACGAAACCCATAAGGTATGGCTATGAAACACTACTAGTCACCAAGCATTCTTTATACATGACTAAAGACTCTATGTCAGAGGAGCCTTCTTCATTTGAATTGCTAGCAAGTGAAGAGCACTGCTCATTTTACTACGCACGTGTAGAAACCAAAATAGCAAGTTTTAGCTCATAGTTGAATCTCCTACTCATCTATTTTGATATTTTGATTAGAGGAACATACTCCGAAGCACTTAGGTGATTATTTGTGATTCTTGGGAAGCTCAAGGTGTCTACTTTACAATCCTCAACTTATTCGTGGCTAGTGTAAAGTAGGGATTTGTAAAACTACTTCATTTGTGGAATCTATCCACCATCTCCTCCAACATTCATTATGTTTTTATGGCATTTTCAAGTCGATTTTGTGAGTATATTTCACGGGTTCATCTTGATGATTAGTTATTTAATGAGTTTGCTATGCTTTCATGAGTCTATCTTCAACTTTCAAGCTCTTAAATCAAACTAGGAATTGTTTTCTTTAGACTATGTGAATCTGCCAAAATCGAGATTCTTTTGTCATGGGGGTACAACTATAGAAAGTTGAATCGAACAACAACTTCCTTATAAAAAATAACACATTTTAGGGACAAGAATCAACAAAAAAGATTATGTCTAGTCATACTTACACTCAAAAGAATAATGTCTTTCACAGATTACAAAAATCTTCATATTTTGTGAGAGGATGAAATACATTATTCATATTCTGATCTTTGAAGGATATATCTTGAAGTCCATTGACAAAGAATGGGGCTAGAGTATTAGCATACTCACAGGATTGACAATGAGTGTTTGCTGTTGCTAGTCCTTTATGCAATGGTGATTGAAGAGGACAACTCCAAAGTACAACACGCTCTATGGATATACAATGAGTAAGTTGTTAGTATTGAAACACATCAGTTGGACTTGAGATGGTGTAAAGGTTTTGGATGAGGTTGTGATATCACGAAAACTACATAAATGAACCAAGATGACATTAAGAAAACTACATAAATGAACCATGATGATATTTCTTATTACTCTTTTGTTTTCGTTCAATCTTTGGAAGGTGTTGAGTATGCATTTTTATGGTCCGAATACATTTGGAGTGTATTTCATTGACATACTTTATCCATGAATATTGATACCACGCTTCTGGGTCACTTATCAATTTCGGCTACGTTTTCTTTCTTCTTGGACTACCGTATTAATATTTCATCAATTTTGACCACGTTTTCTTTCTTCATGGACTAGCTTATAAATATTGTGGCATATTAATCATAGTTTTGCACATCCTTTTTTTTGTAGTAATAACGAAAGAAGAATAAAATCATGGTCCATATGCTCATTTCTTCTTCCCACATGCCCATTTTGATACATGATGCTCGTGTGATGTACTGCCCGATTTGGAGATCATTTAAGAGGGATCTTTAGTGTTCAGTGAGCTCCTTCTATAGCTCCATCAGTACCCTTCACATTTGTGCAATTATACATTGCCAATGTCTTTGTAACTCTATGTGATTTAATACATATACATTGATCACATCTATAATTCACTTCTGTGTCATGTTCATCTAAGAACATTGAACTTCTCAGACTTGGTTATTAGTGCGTACTTGATCATTTGATGTGATTTAAAGTGGTATAGATTCAACATACTTCCTATTTCATTTTTACAAGGTTTCATTGTCATTGCTTTAATCAATCTTGAGATATATTTAGAACACTGCTCACTGGTTTGCATACAGTTCAAGCCTGAAAATTTCAAGATGATCACCTAGCTTGCTAAGCACAATTCTCAAAGTACACGATCATTTCAAGTGAAATAATTTGTGATTAAGCTATCTAAGTCAATTAGATACTCCCAAAAGGAATTTGATCAATTGCTAGCAGGCGAAGAGCACTGTTCATTTTACTGAGCACGTGTAGAAACCAAAATAGCAAGTTTTAGCTCATAGTTGAATCTCCTACTCATCTGTTTTGATCCTTTGATTAGAGGAGCATGATCCAAAGCAGTTAGGTGATTATTTGTGATTATTGGAAAGCTCAAGGTGTCTACTTTACAATCCTCAACTTATTCTTGGTTGGTGTAAAGTAGGGATTTGTAGCACCACTTCATGTGTGGAATCTATCCACCATCTCCTCCAACATTCATTACGTTTTCATGGCATCTTCAAGTCCATTTTGTGAGTACATTTCATGGGTTTATCTCTATGATCAGTTATTTAATGATTTTGCTATGGTTTCATGAGTCTATCTTCAACTTTCAACCTCTTAAATCAAACTAGGATGTTTTTTCTTTAGACTATGTGAATCTATCAAAATCGAGATTCTTTTGTCATGGGGGTACAACTATAGAAATTTGAATCGAACAACAACTTCCTTATAAAAAATAACAGATTTTAGGCACAAGAATCATTGAAAAAGATTATGTCTAGTCATACTTACACTCAAAAGAATAATGCCTTTCACATATTACAAAATTCTTCATATCTTTTGAGAGGATGGAATAGATTATGAATATTTTGATCTTTGAAGGATATATCTTGAAGTCCATTGACAAGGAACGGGGCTAGAGTATTAGCATACTCACCGGATTGACAATGAGTGTTTGTTGTTGCTTGTCCTTTATGCAATGGTGATTGAAGAGGAGAACTCCAAAGTACAACACACTCTATGGATATACAATGAGTAATTGTTAGTACTGAAACACATCACTTGGACTTGAGATGGTGTAAAGGTTTTGGATGAGGTTGTGATATCACGAAAACTACATAAATGAACCAAGATGACATTAAGAAAACTACATAAATGAACCATGATGATATTTCTTAGTGTTTTTTTTTTCGTTCAATCTTTGGAAGGTGTTGTGTATGCATTTTTATTGTCCGAATACATTTGGAGTGTATTTCATTGACATACTTTATCCATGAATATTGATAGCACGCTTCTGGGTCACTTGTCAATTTTGGCTACGTTTTCTTTCTTCTTGGACTACCGTATTAATATTTCATCAATTTTGACCACGTTTTCTTTCTTCATGGACTAGCTTATAAATATTGTGGCATATTAATCACAGTTTTGCACATCCTTTTTTTGTAGTAATAACGAAAGAAGGATAAAATCATGGTCCATATGCTCATTTCTTCTTCCCACATGCCCCTTTTGATACATGATGCATTTATTTTATAGCCAATAGAAAAGAGTTCATGGGTTTGAAGTCATGGATTATTATGTCGTATTTGAAGTCATGAATTATTTGAAGTCCATAAAGAACGAAGCTTAGTATGTCAGTTATGTTGAAGTTTTTTTTTTTTAAATTGGATCATCAATCTACTCTTCCATTCATGCTTGAAAGATTAAATCAGAAACTCATCATCCTAGTGAACCCCTTATTCTTAATTTCTCAATGGTTAAACTTTAGGCTGTACTCTGGGTTTTTAACTCTGCACCTCACAATGTAGTGCCAAAGTGGTCACCACTACACGGACCACTCCATGTGTATGTGGGACAAGAGCCAGCCATAGCCAAGGTCCCAAGCTCGGGGGATATCCTAAGGTATTCAATGCTAATGGGGATGAGTGTTGCATGATGGCAACATGGCATCACTAGACCATTCCATATCATTATTATTTTGAATGCAAGAGGATATAATGGATGGGAGGAGAGGACACACATCATTTTTTTGAAGTTGGGCCATCGATCTACTCTTCCATTTAAGCTTGAAAGATTATTTTCAGCAACTCACTCACCCTTAATCTCCATTTTTCAAGGGTTGAAGATTCCTAGCATATCCATTGGCAAGTGAGAGAGAGACATAGAGATAGAGAAAAACAGAGAGAGAGAGACTTAATCTCCTTTTCAAGAGATGAATATTCCTAGCATATCCATTGGCAAGTGAGAGAGAGAGACACAGAGATAGAGAGAGAGACTTCTCAATTTGATGTCTTATATTAAATACACTATGTTCGAAGATGTGTACTTATTATTAGACTACTTTATTACCCAAAAACAATAAAGACGACTGCAGACAAACATCTTCCTAAGTATTCAATCGCTGTCTCTATCCTCTTTATGTGTCATTGTCTCTATCTAAACGCGCACACACACACACACACATAATGCGCAATTTCAATTCATGAGACGTCCTTCTAACAGACCATCAAAGCTCAAACAAAGGCATTTCAATTCTCGTTACGTAGAAAAATATTCTTGAATAACACTACCACACCAGCCCACGAGCATCTTGTCCACCTCAAAGACAGTACTGTGTATTTGAATGAGAGAGAGAGATGTGCTTACAACTATACGCCACTCATATGAAGGAGATGACGATGTCCTTGTGGGCACATATCCATTGACCAGGTCCAGATGAGCTGCGCCATCTCAATCAAAAAACAGCAGCTTTGTCCTGCCACGCAAAAAGTTAACATTCGTACTACTTTTCTTCATTATCGAGACCTCTGATTACATGAGAGAGATAGAGAGCTATTCTGTATTGGCTTTTGCCTCCTTCTCCATGTGCAATTCTGAGTGTTTCATAGATCTATTTTACAGCTTGAGACTTCCATTCCCACCTTCAAAGTTTGGTTCAAGACGAAGTGAATATTTTAAAGGATTTGGATGTGAAAAAGAATGTCCATTCGACTTAGGCAGCTTTGATCTTCAACAAGAAATAAATAGCTTTGGTTGTAGAGTAAGAAAAGCGTCTTATAAATCAAGCTATGCGTAGTTGTACTGAAAATAAATAGGCAAACCAAGAGAAGCATCCCACTTAATTTACATATCCATTAAGACATCAAATCCAGTATATTAAAGGATGCGTTTGGTATTACTGATAATGATTAGAGAGGAAGTTTGGCATGCCCATATGCATGATCTTGACTTGGATCTCCATTTTATGGTCAAGACTCTCCTGACCCTAAGGGTCTGAGACGGCACAATGGCAATAGCCTTGAGAAAATTTCGAGATTGAAAAGGGATGTGGAATTTCATGTCACACTCAATAGGAAGTGATCCCGACATGATAGAGTGTTCATCCTATAGAGCAACAAGATCAAAACCAAGTGGTCCCCACATGAGGGGGACGAGACAGTTATAAACCTCCTTTGTAAAATTCTCTAGTAATCTATCAACAACCCTCGCTTTGTGGGATACAGGGGGGGTCCCATGGGTACTAAGCCTGTTCACTTATTGAGATGTAATCTCTATTAATTAAAGATTGGAAGAGTAGGTGCAATTGAACTTACTTTAAAAAAAGTGTAGTTTTGGACTGAATTAATTAGAAGAATGACTCTCATGCATAGTCGTTCTTTTGAATTAATTCAGTCCAAAAGTACACTTGGTAAAACACGAGGTTTTATTCAACACATAGAAGAAGAGTTTTAGACAGTGCAGTAATTCAATAAAATATTGAATTATATCAAATAAAAAAACAAAGAATATGTAAACAAAAAGAAAAAAGAATTTTCCTTATAACATAAGGGAAAATCCATATATAAAGGGCATGTATCTCTAGAGTAGGAGCTATCATAGTGACAATAGGTTTGCTTCTTGCTCATTTCCCCTGAAATCATGTTGTTTCTTCGACCGAAAGTCATCCCCTTTCTCCTCCAAGATATCTTGTTCAAGCTCATGATCTCCTTGTTCATCTACCAATGGGGCCAAACGCTCTCTTTATTCTATTTCTAACCTTCCTATATCATAAAGGTGTTTGCATCCAGTCCCTATATCATAAATGTGTTTGCATCCAGCCTCCGGATCTTCATAACACTCGTTCAAGCCATGTATACAAATTTTGGCAAACTTGATTTGAGCTTCATCTATCTCCTGAGATATGCAATGCTTGAAGACCTTGAGTGGCCATGCAAGAAACTTGAAAGAAGAAACGCTTTTCAAACACAAGGAATATATTCATAATAAACATATATTGTTTAGTATCATTAAATAACATGTGGTGGCGTGGGTTAACAAGTTTCTTGTGCCCATTCAATTTTTACTTCGCTTTCTTTCTTCAAGGAATATCGTATAGATATATCGGCATATTAGGTCCCAGTCTTGCACATCCTCTTGTTGTAGAAATAACGAAAGAAGAAGAAAATCATCGTCCCTATGCTCATTTCTTCTTGCTCATGTGTCTGTATGGTTGTAAGAGCTTTATCTCCATTCTCACCTGCATGTATTTTAGACCCAATAGAAAAATAGAGTTCATGCTTCAACAGATAGTTTTCTTTTTTCCTTTTTTAAGCTGGGTCATCGATCTACTTTTCCATTTAAGCTTGAAAAATTGAATCAATAACTCACTCACCCTTAATCTCCATTTTTAAGGGTTGAATATTCTTAACATATCCATTGGCAAGTGTGAGAGAGAGAGACTTAATCTCCAATTTTCAAGAGATGAATATTCCTAGCATATCCATTGGCAAGTGAGAGAGAGAGAGACAAACAGAGAGAGAGAGACTTCTCAATTTGAAGCATAATATTAAATACACTATGTTCGAAGATGTGTATTTATTATTAGACTACTTTATTACCCAAAAACAATAAAGAAGACTACAGACAAACATCTTCCTAAGTATTCAATCGCTGTCTCTATCCTCTTTATGTGTCATTGTAAACACACACACACACACACACACAATGCGCAATGTAAACAGACCATCAAAGCTCATAAAAAAGGCATTTCAATCCTCATTACGTAGAAAAATATTCTTGAATAACACAACCACACCAGCCCACGAGCATCTTGTCCAACTCAAAAAGAGTACTGTGTATTTGAAAGAGAGAGACAGAGAGAGAGAGAGTTGATAGGTGCGTACAACTGTACGCCACTCATATGAAGGAGTGATGATGTCCTTGTGGCCACACATCCATTGACCAGGTCCACATGAGCTGCGCCATCTCAAATTCTCAATCCATGAACAGCAGCTTTGTCCTGCCACGCAAAAAGTAAAGATTCGTACTACTTTTTGTCATTATCGACACCTCTGATTACATGAGAGAGATAGAGAGCTATTCTGTATTGGCATTTGCCTCCTTCTCCATCTGCAATTCTGAGTGTTTCATAGGTCTATTTTACAGCTTGAGACTTCCATTCCCACCTTCAAAGTTTGGTTCAAGAAGAAGTGAATATTTTAAAGGATTTGGATGTGAAAAAGAATGTACATTCGACTTACGTAGTCAGATCAACATGGACTTGGGTGAAAGAAAAGAAGAGGTGTGCAAATTCCTCATAGCCATGAATGAGCATTTACACCAAGGAGGGATTCCACAAATTTTTTTAGCTTTTACATTGGTCCAAATTCCCGAGTGGAGGATCTACCATATAAGAACTAAGTTTTTTATCTCAATGAGGGGATGTAAAAGGGGTTTGAATTTAAAATCCAACCTAAAATTCGACCAATCTAGACACCATCTCCTATTAAGAGTGACATGAAAGTCCACATTCTTCTTGAATCTCGAAATTTTATCAAGACTATTTTTGTTGTGCGATCTAACACCCTCAAGGTGAGGGGATTCATGCCCAATAAGAAGATGAGTCCTCAAACACTCCCAAGCAATGAACCTGCTCTACAATAGACACCATTCTTTATAGTCCACTCTCCTAGCTAGTTCAATGTCCTCAAATCTAATCCATTGGCATGTTCCTTGATTCCAAAGGTCTTTCCACAAGCGAAAGCCTTTGTTTCAAAGCGTTCTAGCTTTTCGGAGGTTCGAATAATCGAAACCTCTCATGGCCTTGATAGGGAACAAGATCGAATCATTTTTTCTAATACCGGTTTCCCATTTTCAATCTTCATTGATCTTGACAAATAGTTTCACTTTGTTTCAACTCTTCAATAGAGAGCAAACTAAGCTCGATCATCTAGGAGTAATCGGATAGGGGGAGAACATAAGAGTGAGAAGATCAAATCCCTTCCACCCTGGAAGGCCTACAATATTTGATTATTTGATTATTTAGACTGAATCAATGTTAAGATGAAACATGATAATCTTACTTTTGTTACTTTAATGGTTATGGACTTTAGCATGACATTCTAGACACGTTCATTATAATTAGAGGAACCATGAAAAAATTACTTTCATTGATGGAACATTGCATGGTGAGAGAAATGAAGGTGAAATTGAAAATCTCAAATAATTCAAAATTCAAGAAAAATTAATATCTTTCATGATAAAAGAAGAAGATCTGAAGGATAGGTAAACATTTAAGGAATTCAATGTTCAACGAAAAAGACTTTTTTGATCATCGAAAAGGTATAATGATCCTGAACATGAACTTCGAAATTAGAGGCCCTATGAGTTTCTTACATCTTAAACTTCATGTATTAATATTTAGAACGATTTCGCAAGAAGGAAAGGTTAGGGGAAAAAGGGTACAAGATTATGCATCTAATTCAGAAGCTAATGATGAGAACTAATGTAGATTTTTTTCTGCCTTAAATTATAACCAAGTAAAGGATGCAAGCAAGTTAGAGAGAGTTACAAAGAAGATTTATAACATTTTCATCCGCTTCATGAGAGACCCACTTGTACTTCAACTTCTTATTTACTAGGATGAACACCTTGTGGTGCTTAAAGGATGACGAGAGGTGGGGGGAGGGCTCTTACAATTACGAAGCCTTCTAACTTGAAGACTAAGGGAGTTCTCTTATTCATCACTCTTTGGGAGGCTTTTTGAAGTTCACTGCACATCTTTCCCTCTAGAACTTCCATAACATGTCACTCTTAATCATGTTCCACAAGGAAAAATAGCATCCAATCCCTTTATGAAGCAAAGCTTTTTTACAATTGACTTTGTGAGCCAGCAATAAGATCTTGCTAAGGAATTCCCATGTCACGCTACACCTCGAACAAGAAAATAACAAATGACCTAAGTCTTCCCCACGATTGCAACATGCCTTGCACCATGGTGGAGCATTGCAAGATTTATTGAATTTGAGATTGGGCAAAATCCCTTCGTGGATAATGTGCCACATGAGGATGACCTTCTTGTTCTCTATAGGTGGGATCTCAATCCCTAGAACTTGAAATCCCATCTAAACCAGGTACAATTCAAAAACCTTATCAAGCTTGGCCAAGGAAGTGTTAAATATCAAGCCTTAAACCTTATCTCAAGACTCAAGGGTATAGATGAAACTTGGACCTATCATTTGGAGGCTTCATATCACAAATTTATGCTACCAAAAAGTTTCAACCACTTTCCTAAGTCATAGCTTATCAAAACGTTAAGTGGTTGATTGAGAGATTCTTGGAGAATTCTAGGAGCACTTTTTGGTAGCCTATAATCTTGTTTCAATTGTGCCTCCTTGTTCCATTTCATTTGACATTATTCCACTTGTGCTTGAATGTTCATATAGTCTAATAAATGTGGTATACGTTTTGTGATTCTTCTTTGAGAGAGAAATGAGTGAGGTTGCAAATACTGAAGGTGTGTCTCTATGCTTAGCAGACAATAGCAAGGATAGATAGTATCTGTTGCAAAGTTTTTTAAATAGGTGGATGTATCCTTGCATGTTGAAAAAATATATTATTCTTCTCCATTTAAACGATGAATTAGAGCGAAAACAATGACTCTAGGTCACTCTTGAAGACAATTTGTGAGGGGCCAAAACCTTCCAAAGCGACATAAGGGTGTTGATTCATCTCTCAAAAATGGTATTAGAGCATTTTTAAGACTTTTGTACTTCTGAAGGAGGTCAAACCAACCATCTGAATCTAGTAAAGCTCGCAAGAAAAGATCTGGAGTAGACCTACAAGCTAAATCAACATGTTGAATGTGGCAAGCCAAGAACAAGCACCTCAATACATATCAAGGACAAAATCTATTATAAGGTAATGATTGCACAGACTTAGCCACATGTTTGAGGAACATTTCAAGAAAAGAACCAGCTTGATGTGCGAACTAGTTGAGACTCACAATCGCAATGAATACCATCTGACAACCGTTAAGCCAAAACACAAATACACACAGAACACTCAGAAAGTCGCCAAGATACTCTGATTTACTCAACTCCACACACTGAAATGCTACAAACCAATCACTCAAACAGACAGTCTGGTGATCTCTCGAACGACTATGAAGTTAACAAACAGAAACAATTATCGACGGCAGACAAGACAAGAGACGAACATGGAACTCAGAATACTGGAGATTAAGCAAACAGACACTACAGTAACGACCCGCTCAGTCACACAGACAGACAGTCTATTGATCCATCACGGAACCCTCACTGGCGTGCCTTTCTTTGATTTATATAACTTTTTTTTTACAAACTGTTTGTAACAGCTTTTCACTCGTGCGAACAAGATTCAGTTACATATTTCCAATCCGGCGGCCACTAACACTCTGGCACGCATGGTGGACTCAAACCCGAAGGTTTTACAAAACTATTGTTCATCGATAATACCTTCTAAGTACATATTCCTAGCTAATCTAAAGGTGCGGGCTATCTTTTTCTTTAGAGTTTCTAGCATTTGCTTGAGGGTTTCTGGCTCTACTAGTTGCGCATCTACTCTAACAAAACTTAAGGCTATAGCTTGGATGAGCAAAATCTCTGCTTGAGTCTGCAGAAAAGACTCTTGTAGGTAAAAATCATTGGATAAAGCCGCATCTCTTGAAATCTTCATTTTTGCAACCTACTTCTGCATATTGATTACTCTTTCCTTTTGATTGTCAAGCTGGTTTTCTCTTCGTTCGATCTCTTGGTTTTGGAACTGTATCGTTTGCGAATATGCATGCCTTTCTCTTCGGAGATCTGTTATCTGTTTCTGTGTTTGAGCTTCCTTGGTCAGTTTTCACCGTAGAATGTCGTTTACCTCGTTGAATTATATCTTACATTTCTGGAGTTCTTCAGCTGTTTGCACTGCCAGCTCAAATTGTTCTTGGCCTTTTTGTACCACTTCTTCTAGCTGCACTCTGGTTTCTTCCAGTAGATTTTCTAATTCGACTCTGGCATCCTCCTTATCCTTGAGTAATTGATTCAGTTTAATCATTTCTGCATCGGCAACAAGTAGCAGTTCCTCCTTCTCTTTTGCTGCTGCCAGGGCTTCATCTCGCTGAGTTGTAATTTGTTCCTGTTCTTGAAGTCTGGTCTGTAATTTCTGTATTTGTGCATTTAGTGCATGGTTTTCAGCCTTTACTACTTGTAACTCCTCCTGGAGGGGAGTGATATTTGCCTCCATTACTTCCAATTTGTGTTGAAAGTCTTCTCGAACAGTTTCTGTGATTTGCTTCAATTGTTGTGGCAGTTGTTGTGATAAAGCGATTAGCAGCTGACCCATTGATTCTAACTCAGAGAATACAAGGATGGATGGGAGTGGAGGAGGGTGACGAGGTTGGGACGAGGATGCCGTGAGGAGTTGTTGGGAGTTCGGTGGAGAGTAGTTAGGTGATGATGAAGAAGAGGTTGTGGCTTCGTTGGGGTGGGTGGGTTGGATAGGGATAATGGGTTCAGCTGGGGGTTCGGGTGGATGGATAGGAAGAACAGTAGTTGCGGTGATTACCTTTTCGGTGGGTTGTGTAGTGTCAACGTTATCAGCAGCTGTGGATTCCACCGCTCTCAGCAGGTGTTCGAAAACTTCTTTGATTACATTTTCTCCTTCTTTTTGTTGTTCCTGCTCAGATTGCTGCTGGGAGGCTTCTTGTGATGAGCTTGTGTCCGCTTCACTATGATCTTCTTGTTCATGTTGTCTTTCTGACGATGATTGCGCGGAAGATTTGTGCTGCATTGATGTGGCGGTGTCATGGAATGTGTCTTCGTCTTGCTTTTCTTCTTCTTTGTCATTCCCTTCGTTTCCTTCGGCTGATCCCTGGGCTTCACTTTCAGAAGAACTTATTCTGATTCTCTTTCGTCGGAGGAGTTGATTCAGCTCCTCTTCATCTTCTTCTTCATCGTCCTCTAGAAGTTGTACAGATTCCTCATGATGCAAAATTGGTCCTCTGGGTGGTGGTTGTGCTGCAAGGATGGCCGGAAAAAGGAAGGATAGGATATGCGGCAATTTGGACCTTGGCATGCCTCCCTTGTTCACCTGTTTGATTATTGCTACGCATTCCTTGTGAATGCGGTGGAAAAAGTATGAGGCAAAATTCACTGGTTCTCGGGAAGCTAAGTCTATGGCTGAGTAGAAGGGGCGAGATATGCCGTAAGTTCGCTTTTGGAGGTTTAGGATTGCTACTAAAAACTGAAGGGCGGATCTCTCTGGTTCCGATCGACACAGAATCGCGTATTCGTTTGATGAATACGTAGGGAACAATTGTATCATGGTTGCTATAGGGAGGTTTGGGCCATTTTGTCGACCTTGCGAAGGGAGTCGAAACGACTCAGCGAAGGTTTGGAAGGTGATCAATGTACGGGATGGTAGGGAGGTGATTGGCCAACTCTGCTCGGTGGCAGGTGTGTTGGCGATGGTGGAAATGATCTGGGCAAAGAATGGGTGGGACTCCACTGAATGCCAAGGCAGTTCAACGAAGTTGTTAAGCCCACGAATGCGCAGGAACTCTCCTACGTCGGCAGGGAATCCATCACGGAAGGCGGCGTAGTTAGCCAAAGCTTCCATGGCGCACACAAAGATAGTAAGCACAAGCATGCAAAGCACAGGGTAAACACACAGAGCACAAATCACACAAACATAGTAGCAATTTTTGGCGAAACAGAAAAGGTTAAG
Source organism: Ceratopteris richardii (assembly GCA_020310875.1). Taxonomy (NCBI): domain Eukaryota; kingdom Viridiplantae; phylum Streptophyta; class Polypodiopsida; order Polypodiales; family Pteridaceae; genus Ceratopteris; species Ceratopteris richardii. The sequence continues at coordinate 97,313,940 of CM035414.1, read as the reverse complement.
TAGATGTGTTGTAGTGGAGAGAAATCAAGGATGACTAATCATCGCGCAGTATTGAAATGATAATTGTTAACTTCGGTGTTCATGCGTGAGTAGATGGCAAGGGCAAGGCGGCTGTGGACATAATTAGTTAACAAAACGCGGATATTTACAGACTTATTTTATCAAGCATGCCAAAAAAGAAAAGAAAATAAAGAAAAGAGAACGCCAAAAAAAATGCGGCTAAGTGAAATGTCACTGTGGGTTAGATGTGTGTTGATACGGCCGCAGCTTCGAACCGTTGATGACTTTCGGAAAAGGAATTCCGGTCAACGTAGTCAACCGAAAAGTTGCTGGGCCCACTTGTTCAGAAATCCGGTAGGGACCAAACCATCGTAACTTGAATTTTCCAGCAGAGCGATTTGTCTTTGCATTGTAAAAGAGTACAAGTTGTCCCACCGAAAAAAATGGAGTCTTTAGATATCGATCATGTGTTCGAGCTTGTCTTAGCTGTACTTCCTGAATAGTCATGAAATTGTGCCATCCATGTTCGTCTAATTCTTTGAGTGTATCCAACCAAAATGACAGTGATTCTTCAGGTAGCAGTTTCTGAGTGATTGCTACTCGTAAACTTGGTATAACTATCTCCATCGATGCTATTGCTTCTAATCCATAAGCTAGTTTGAAAGGGGTTAATTCTGTTGTTACCTTGTATGTAGTCCGATATGCCCATAATACTGCAGGTAGCAGTTGATCCCATCTTTCCGATGCTTCTAAAATGAGTTTTCGAAGCATATTCAACAGAGTTTTGTTTGTACTCTCAACCAAACCATTTTCACGAGGATAATATGGTGAACTAAATTTATGTGTGACCTGAAACGAATGTGTGAATACTTTCATTAGATTGTTGACAAAATGAGTGCCTTGATCTGTAACAAGTTCCAGCGGTAAGCCAAAACGTGGAAAGACATCCTTCAATAGACACTTAGCTACTGCAACAGTTGTGGCAGATCGTAAAGCCCAGGCTTCTGCCCATCTGGTAGCATAATCAATACATGTCAAAATATAACGATTATTACTGAGGATTGCTGGTGGTGTAATAGGGCCAATGAAATCTAGACCCCACTTCTGAAAAGGCTCTAATGGCAAGACAGGTTGTAGAGGAAAAAGATGACGTTGCAGGGGCTATCCAGATCTCTGACAACTATCACATTGTTTGACAAACTGGGATACATCTCTGTACATAGTAGACCATCAGAGACCACTTTGCAGGATTTTCCGGTGTATTCAGTCTGCAGCAAAATGGCCATCGGAAGGAATTGAGTGAGCCAGATTAATGACTGAGTTAACTTCATGTGGTGGAATACAACGAAGTAAAACTCCAGTGTGATCTATATAATATAATTCCCCAGCAATCAACCGAAATCGGCGATTGAAAACTGAAATTTTCCTTCGTATTGCAAGAGAAGTCTGAGTAGGAAGGTATCCATCAGTGAGGAAGGTGAAGATCTGATCATAATATGTAGATGGCATGGGTGGGTCTGTAATTTCATCATTAGTTGGTTCAGAGACATAAATTGCTAGTGTTGTGTCATCTATACCGACCGGAGCTTCAACGGAATCTAAGCGAGACAGAAAATCTGCTAAGGCATGTGAACTGCCTGGCCGATGAATAACTTCGTAGTCAAACTCTTGTAATAGTAGAACCCATTGAGCTAATCGACCACCTAGATGCTACTGCCGAACTAGATAGACAAGTGCAACATGATCTACATGAAAAGTAAATCTACGGCCTAGCAAATAATGTCTGAATTTCTTGACAGAATATACTAGACCTAGACATTCTCTCTCTGTTACAGAGTAATTCTTTTCGGCAGGGGCTAATCTTCGACTTGCATAGTACACTCGTCTGAACCACTTATCGGTTTGTTGCATTAGAATGCTTCATATTGCTATATCTGAAGCATCAACAAATACATGAAAGGGGTGATCCCAGCCGGGAGGCTGTAAGATGGGAACTTGTGTTAATAAACACTTTAAACGATCAAATGCTATCTGACATTCCTGAGTCCACTCAAACTGTCAAGGAGTCTTGGTGATTAATCTGTTCAGTGGTATTGCCAAGTGAGCAAGCCATCGTAAGTGTCGTCCATGCCATCTTACTTGGCCCATGAAGTGCATTACTTCCTTCAGTGTAGTGGGCACAGGAGCTTCTAACACAGCTGAAATTGTATCTGGATCCACCTGTATACCTTGTACAGATACAATGTGGCCAAGTAGCTTTCCACATGAAACCGCAAACACAGATTTGTTTGGGTTCAAACACAGTCTGTATTCTCTGCACTTTTCAAAGCAACACCGTAAATGGAACAAGTGTGCTACCATCTTACCAAATAACGAAAAATCATCAAGATAAACTTGCATAAATGATATAAGGTACTGGGAGAATATTTCCTGCATGCATCTTTGAAAAGTACTAGGGGCATTTTATAAGCCAAACCACATAACAGTACATGCGAACATGCCCCAGTTGGTTATGAAGGCATTGTGTCCAGAAAAGGTAGCAGAAATGGATCCGGCACCGTAGCTGCGTTTAGTTTCCGGTAATCTACACATATTCGTAACTGCTTATTCTTTTTAGGCACAATAACAATTGGTGAGATCCATTCAGCATGCTCTACTGGTACAATGAATCCAACCTTCAATAACCTATCCAGTTCTGCCTTTACCTGTGATGCATAGTTTGGATTCATCCGGTAGCTAGGTTGCTTGATCGGTCTTGCTTCTGGCTTCAGCATGACCCTGTGTTGGTAGATGCGCGGGTCCAGACCTTTCATGTCTTTGCAATCCCATGCAAATACATCAGAAAATTCTCGAAGTAGCTGAATTAAGTTCGCTTGAAATATTTCCGGTAAGTTTTCCTTTATCTTGACAGGACGCGGATGGTCTTTGTCTCCTAAATTATAAGTTACCAATTGATCCTCTGGAACATAAAATTGTCGGGGCTTCTCTGTATCGTCAACTGGCTTAAAAAGTTGTTGCAATTCAGCATCATCTGTAGCAGCAGTATCTTCTTTGTTATCTTCTTCTGTTACAGGCATCACCGTACAAACTGCGATATTCCAGTTATCTACAACAGATTGTAGATCCAGAGTTCCTAAGGAGATCAAATCAATATTGTTCTCTAAAAACTCATCTTCTTCATCATCTGACAACCCATCTAGCATATGGACTGGTTCTGCAAAATACGGTCTAGCATGCAACTCGCAAGGTTGTATAACATCTAATTTTACAACGTATTTACGATTATTATCTTTGAAAGTGAGTTCCTGTGCGGACTAATCTTGTATCACCTTAGCGTGCTTCAGCCAAGGTTGGCCGAAAAGGAGATTATAATCAAGGGCGGATTCCGGTAATTCTAGTATGACAAAGGTCATCTTAAATGTTGTACCTTGTAAAGTTATTGGTATATTTCGTACAAGTCCTACGGGATGGACTCTTGACTGGTCGGCCATTCTGACAAAAAACTGAACTGGTTCGATGTTGGTTTTCCCTAACTTTTTACACAGTGCAACAGTAGCAATGTTGACACCAGATCCTCCATCAATTAGTACCTGTGTGATTTTATGATTTTTATACCATACCGTAATTAAAGGAACTGAGCGATTGACCGTAGAATCAGGTTCCTGTTGCACTGTTGTCGTTGCTGGAATACAAGAAGGCACAAGACTGAACTGCTGTTGGAATTGTTGTCAAACTCCTAGTACTAGTGCAAGTAATTGGCCCAGAGGAAGAGTGATGGATGCTTTCGATAAAATTTCCCAGGCCTTTTGTGATTGGGTTGTATTTTCCACAGATGCTGACGATGATGCGCCTGCTAAAGATGATGTGCCTGCTGCTGAATTAAAATCGTGTTGCTGTGTTCCTTCCTTGGTTAACGGAGTCTGGGTCGCCGGAATAGGATCTGGGAAGACTGGAGGTTCTGCAGTGGTCCATTGACTAGCTTTATCGTATATCCTTTGTTGTTCGCGTATGCCAGGTTCAAATATTTCTTCTGCTGGTTGCAGTTGTTTACCGGATCGGGTCTGAATTACTGCAGCGTGCATTTCTACTGGTGTGATTTGTACCATATTAGCCATTGGGTTTTGACGTTCTTTCTTCCTCTGATCATACTCAGCTGCATCCTTACAAAATCTTCTAATGTGACCAAATTCACCACAGAAATGACAGCGCGGTGGTGGCAAATTGGGATTTTCCGGTGCTGGTCCAGCCTCCCAGCAGTTTGCATTGTAGTTATTATTTCTCTGTCCTCTGTAATTTCAATATCCTTGTTGCTGGTTGTTTCTCATTTGCGGAGGTACATAGTGATTGGCTGGCTGCCCTGGTTCCTGTATAATTGCATTGACAGTTGCTGTTCCCTGCACTTTGGAGTTATATGCGCAGTTTTCGGTGGTGTGTCCGGTAGTGTTACATATAGCACAAAACAACTGATTGAGTGCACAAGTGGCACTAGTATGGCCTGAATTCTTGCATGTAGTGCAGTACATATGTCTGGTCGGGTCTTCGGCGATATTTCTATTTGCTTTTAACCACTCCAGATCTTCTGTAAATCCTCCAACCTTGTTTTCCAGCTGCAAAGCCATTGCAATCACTGCATCTAGCGTCATAGCTCCTACACAGCGTATGATCATAATCTGTTTAAGTTGTGGAGTCAAGCCATTGATGAACCATTGAGTAATAACGTCATCCGGTAGGTTGGCATGTGCTGGTGGTAACTGCCTCAAATGAGTCCTGAATAGCGTGGCGTATTCATGTACTATTTGATTTATCTTCTGTCTATTGTTTTGCAGGTAGTCAAAAATTTTGGCTGGATTCTTCTTTAGCCTGAATCTCTACAAAAAGGCATCTCTTACTGCTTCATAAGTGTCGAAATGGTTAATATCACATTCTGTAAGCCATCTAGCTGCTTTGTTGACCAATGTCGATTGGAAAACAATAGCCTTATACGCCGGATCAGGTGGATGATTGAGCACTGCGTAACTTATCTCAAATGTGTGTACATGAGCATCCGGGTCATCTCCTGGGAATCCACCAAATTTGGTGTACGTTACTCCGGTTGGAGTCGGCCTTGGTAGACATAGTTGTTGTTGTTGCTGCTGTTGCTGTTGTTGTTGTTGTTGTTGCCCATTCATGGCTCTGGTGGTTGTATTGTGTCGATCTTCTGTACCCCGGGGCTCAATATCTGAACTATTGGAGTCTGTATCGTCGGCCTGTGCACTTTCCGGTTCGATAATCTTGTTCAGTATGTTTCGAATCTCGGTTTCAAACAGGCTACCTTCCTTCTTGATGTTGAATGTAGGGAAACTTACTCCCAATAGCGGTGACTGGGCTGAAGATTCACCGAGAAAGGGTAAACCGTCGCCCGAAAACTGCGATTTTTCAGCAACTGTTACCGAAATATCATCGGAATGTGTCGAATCTTCACCAAAACAAGATGTTTTTTCTCCTTCACTAATTTCCTTGGCTAAAGTGTTTCTAGTCGTAAACAAATTTGAATCTTTATCCAATGTTGTTAAACTAACTTCAGGCTGCGTCCTGGTAGATTCTGGAGTTACTATATCTTCGACAGACTGTGCCGAAATAGTACCGGAATTTACCAGAGGTGTAACACGTTCCACCGGAATATGACCGGAATCACTACTAACGTTCTTTACTTTCTTGACAACTGGGTTAGACCTAGTTGTACTTCTACCTCCCGGAGTCGTTCTTAGTAAATTAAGTACCCCAGGCTGGCGGTTCTTTGGATACGTTTCACCGGATCGAGTAATCGGCATGTATCATCTTTTGTACTAATCGCGTATTGTTACTGTCGATTAAAAATTTATAGTCATGTTTTCACAAAAAGTTTGCAACAATCTGATATGTTGTCACCTTCCCACTGACGGCGCCAGTGTTAAACGCTATTTATTCTCCTAACTGTCAGAAGTGCGTTTAAGTGATTCTTGGGTTCTTGGGAGTGGAAGGGGTCTGTTAGACAGAGGTCCTGTACTTAGTTCCCAAACTCACTACTCGCACCCAGCAATATACTAATGCTGAGACTTTATCAAAATCGCCTGTACTTAGACATTACAGTTCACGGTCTTAGCTCTACCACATGTACCGAATACGCTAAGATGCTATGTTGCATCTGCACATAACTTATTGAACATACCAGAACAAGGGTATTCGTCCAGCCTTCACAGAATGGATACCACACTCCTTCCAATATCCAGAACACAAAGAATTCCAGTGTTCAGATACACCGTACTGAAGATTCAGTACGCAATCCAGGGAATCTTTACTGTAGTTTAAACTTTACCGTATGGAACCTGAACCTAGATACTACAGACAACTTAACACAACACGGATACCAAAAGAGTTATTACGATTGCACAGACTTAGCCACATGTTTGCGGAACATTTCAAGAAAAGAACCAGCTTGATGCGCGAACTAGTTGAGACTCACAACCGCAATGAATACCATCAGACAACCGTTAAGCCAAAACACAAATACACACAGAACACTCAGAAAGTCGCCAAGATACTCTGATTTACTCAACTCCACACACAGAAATGCTACAAACCAATCACTCAGAGAGACAGTCTGGTGATCTCTCGAATGACTATGAAGTTAACAAACAGAAACAGTTATTGACGGCAGACAAGACAAGAGACGAACATGGAACTCAGAATATTGGAGATTAAGCAAACAGACACTACAATAACGACCCGCTCAGTCACACAGATAGACAGTCTAGTGATCCATCACGGAACCGTCACTGGCGCGCCTTTCTTTGATTTATATAACTTTTTTTTTTACAAACTGTTTGTAACAGCTCTTCACTCGTGCGAACAAGATTCAATTACATATTTCCAATCCGACGGCCGCTATCAGAGGATTTGTAGAGATTGAACTCCACCTCCACAAGGCTCAAACGATTCATCTCAAGAATGAGTTGAAGAACTTTAAGGAACGATTCAAATAGGAACATCAATGATTATGTACTCAAGGTAAAAGAGACTCCAAATGCCTTAGGATCAATAGGTAGCTCTATTGATAATGATGATTTGGTAGCTCATACATTGAATGGGTTGAGTGATGATGATAAATGGAGGCCATTCACTACTTTAGTATATATGAGGGACTCATTACCACATTTTGAGTAATTAATCACACTCATGGTGATTCAGGAGATGAACCCCAATGAACATACACAATAGAAAACTTTAGTGGAGGAGAGATGAGAAGGATAAGAGGAAAAAAATGATGTATTACAATGGGAATCTAGTTACAAAAAATGTAGCTTAGAATGGAATTTGCACCAACCCATGGTACACTGTGTGCTTTGTCTCCACAAAGGATTTTGAACAAACCTTATAGATGGACATATACAATGGATGACTTAATAGCTAAGATATTCTTCTTGGAGGAAGAGCTTGGAGTAAGAGCTCTGGAAAATATGTGAATTAACACATATGCACAGTTGCCAAGCAACAATCTCACAACTCTCAAGGGCACCTTCAACAATCACCCCTTTTGTTGATCTTTATCAGCTCCACCTTCCTTGACTAGTTGTGAGACCCTCATTAGCTTCCTTGGTAGTACTAGGGTGTCACTCCTTTTTTATGAGAATAACAACCCTACTACTCTATGTTGGGTCTCCTTCACAATCCCCACCTTCGTTGTACATACTTCAACATATTTATGGCTCTGATTACCTTAATGGTGACCTATGCTTCACACTTTTCATTACACAATGCATCTCCATCTCTATGAGTGCCTAGATGCACAACACTCTACATTTGCTTTCATCTTTGTATTCTACCTCTATGTCTCTGGCCACGCTTCTCTATCTGTATCATTATTGATTTGTATGCACATACACTTGTATATTATCACCTCCACATCTATCTCTCTCTCTCTGTATGTGTGCATGTGCGAAAAGTAGGGAATGCAATAAAGATGATGGATCCTATAAGACATAGTGGGATCGTAAGGGACCACCAAATTTTCAAAAAAGAGAGGGCATAACCGGAAGACCAAACTCTCTAGAACACTTATTCTCTTTACCATCAAAACAATGGAGCATCTACACATTGGAGGACGCCGAGAGACTACAGAACCATCTGGCCACTAGAAGCACTTAAGGAAACCGAAATCTTCTGAACACCAAAGCATAGATAGTTTCTTGAGTAAGATCCTTTCACCTAGAATTCCAACTACTTCAACCTTGCAGGTCAGAGTCTATCTGTGTGAAACGACATGTTAGGGGTTCTATAGATGCCTACCACCAAAGGATGCTCCATTGCAAAGCAAATTGGAAACCACGGTTTGGGAATTCGAGTTGAAGGAAGAGGAGTACTAGCTACACCCAAAGACTGGAAGAAGGTGGATCGATAAGGATTTATTGAGAAACTTAATGAAATGTTCGGGCAATAGAGGGAGTAAAAGCTACATATGGAATGCAAATGACTATGTTATGGAGAGAGTGTGCAGAAAGATCTTTTCGATTTTACAAGAATATAATTATAAGAGAAGCCAAAATGTGGGATAAACAAATTATTGAAAACATTAAAGGTGAAACGACCTAGATTTTATAAAGCTTGAGCGTGGAAACATTTGCTAGTGGAAGGGGCTGGTCCTGGAAAGTAGCAATGCGAACTACACCTTGACTTAACAGAGTAACGACCTTGTATGGTCTTTCCCACATTGGATCAAACTTTCCACGGTTCTACGTCTACTTGGCTAGGTTGTGGAGAAGCACCAACGAGCCTACTTGAACTTAAGAGGCCGATAGGGTTTTTTCATGTCCTGCCTTGTGTTTGCCTTTGGCTGTTTCTACAAGAGCTCGAGTCCCTTCTCGAATTTCTTTGATTCTGTGTAGAGTGACAAGTTCGACAACTAGAGAAGTAGTTTTATCATGGACTTTTTGGAGGCATAACTAGATAATGCAGGCAGATCCCCCCAAGAAGTCTAAGGGCACCAGTGGTGTAAGCTCGTAGACTAAATGAAAGGGCATGTGTCGTGTTGTGGCCTTATAAGTCGCATTATAAGCCCACACAAACTATGTGTGCATACATGGAATACCATATTTTCTTACTTAAACAACATTTTTTGTGTAGCACGCAGATTAATATCTTGTTTTTGCTTTTGATTTGACCATTAGCATCTGCATAGTATGCACAAGACCTTCAGTGAAGAATTTTATACTTAACAAAAAGTTCACTTAGAGTAGTATTAACGAAGTGTGTGAACTTGATGTGAGTTGAACTCTATAGGACAACCGAATTGTAAAACTACATTTTCAAACAAGAATCCGGCTACAAAGGACAAGGAGCAATCTTGGGTGGCCTGCACCTCAACCCATATAGTTGAATAATCACTGGTGACGAGTAAATAATTCTCATGATCAAGCCATGCCATGCGATAAATTGGACCCACAAAATGGATACCCAATGCCCTAAAAACTACCACCCTATGGAAATGAAGAGAAGGTTATGGTGCCATTGTGAGGGGCGAGGCCCACATATCTGACATACATTACATTGTTTGGCCCAATCATTGGCCTTCTTAGAAAGCGTTGGCCACCATGCGGCGTAGATCAAGTATCTTTCCTACCATGATATGTCCTGGAGGATGGTCAAAACCAACGCCTTCATGGGTGTTCAGCCCATTAAAGTCATATGGTTAAAATTCAACTACAATCAAAGTCAACTACAATCAAAGTCAAATTGATCAAAGTCAACATGTTCAAAGTCAAAGGTCAACATGGGTGAAGTCAAAGTGTTCAAAGTTCAGGTGTCAAGGTGCACAAGTAATGCACAATTAATTGTCACAAAGGGTATAATTGCAGAAAGTTGGTTGCAGGTTGCAGAGGTATTCTGTAATTTATCTAAGGTTCAAGGTGTTTTCAAAGTGTTTTGGAAGTTTAGGTGAACCCTCTCTTAGGTGCACATTGGAAAACTTAAAAGGCAAAATTTGAAGGTATGTGAAGCCGCGGCGTACACAGAAGTTAAAGTATGGCCCCCAATTAAAATTTTGCTTTAGACTAAAGTCACTACAGGACAAAACAGGGATTCGTTGGCTGCCCACTTTTAGAGACAATCTTGGGACATCAAAGGAGCACTAAGATACTCTAGCAGTTAGGAGCGTACAAGAATCGACACTCAAATCAAGCCAAGGACTATTCTTGGAGAACTAAGCAAGGTGAGCATAGTCTAAGCTAAGTTAGGCAAGAGAGAGAAGTGCAAGAGACACACAACGTGCGACGCAGAGAAGTGAAGTGCAAGGTGTGCATGAAGAGTGACTAAGAAGTGTGCATAGAAGTGTTAAGCTCTTCACCCCAAGGATCCCAAGTTCTCATTGAAGCTGTCCGCGTACTGACAGATGGTTTCCATCCCTCCCCCTTATTGGAAGCTTGGTGCAAGGTATGCACAAGTGCAGGCTTGGAGAAGGTGGAGGTCGGGTGCCGAGAAGGCTGGAAACAACAAGGCCCTTGGGTATTTACTTGAGTTTGGAAAGATTCCATAGTAGGAAGATGGGTCTTCTGCATGGAGCCAACCCAACATGTTTTCATCTTCATATAAATTTGCTCCTTCAAATAGATATGCTTCTGGGTTATCCAACAATTCTTTTTCCAAACAAATACCAATTGTCCGCATCATGTTGGTATGTCTTTGGTTGTTTGGACCTTCTTCTAAAAATATATGTTGTAACTCTTTCCCCTCTTGCTTTACCCACATTGTGTCCTTTCCCCAGACATGCAACACATTGGCATACCTTAACCAAGCTCTCCCAATTAACAGGGGGAAACTTCCTTCTAGGGTTGTAGTTGTTACCTTGATTAGGTGCAGCCGCCATCACATTGGCTGGTGGTATGGCTCCTCCTTGTGTCCAATATGTTGTTGCAGGCATTCCTCTTGAAGAACACTCTTGAGCCTCATGACTAGCTTTCCTGCATAGCTAGCAAGTTATACTTAACAAAGGACATTCACTTACTATATGACTTTGCTTGTTGCACAGGATACACCATAGTCCACTATTGATGCCACCCCCTTTGAGTTCCTGCAACTCCTGTCGAAGCTAAGCCAGTTCTTTTGCTTGGGCTTCCTCTTCCTTTTGTAGCTTCAAAGCCTCAATCTCCCTCCTCAATTGAGTAACAACATTCTCGTCCTCTTTATGGGGCTTATTCCTCTTTAAACCCTCCAGCTCTTTCCTTAGCTGGATAACTGGATCCCCCATTTCTGTAGAATAGGGTAGTTGAGAAGAAATTGTTCCATATTGTTGCCTTATTTGCTCCAGTCGTTTAGCTGTGTTGATGAACTCCTCTATGGAGGCTGTTGGCAACACTAATTCCTTGATTTTACATTGTGTGGTCACTGGAAGTGGCTAAGCTAACCATTTCTTAATAAAAAAATCATGTGGAGGATCTGGAAACTTAGCCATTAGTGCCTTGGCCCTAGTTACAAACTCTAGAAACTTTTCACCTGGACCCAGTCTCAAGTTTTCTAATTCCTCAATGATGATCTCTGTAGTATTTCCATGATGGAATTGAGTTTTGAATGCCTCTTTCATTAAGTCCCAAGTAGTGAAATGGTTTCTAGCAAACTGGCTGAACCATTTATCTGCGAACCCTTCTAATGTGGCAGAGAAGAGTATTAAAATGGCATCCTCTCTTCCCATCAAGCCTCATGTTTTGCATAGTGCTAAAAAACTCCTAATATGCTCGTTGGGATCTTCCTGAGCTAAGCCTTTGAAAGAAGGAAATTTTATATTTAATCTAGATAGAAGGGTTTCCAAATCTGCCTGACCTACTATGCTCTTTACTGATGAGGTTGACGAAAGTGGACTGGAGGATCTTCTAACAACCTTCCTTCTTGTAGCTTTGCAGGTGACCCTCAATGTTTGGGACCGGGTTGGGGTCATGAGTAGTTCATAATCCTCTTAGTATGAGATAATTAAGAAGAATATTTACCTCTTAACTCAATGAAGTAGTACTGTCGGCACTTGAATAATGTTTTCTATCATTTTTCTTCCTTTTCAAATGTCATTTTCTTGCCAAATTGGAGGAATAAAGGAAGCTCTTTGTGGTTTTGAGTGAGGAAATTGGCCTAGACCTGTAGGGAATTTTCTGAGAATTTTTTGAGATTTTTTTTTTGGATTTTTTAAGGATTTTTCTCCAATGTTGGATATTAAAAAAAAGGGCCTCCACGGATTTTTCTCGCAAAAAAAAAACAACAACCACCACCCCACCCCCCTCCCCGCCCTCCGCCAAAAAAAAAAATTGCCCCCCCCCATCGCCCCTCCCCCCCCGCCCCTCCCCCCCCCACCCACCCCCTACCGCCTCCCAACACCCCACCCACCCCCCACCGTTCCCCCACCCACCACCCACCCCCCACCGTTTCCCCACCCACCCCCCACTATTTTCCCACCCACCCTCGTCGTTCCCCAACCCACGACCCACCGTTTTCCCACCCACCCCTCACCGTTCCCCCACCCACCCCCCACTGCTCCCCCCCTCCTCCCACCCACCAACTGCCGTTTTCCCACCACCCCCCACCATTTCCCCACCCCCACCCACCACCTACCATTTTCCCACCCACCACCCACCGTTCCCCTACCCACCACCCACCGTTCCCCCACCCACCACCTGCCGTTCCCCCACCCTCCCCCCACCGCCCCCCCACCCACCACCCATCGTTCCCCCACCCACCGCCCACTGTTCCCCCACCCACCGCCCACCGTTCCCCCACCCACCACCTACCATTCCCCCACCCACCCCCCACTGCCCTCCCACCCACCACCCACTGTTCGCCCACCCACCCCCCCACCGTTTCTCCACCCACCTCCACCATTTCCCCACCCACCACCCACCGTTCCCCCACCCAGCACCCGCCGTTTCCCCACCCACCCGGGCAACTATTGAGCCCATCAAAGTCATATGGATCAAAGTCAACTGCAATCAAAGTCAACAATAGTCAAAGTCAAACCAATTAAAGTCAACATGTTCAAAATCAAAGGTCAACATGGGTGAAGTCAAAGTGTTCAAAGTTCGGGTGTCAAGGTGCACATGTAGTGCATAATTAATTGTCTCAAAGGGTATAATTGCATAAAGTTGGTTGCAGGTTGCAGAGGTATTTCTGTAATTTATAGGTTCAAGGTGTTTTTAAAGTGTTTTGGAAGGTTCAGGTGAACCCTCTCTTAGGTGCACATTTGAAGAATCAAAAGAAAAAATGTGAAGGTATGTGAAGCGGCGGTGTACATAGAAGTGAAAGTATGGCCCCCCAATTAAAATTTTTGTTTTAGTATAAAGTCACTACAGTACAAAACAGGGATTCATTGGCTGCCCACTTTTAGAGACAATCTTGGGACATCAAAGTGAGCACCAAGATACTCTAGCAGTTAGGAGCGTATGTTAATAGACACTCAAATCAAGGCAAGGACTATTCTTGGAGAGCTAAGCAAGGTGAGCATAGTCTAAGCCAAGTTAGGCAAGAGAGAGAAGTGCAAGAGACAGACAGTGTGCGACACAGAGAAGTGAAGTGCAAGGTGTGCATGAAGAGTGACTAAGAAGTGTGCAGAGAAGTGTTAAGCTATTCACCCCAAGGATCCCAAGGTCTCATTGAGCTTGTGCGCGTGCTGATAGAAGGTGTCCATCCCTCCCCCTTATTGGAAGCTTGGTGCAAGGTGTGCACAAGTGCAGGCTTGGAGAAGGTGGAGGTCGGGTTCAAAGAAGGCCGGCAACAACAAGATCCTTGGGTATTTGGTATTTTGTGGTTGTGCACTCTGTGGGATTTTGCACAGAAGCATTGGATTGTATTGTGCATCACCATTGTATTTGTCTTCTTATAATCAATCGACAGAGGCTTCCGGTGTGTATCTTTCTTCTTGTCTTTCCCTTTTCTCCTACAAACACTCAAATCCCTACTTGTCCAAGAATCCCCCAACAATGGGCTTCTTGTAGAACTACATGTGTTGCATGTGGGAGTAAGCATCTATGTAGAGTTCCACTATGACTTTGCTTGTAAAGAACCCTAGCTATATGTTTTTAACTTCTGCACTTGATAAGTAACTTCCATTTGTCTTTGGTTGATCCTTATGGTGGATAATAATCTGGTTATATCATTGAGCTATATGTGCTAATTACGCCCATGATAAATATGCATAAATACATGTTTTAACATGTGTATGTGTCTACATGTTTATTACATGTATGTGTGAAATCTCTTAACATCTACAGAGACTCAAATCACAGTTGTCTTTATTTTCTTCCAAGCTAGACAAAACTGAGATGAAACTAAATGTTTGTGTACATTACCATATGTGCATACCCATGTGTGTGTTAATATGCTCATGTGAATGTGAATTGTATGTGTATATGGACATGCACATATCTATTTGTATGTGTATATGTGAGCTTGATTGTTTGTGCATATGATCCTTAAAAACTACAAGTATGAAACCATAATTACAAAGTAAAAGTAACAAATAATAAAATAATAAAACAAAACAAAAACAAAAACAATAAGAAAAACATCAATCGAAAGAGACATAAACGTACATTACATTAAAAACATCAATCGAAAGAAACATAAACGCAATCTATTAAAAGCAAAAGAAAACGAAAGTCAAAGTTAAAAATGGAAAACGTAAAACAAAAAGAAAAGCAAGCGATCGAAAATAAAGCAATGCGAAAACCGATAGAAAGAGGACACCGAAATCTATATAAAAAGAACCTCGCGGACGTTTCGCTCTCTAGGGAAGAGCAGAAAATAGAAGTCGTTTTCTTTTCATGATACGTGAGCAACCTTGAAGGTGCTTGTTCAAGTCTGCGTATTCTAGTGGTTTGGCATCTCGAGTTTGTGAGAGGAAGTTCTTAGTTTAAATCTTGATTGGATATATGTACAAAATTTTCAAAGATGGCTGCCTTTAGCTTACTAGATAGGATGTGTGAATGTGTTTTCAATTCATTGTACTCTATAAAAAAAAGGGAACTTGAAAATGTTCAGTAAGCTACATGAGATAATCTGGAAAGAAGACGGATTGAAAATTTGCATATTCTTTCATTTTCAAATTTTGAGAGCTTGAATAAAAACATATCCTTTATCAACGATTGATGTTTAAAGATAATTTTTAAGCTTTGATTTTCAAGAAACATGGAATGTTTGCTTCTATTTGAAAGTGAAACTTTCTCATACTAATAAGTGCCTTTTTATCATATCTTTTAACAAAATCGTTGTTCCTCCTTGGCAAAAGGATTGTTAACTGTAAGAAATCCTCGCCCTTCAGCCATCATCAAGTACTCCTTTTGATCAATAACAAGCTTAAACCCAAGTGGGTCCCACATGAGGGTGATGAGAGGGTGATTAATCTTCTTTGTAATGCCATCTAAGCTCTGTAAAAGCTTCCCCTGCTTTGTGGGATTCGGGGGGTCCCGTGGGCACTAGTCCCTTTCTCTTGTACTTTTCTTTATTTAATTCAAGTCCGGGAGAGTAGGCGAATGCCGAACTTCCTTTATATTAAAAAAAACATTAAAGTATACTTTTGAATGCACTTTCATTCTATCCCATGTTGAGACTTCTTCCGTTATTTCAAGAAAACTTTGAAGTGACTTGTCCATAATAAACGTCCAATGTCTTGAATTTGTTGGAAGAAGGATGGAGAATTGATTGTTCTTCAAAGCACATGCAAATATGATAACACTTTGCAACTCATCTAATCAATCTAGTTGACATTTCTTCTATCACTTAGGCTTGCTTGAAGCACCATGTGTGCATATTTTGGAACATCGGAAATTGGAATCGATATGCCCAACTAAGTGCCTTCACAACACCACTGTACCCATCCATGAAACTATAGAGGGCATGCCCAACCACATCTTCCTTTATTTGTTCTGAGAATGGCATAGGTTAGGCATCATAACATTGTTAAGTGCTAAAAAATCCACACATACTCTGATTTTGTTCGAGTGCTTCTTGGGTGCGATCACCATGGATGAGAGCCAATTCAAGTGTTCAATAGCAACGATGATTCCTACTGCTTCCATCTTATCAATCTCTGTTTGCACCACCTTTGCATACCATGGATTAAGCCTATAAAGTTTTCTCCATACAGGTTCCAAATCTAGAACCAATGGGATTGTGTGAACTCCCAAGGTCACAATCTAGAACCAATGGGATTGTGTGAACTCCCAAGGTCACAGGAATGCCTGCTAAATCTTTATACCTCCATGCAAAATAATCTTTAAAACTATGTAAAAAAGCGATTAACCTCTATAAGAGGATTGACTCCTTCCATAATCAAGATGCTGGTAGGACTGGCTTTGCTTCTCCTAACTCTCCCGCACTTCTTGCATTGGTGCAATTGACTCGTCATCTTTTGTATCTTCATTAAAATGTTTTTTTTATCTTTGAACCATTCTTTGGAATAGGCGCAAGTCTCTTTGATTTTGGTATCCCAAGTTTTGTTTTGGAGCAAACCTCTGGGTATCTCTTCAATTGATGGATGTTCTAAATTGTTAGCTTTCAGTATCTTCCATCCTCTTGTATTGCTGCCATGGTCTTTCTACAATATAGGACTCTTCTTTCCCCTCCGTTTACCACATATGGGCTCTCCTAACCTAAGGCTTCGACTCTATAGTCATCATCATTGTTTAATAAAATTGTACTGCAAATTATAGTAGAACATGGAGGGGACTCAATGCCCATCCATCTAAGTGGAACTTTTTCTTCAAATATGTCATTCAACCTCAGAGAATCTGGCACTATTTCTTGTGGCACTACCAATGAGATGGTAGTGCATGTCCATGCATGGTCAGATCCTATCTCCATGTGCAACTATTTTAGAACCTCCTGGTCCTGAACCCATGTGAAATTGCATCCCCAATTATGGATCACCTTAGCATATCAAAGCCATGGTCATCCCAAGAGTAGAGGAAAACCTCCTAGTGTAAGAGGAAGCCAGAGGACTTCAAAGTCTAGTGTTAACTCTACTCCCTGCACATTCAAGACAAATCTTTCAACTATTCCAATGGGCTTTACCTTAATCTGATCTTGCATGGTCACTGTGAACTGCATATCGTTGGATGGTCAAAATCCTAATCTCTACATAGTCATTTTTGGCACTAGTTTGATACCTCAGCCACCATCAATGATGACTTTAGTTATCTCCTCATCAACAATTTTTATAGTTACTTAGGGGCTAAAATAGTATGCTAGTGGAGCTTGGGCCATTCAATAGGTACCATGAGCATTGCTTCGAGATGTTGGTGCTCCCCCGGGCTTTACAAGGTTTAGACATTTCACTTTGAATCCAACATCCATTCTCAATAAATCATAGATGCCAACTTGTGGATAAGTGCTCTTCACTATGTCATTGATGTAGAGGGGAGACTTAGAAATGCTAATTGCAAGCTCCTGATCATTGTTCTCCTTGTCATCTTGGTCCATCCTAAGGCATCATCTAAGCTCCAATCTAGATTTTGCTCTTAGTTATTGTTATTGTGTAGGTTAAGAGTGTGATCGGAACTCTATGTTAAACTTCGGTGACATATTCTTCCTTAGGAGCTTCTTCTTGTAGGTCGGTTGTCATCACCCTTTGCCCTTGTTCCTCTTGTAGTATCAACTCTCCAGTTTCCAATACTATGTTTCCCTCGCCTAGTGCTTGTTGGGTTCTAGTACTCACTCTTACTTGTGGTATCTCCTATAGTTGTACAATGTGGGCAGTGGGCAATTGACGTGGTGCACACTATGTGGGAATTGACTCGATCGAAATATGGAATGAATTATTTTCTTGGATTGATATTCTTCTAGGAGGAAGGCCTTGGAATAAGAGCTCTAGAATAGATGTGAATCAACAGATATGCATGATTGATCAGAAAAAACTCACACCTTTTAGAGGCACCTTGAGAAATCACCACTTTTGTCAATCCTTATTAGCTCAACCTTCCTTGATCAATTGATAGACCCTCAACAGCTTCCCTAACAGTACTCTGGTGTCACTGTTTGTTGATCAAAATAATAACCCTACTACTCTATGTTGGGTCTCGTTCACAATCCTCACCTTCTACATGCACACTTCAATGTATCTATGACTCTAATTGCTTGGATGTCGACCTATGCTTGACACTCTGCATTACACTATGCTTCTCTATCTCTATTAATGCCTAGATGCACAAAATTCTATGTTTTCTTCCATCTCTATATTCTACCTCTGCATCTTGCCACACTTCTCTATCTGTATCGGCATCGATATCTATGCACATACCCTTGTATGTCACAGTCTACACATCTCTCTCTATCTCTCTCTCTCTCTCTATATATATATATACATATATATATATATATATATATATATATATATATATATATATATATATATATATATATATATATATATACATATACATATACATATATATGTGTGTGTGCTTGTGTGTGTGTGTATGTGTGTGCATGTATAGCTCAGTGATGAGTAGCACCTCCTTTAATGTCAATTTGGGAAGACATGAGGATGGTATGAAGACCTCGAGCAAGTGAAGGCACAAATGTGTGAGTGAGAAGCACACGAACATGCACACACATACACACACACGCGCACACACGGCAAGAACAAAGAGAGTAAGACAATGGAATTACTTCTATTACCAACAAGTTCTCATACAAGCTCAAAACTACAAGAAGCTAGCCTCAAAAATGAGCTCTCTAGCTCTATTTATAGTTTTTGACTAGCTTTGGCCCTTTCCAGATCTAGTGTCCGGCCTAGTTAAAAATTAGGTTCCAGGGCTTATTTGAGGGCTCAAACGAGATCTAAAAATATGAAAATTGGCAGGCAACTACTTCTAAGGCTCCCCAAGCTCGAGGACTCCTAGGCTTGTACAAAATGGAGCTACAAAAAGATGAAACGGTATTTACAAGGGTTTCTAGTGATGAGAATCACTTTTATAATGATGTAAGGTTTGGAAAAATTTTAATAGGTTGCCTTAGTGCTAGATCCGCATGCATGCCCATACTTGGCTTCTTCCCATATCATGCCAACACTCTCCCCCCCCTAGCGTCTGTCGCCTCTGACAGACCTTTGCTCTACGGTTTGGTCAATGTAGTTCTGGAGAATGTCGGTTGCCAAGTCATGTTCTTTGATCTGTAGTCCTCTGATCAGGTCTCTCTGAAGGGCATCCCAATTGACTGCTCCTAGTATGTCCGCTTGTGGCATTGTGTAGAGCTCTGAATGCATCGTTTGTTCGCACGCTGTTGGGAAGAAGGAGGTCGTGGCGGGAAGCCGGTGCGTGGGGTTGGATTAGGCCCCTCTCTGGTGCGCCGTTCCCGCTGTCCTGCGAGCGGCATCTACGCGCTGGGCGCCTCGCCTCTGCTCTCTGGAGCGTGCGTGATCCTCGTACGCGTGGGCCCCTTGCCCTCGGAAATGTCAAGACGTGCGTGCATACACAACCGTAGGCGTCGAAAAAAGAGACAAATCAGATACAACACTGATTCTCGAAATCACTGGGTCAGTGTATATACAAACTCGATGATACACCAAAATCTGAATGATACAGTGATGCCTGCGGGTCTCTGATACAAAATTCCGCTACAGTGCAGAAAATACAACTAAATGCCGCCGCTACAGTGCGGATCGGCTGGATATGATGTAGGCCTCTCGCTACAGTGCAGGAAGTCACCCTCGATCTTTGTCTTCTGGTCTTTGCGGTTTAATCTTTTCTTCACTTTTCTTCGATCCAAGCTTTTCTTCAAGTCCTCACTTTGTAGCTCTTTACTTCAAAGTTCACAATAATCTCTGATCACGCAGTAACCTGGAGAAGCGTTCCACAAGGAAGACCACGGGGAGGAATGAATGAGCTTAGGCACTCATTTATAGACTCCCCCTTGGACTCGCTTCTAGAACGTTCCCACCTCCTCAATTAACTTTCTAATTTTGGCGGTCTTTTAATTTTTCCATTAGACTATGGTTTTGATTTCACACTGGATATTCGCAATTTAATGGGTTTTTAGCGTTTGGCCTATAGAAACCGCCATTTCCAAGGGTCCGTCCTAGGATTTTTTTGTCGGGAAAGTTAGGGGTTTGCTCACAATTAACTCAAGCTCGTCAATTTAATGGTTTATTTATAAATTCGACCTAAAATCCAAGGGTTTCCAAGGGTTCAAGTTTATTTTTCATGGGGTAAACCCTTATTTTCAGTTGGTTTCCAGGGTCAAACCTAAGGGTTTTATGGGTCTAATGTCAGTTTCATTTACACACAGGTCTAACATACATCTCAAACATGTTTCCGCATCACACAATCAATCAATTCTGCCAAATCATGCATAATTTTTACCACTTTCTTAGTAAAACATCACCCAAAACTCTTAAACTTCAATGATATTTGAAAAAGATCATCACACTTCCCTGCGGGATTTCATCCCGACATTCGCCCCCCCTAAACCTGTGCATCGTCCCGATGGGCCAACCTGCAAGATCCAACAGAAGAGTATCAGGGTTGTTTTAAAATCTCTTTACACTTTTTATCTTTTTCTTTTCAAAACTCAAATCATGATCTCATGCAGTCATGCAAGTTTTATAAAGATTAGTATGCATTTTAGAAAATTAGGTAGATTCAAGCTTCACAAACATCATATTATGTTTCCGCGTCTGCAATCTGACAAGTAATCACATGAATAAATCGTCGGCTTTCTAGATCTTTTGATCGTTCAACTGGTTCAGATCCAACTGCTCATTCTAAGTACTAGCATATACATATGTTTCTACTAACTCAGTTTGTAGAATATACCTCGATTCCTACTATTTATCTCCTACTTGTCCAACTCTCCATTAGATCTTTCTTTCTTTTTCTTTTTCTTTTTCATTTTTCTTTTTCTTTTTCTTTTTCTTTTCCTCTTCATCTCAGCTCAGCATTTCTTTTTATCTTTTATTTTTCACAAATCGGCCTATGTCGAAATCGGGTGCGACTCATGGACTTGTCCGCCCAGCCAAGTTTATTCCACCTGTCTGCCGACCCGACATAGCGCACGACATACACAACATCAGCCCTGCATGAAATCGACGTCAGCTCGTGGCTCTGACCACCCGATCAGAGTGACTCCACCCGCCTACCGACCCATACAGGCGCATGACAACAGATAGGTTAGGCCTACGACGAAACTAGCTACGGCTCGTGGCCTTGATCACCCGACCAAGGTGGTTTCACCCGCCTACTAGCCCATCGTAGCGCACCAACAACATACACGCACATATAAGCTGGCATGAGTATGAATGTTTCTTTATAAATCATGATCCATATGGAGGTAAGATCTCGCAAGAAATAAATACTAGGATCCAAAGTTTCCCACTCACTAAGTGTTCAAATCAATCATCATATACATGCACTCGGTCTAAGCATGTCATCACAGTCCCAAGCTTTCACTCCCAAAAGTCTCTAGTCCACTAACTGACCTTATTCATATAATTCCTAGTCGCTCATGCTTCGTGCAAACCCATAATAGATATTTGGTATCTCCATTCTACATGATTTTCATAAATTCATACATATCTTTATCATACACACAAATGCAATGCATATGCTCTATCAGAAAGAAAACACATCTCAAATCAGAAACGTTTCACCTGTTCATTTTTCTTTATTTTGATCCAGCTTTTCTTTATGTTCATGGTCTATCATTCTTCATCAGCATCAGCCTCAATGTCATCAGTTCCCTCTAGAAGTTCTTGCTCAATCTCATAATCCGCCTCATTTCCTTTCTTGAATAATTTTACCCTCTTTCCTGCAATCAAAGATTTCAAAGGAGTATTGTCTAACTCACGAAGCTCATACGTACCATTTTCAAACACAGACCTAACCACATATGGCCCAAACCATCGTTTGGTTAATTTCTTCCTAGCATCGTATTGAGTATCGAATGTACTATCGTACACCAACACCCAATCATCTATCTCAATCCTATGTGGTCTCAGTCGATGGGTTTTGTCAAAATAGATCTTATTCTTTAGCCTTGACTCCTTTAACTTTTGGACTGCTTCTTTCAACTTTTCATTTCCTTGTTCTAACTGCTTTATTCTCAATGATAATAACTCTTCTCTCGTCATACCATCATTACATGGGAGCGTCAACCATGTCACTATCTGAGTCTGGATGGGGAAGATTGGCTTTTGACAGTACATCAATTCAGCAGGCATAAAACCTGTGGACCGAGTGTAAGTCATCCTATCAGCCCATAACGCGAATGGAAGAAACCTAGGCCATTGCTTGATGTCATCGCTGCAAGCCTTAGAGATCGCCTTCACAATGGAAGGGTGACCTCTCTCGATTTTCCCATTTGCCTCTGGATTATAGGCAGTGGTGAGAGACAATCGAATTCCATGACGATCAAAGAACTCTTTTGCCTCTCTCGCATCCAACTCTCCCCTGTCCACAACCACTTTCTCAACGTATCCGAATCTCGAGATCACTTCTTCTAAAAGGAATTTGCATACATTATAAGTAGTCTTCGTACAAAGAGCTCGACCTTCCACATGGTTGGTCAAGTGTTCTCTGGCAAGTACAATGTATCTCATCTTATCTATCCCTTTGGGCATGGTTACAAGGTCGACTACCCACTTGTAATGGATACAAGGAGGATAAGTCGGATGTAACGGGTCTCTATGCCTAACTGATGAATGCACCTGGCATGTAGCACAAGTGTCTACAAAACCTCTCACACTTATATAAATCCCTGGCCACCAGTAAGCTTCCCTAATCTTCTCATATGTAGCATAAAATCCTTTGTGACCTGCCCATAAGGTCTCATGCATCTCTCTCATAACTTTTCTCTGAAGACTCCTCGAACTTAGTACTCTCTGTGGACTCTTCACCTTGCCTTTAGCGTGTCGCCAAATAAGCCCATCCTTCAAGAAAAAGTTGTAAGACTTTTTCCTGATGGATCTATACTTATTTGTGGACCAACCGGGGGAAGGTTTCAGAGTACTCAGATATCTTCCAATATCTCTCCACTCACCATTATACTCACTCTCACGGAATTGCTCATAAACATACACCAATGGATCGTATCTTATCATATGTGTATCTCTCTCTACCTCATCATCATCATCAGACTCATCATCAAATTTCGCTCTTGAAAGCATATCAGCAACTGTATTCAACTTCACAGCTATGTGTACAAATGCAGGATTTATAAACTTTATATAAGAGATCCATCTGAGCATAGCAATGTCCGGAGATGAACAATTTGCAATCATGCCAATCAGTGGAAGACAGTCAGTCTCAACTGTCACATTCGCCCCAATGAAATACTCTTTATCGCTCTTTAAAGCAGTCACTAATCCCCATAACTCTCTCTTAATCTGTGGATATTTTCTTTGGGTATCATGTAGGATCTTAGCACCAAAGCGCACTGCATATCTCTGCCCCTCATCATCATCTTGCCCTATGACCCAGCCTATGCCAATAGGACTAGTATCAACGGTCAAAATGATAGGTCTCTGACCTGAATAGTCAACACGCTTTAGAATCGGAGCATCAATTAGCAGCTGCTTCAGTTTACGCATAGCTCTCGACTGTTTCTCTGTCCATACAAACTTCTTTCTCTTTCTTAGGAGATCATATAAGGGGTTCGCAACGTGAGCAAAGTGAGGAATCCATATCACATAGAATATACAGGCTCCTAGAAACCTTCTCACCTCACTAACATTACGACATACTTCAGAGATCCTGCTAATGGCCTCAACTTTCTGCGGGTACGGCTTGCGGCCATAATGTCCACACAGATGTCCTACAATGAGGACCTCATCGACGCCAAAAACCGATTTCTCTAAAGAAAGTGTTAGCCCCACATCTTCAAACCTCTCAAAGATCTTCTCACAATCAGCAATATGATCTCTCACAAACTTTCTACATCCTGAAGCATCTAAACTCACATCTTTCACTCTTTCCTCAGATCCCTTTATCGAAACATCATCAATGAATGGCATAGTCACAGAAGGTATAAAGTCTCGTAAAACCAGATTCATGGCATTCATCATGTGAGCCACAGAATTCGTCGCTCCCTGTGGCAAAGTACACATGCGTACAAGGCCCAGTGGAGTCCTCATGGTCGTAATGTCTCTACTCTCCATAGCCAACTGAAACTGGTCATAACCTGAATACAAGTCCCCCATAGAGTATATGGAATGCCCAACAAATGCTTCAGCAAACTCATCCACTATGGGTCATGTCCCTACATTTCTAATTGTGACTTTATTCACAGGTTGCAGATCCTGAATGAAACGAAGCTTCCCATTTTTCTTCGGCACAGTAAACCACCTATTTGAATATGGAGCCGAGGAGGGTTCCAATATCCGCATGGAAATCTTTTCCTTTAGCAACCTCATCAGCTCGGGTAAGTGAGCCTTTGGGACTGGTATAGGCCGGATATTCCATGGTATATGTGGCACTGTAAAGATAATCATGGGAGGTACTTGTTTTGGGTCCGCACAACCTATCTCATGTGGGAAAAGTGCAAATGCTTTTTCGTGTTTCTTGATGACTTCAATAAATTTCTGTTTCTCTTCTTCTCTCAGGAATGATTTCTCTCCAAACTTGATCTCTTTAATAGTCTCATCAGTGAAATGATGTCCTATGAGCTCTCGTCGTCTCAGCATAGGGTCATCTGACACTCGTAGATACTTCTCATGACTATCTTCTGGAAATGGCTGAGCTATAGGCTTCACTTTCTTATCCACAGTCTTATACTTCGTATTTACATTTACTTCATGCTCTCTCATAAACTCCTTAATCATCTCATACTCTTGGATAGAGCTGAGCATAATGATTTCTGATTTCTCATTTCTCTCAAATGCCTTCTCAAGCTCTTTCAGAGTAGTCGAACTTCTCTCCAACTGGATCACATCTTCAATCTTCTCATCAGGTAATATCATTCCTAAATGCTTATAGTGTCTCTCATGAACTTTTCTGAATTTATTTGAAACATTTTCTTTCTCTAAGCATAGCAACTTGAATGTAGATGAATAAACGGAAAAGCTTTCAAAAGTATGTACAAATTCATGCGAGACATCAAACCAACTCCCACTGTTGTCTCGCTCAACAGTGGATCCTAACAGAAATTTTGATCAGCAGAAGCTCCATACTCTCCAACAGGCATACACTCATCATGATCATGTGAATTAATAGGTTTCTTTCTTATATTCTTTCTATTTCTGGAGTGATTTGGACACATAGTCATCACTTGCAGAGAATGAAGGCCAGATCTAGAACGGATTCGTGCATAGGCAGATCCATCATCCATGGCCTTAGTCTCCATTCTTACCTCCGCTATAAAGGGCTGCCCAAGGATAGCCTCATATGAACAATGGTCCTAGACAAAGAAGTGAAATTCTTCAGAAATCCCTCCTATGGTCACAGGCACAAAGGCGCATGCCCCAAGCAGTGCTCCTGAACCATTATCCGCTGTCCTCATCCTCCATCCATGATCTTTGTCAATCGGCCACCTAAACTTATCATAGAGCTTTTTAGAAATCACATTTATTTCTGACCCTGAGTCAATCAAGGCCAGAGCAAAACATGACTCCTCGTTGCTCCCTAACTTCACCTTTATCTCTGGAGTTCCTCTTGCCCAAAAGGTCCTGCTAAACTCACTTTCTGTCTTCCTCATTTCATCATCAGGTATGATAGGACCTAGAGAATTTTTATGACACCTAGCAACCTCATCATCATCATCATCAGATGTATCACTCAATGTAATTGCTTCATTTGTCACTTGAATATCTTCAGGTGCTTCTTCCATCTCTACATCTTCAGGTAGTGGAAACCTCTTTCTCTTAACCAGCTTTATAAAACTGTCCTTGAACTCAGGCTTTGCTATGGAGAATACCTGCTCCAAGGACATGGTCACTTGGCTCTTCAATAAAATGTCATTTAATATCTCTCTTGCATCATTTTTCCTTTCCAACTCAGAAATTAATACAGCCTTTGGAGTTCTCTTCTTTTTCTTCTTCTTTTCTTTGTCAGCCTCTTGAATACTTTCTTGAATTTGATCGGTCTTTTGAATAGGTTCTGGTTCTTTCTCTTTCTCTTTAGTCGATTCTTGAATCTTAGTTGGCCCAGCCGGCCTCTTTCCCTCTCTTATCTCTTTCTTCTTTGCCTCTGCCTGAGTAGCTATAGGCTCTTTGAATTGTACTTTCCTTTCTAGCTCTTTAGCCTTTTCTTCGGCCTCTTGGCTTTGCTTTCTGGTCACTCTTCTTTCTGGCTCAGTCTCTTCCTGACTCTCATCCCTTTTCCTCTTTTCCTCCACATTTGCTATGTGCGAATAGACCGAGGATTCATCAACGGGAGACTTCCAGGCAGTCTTCTGCATGATCGCATCCCTAGCCCTCACTAAAGCCTCAATGGAATAATTTCTTTGGGGTCGAGGTCTAGGCACTTTTTCATCTTCCTCCTCAATAGGTTCTAATCGTGCAGCTGATGTACTTGCATTATTGCCAGATAAATCTTCATAAAACTTCTTCATTCCCCCCTTTCCCCAATTCACAGGTAGAGGAAGGCGGGTCCTGAAGTCACATAACTTCTTATCGATATCTATCACCAGTTGATGCTCTTTTGCTAGCTTAAGCTCTTCACAGGCATATGAAAAATGCTCTTGTGCATCACACCATACGCATCTCTTAGCCCCTCCAAACCCACCAGTCGCTCGTCTCTCAAAAGGTCCAGTGTTTCTTTGAAATGTGGTTTGCACTGGTGGTGTAGGTATCTGTTGGCCAACAAGCTGCACTGGAGGTGCAGGCTGTGGCATCACATAGCCTTGCATATTTGGAATGGGCATACTGCCTCTCTGTAGTGTATCTGCATAACTCGTACTCGCGTGAGGAGGAGTGGGATCATGATATCCCATAGAATTAACTTTATTGTGAATACTCGCCATCTCTTTTGACATAGACGCTTGCATCGTAATAAGATTCTCTATCTGTCGACTAAGAATCTCAACCTGTAGCTCCATTGGCGATCGCGAAGTGGATGCAACATTAGCAAAAGCTGACGCTGCAGGCACATTCGGAATTGCCGGAAGTGGAGCTTCCCTAGGTAGTTGTGGTGTTACCGCTGCAGGTCTATCGTATAACACCGCCTGGCGTTGTCTCATTTGGGCAACTGCTTCTACCTCTCTCCTCACTACACCCCAATCTTCAGCCAATCCAAATCTCTTCCCAGGCTCTTCAATCCTCCTTTCGACCTCAATCCTGTCTTCGAGACTTAAGATCCTAAGGAAAGATATAACTAGGTCAGGTTTTAAAGCATCTAAATCGGCCTGTGGAAGTTGTTCATATCTTCTCAAGAACTCATTCAAAAGTTGAGTGAGGGATGCAGTGGGCTTCGGAGAGCTTATCCACCGCAAGAACCCTTCTCTACTGTGTTGGGAAAAGTCTTCTAGATAAAAGAGTTTATGCAATTCCTTTCTGAATTCGGCCCAAGGATTTGCTATATGTGTTGTGATAGGGGCTAAAATAAATCCTGATACTACCCATGTGAAGTAATGTGTAAAGACATCCTCGGGTAGACCATAAATCCGTGCCTGTTCCTAAAAAACATCTAGGTACTCGGTTACGTTCAAGCCTGTAAACTTCCCTTTTTCTCTCAATACCGCTTGGACTACGCGAGCCCCCTGTTTCTCTATTACCATTTCCTTGAATATATCCTCCATCTCTCTTCTCTGCTCTGTCCTAGAACGTAACACAAGGTCCAGCGTAAGTGATTCAATTATCTCTCTAAGCTCAGAGCAAAGATCAGAGAAGCTCAATGAGTCGCGAGCCAGGAGGTAAAGGTAAGTCTAATCACTCTGATTTGCCTAGGCCAAAGTCAGGTGTATCTCTTCTTTCCTTAAATCTCAGAAACTTCAATGTATTTTTCCCCTTTTTCAATGATATTTTTCACACGCTTTCTATCGTTCTCTCTAAACTAGAAAATTAGCAAATCCCTAGTCTAAGCGGGGAAAAAAACTCACACGTATGGACTTAACTAATGCAAAGTGTGGATACTCAAACGCAGACAGCAAGACAGTTTTTCTGTTCAATGTGTGTGTGAAACAATGCAAAATTTCAAATAACTTGAAATGCTGGTACCTGAAATCTCTGTCCGATGCCGAGGTTCTTGTCTCTTTCCTCAAGGAGTAGGTGACGCGATGAGGATCACCGGGCAACCGCCTCGCTTCACGTCGGGTTCAGGTGTCGGGAAGAAGGAGGTCGTGGCGGGAAGCCGATGCGTGGGGTTGGATCAGGCCCCTCTCTGGTGCGCCGTTCCCGCTGTCCTGCAAGCGGCGTCTACGCGTTGGGCGCCTCGCCTCTGCTCTCTGGAGCGTGCGTGATCCTCGTACGCGTGGGCCCCTTGCCCTCGGAAATGTCGAGACGTGCATGCGTACACAACCGTAGGCGTCGAAAAAAGAGACAAATCAGATACAACACTGATTCTCAAAATCACTGGGTCGGTGTATATACAAACTCGATGATACACTAAAATCTGAATGATACAGTGATGCCCGCTACAGTGCGGGTCTCTGATACAAAATTCCGCTACAGTGCAGAAAATACAACTAAATGCCGCCGCTATAGTGCGGATCGGCTGGATATGATGTAGGCCTCTCGCTACAGTGCAGGAAGTCACCCTCGATCTTTGTCTTCTGGTCTTTGCGGTTTAATCTTTTCTTCACTTTTCTTCGATCCAAGCTTTTCTTCAAGTCCTCACTTTGTAGCTCTTTACTTCAAAGTTCACAATAATCTCTGATCACGCAGTAACCTGGAGAAGCGTTCCACAAGGAAGACCACGGGGAGGAATGAATGAGCTTAGGCACTTATTTATACACTCCCCCTTGGACTCGCTTCTAGAACGTTCCCACCTCCTCAATTAACTTTCTAATTTTGGCGATCTTTTAATTTTTTCATTAGACTATGGTTTTGATTTCACACTGGATATTCGCAATTTAATGGGTTTTTAGGGTTTGGCCTATAGAAACCGCCATTTCCAAGGGTCCGTCCTAGGATTTTTTTATCGAGAAAGTTAGGGGTTTGCTCACAATTAACTCAAGCTCGTCAATTTAATGGTTTATTTATAAATTCGACCTAAAATCCAAGGGTTTCCAAGGGTTCAAGTTTATTTTTCATGGGGTAAACCCTTATTTTCAGTTGGTTTCCAGGGTCAAACCTAAGGGTTTTATGGGTCTAATGTCAGTTTCATTTACACACAGGTCTAACATACATCTCAAACATGTTTCCGCATCACAAAATCAATCAATTCTGCCAAATCATGCATAATTTTTACCACTTTCTTAGTAAAACATCACCCAAAACTCTTAAACTTCAATGATCTTTGAAAAAGATCATCACACTTCCCTGCGGGATTTCATCCCGACAACGCGAAGAGTTGTACCAAATGAGTGGGTCGTGGCGCGAACACTTCTGAGTGTGCTTCCCAGAACCCCGTGGTGAACATATCGTCAAAGGTTTGCTTGTAGCAGGCAGGAAGATATCTGATTCTTGCGTGCCATGCATAAGCGACTCGTATGCTCGGGGTTGTGCTCATATCATAAAGTAGGTCATAATTACCATTTGTGAAGCCGGGAATGGGAGGCTGAATGTGACATACATTGCGGAAGGTTTTGAGTACTACCTGCATCATATCCAAGATTTTGAGCATCATCTGGGCAGCTACGTCTCGCATGGGGTGAAGTCCTAGAAGCCAATGTCTGATAGTAGCCATCATATATGCTACTGTAGGTGTGCCTGTTGGTGGTGCGATCGAGGGGTAATTCAACCATTGCTTGCAGTTTGTGTTGTTCTAAACCTTTATAGCAAATGCTTTCCATGATCGTCTCCTTTGGACTGGTCCGAAGCAAGGGTTATATTTCAAATGCATGGGAGCATGATCCCATGTCCATAGCAATTCCGGATAGGTTTCTAGTAATTTCTGCCTCCAGATGGGTTGGAATATGGCCCCCTTTTGGCTGCCTCTGGGATATCCTCTGGTTCGAACTGAGTTGCGAAGGTAGGGTACTTGTTGGTGAGGCGTTTGATCTCAGCATTATAGTCAGCCAGCAGTACAAAATAGGGTTTATACTGTAACTCTGAACTAGTTATCAGTCTTCTAGGGGCCAGGTTTCTGAAATACTCGGATTGAAGTATGGTTTCTTTAATGGTTCGCATTGCCCGCATCTGAGTAGATATACGTTCCTCGTGAGTTGGCCCCATTTCTTCTACCTGTT
Source organism: Ceratopteris richardii (assembly GCA_020310875.1). Lineage (NCBI taxonomy): Eukaryota > Viridiplantae > Streptophyta > Polypodiopsida > Polypodiales > Pteridaceae > Ceratopteris > Ceratopteris richardii. The sequence continues at coordinate 97,283,682 of CM035414.1, read as the reverse complement.
TCATCCATGCCGAAGGGGGTTCCTCATATGTATCTTGTCCTTCCTCCGTGATTCTTCCTCCTAGAAGTGGTTGAGGCTCATAGTTGTCCTCAAATGTTTCCTCCACTGGAATGATTACTGCTTCTTCTTCTAGTGGCTGATCCGGTGGGGAAGGGGGGTCGTTCATACTGTAACAATTTGATTTTTAATTCAGCCACCTGCTATCGTAGCTCAAGTACCTCATTGGTCATTGATGATTCAGGCTCTGGTGAAGTTGCAGCATTGGCCATCTCTTTAGGTGTTGGTGGGTGTGGTGTAGGCACTTGGGATCCTTGTAGTTCCTTTACCTGGTCTGCCAATCGGTCATGTGCCTCCAAGAGGGTTGCATAATCTTCCAACACCTGCTGAATGTGTTCTGAGGGAACAACTTGGAATTTGGCAGGGTCTATAGGTGCGCCAGGGGTATTTTCCATGGCTGCTTCTAGATTCTCCTGGTTTTTTTGCTGTAGCCTTTTGTTCTCTTCTTGAGCCGCTGCTAAGTGGCGATGAAGTAAAGCCATGTTTCTTTGTAGTCTAACATTGTGGCCCAGCTGATCTCTGAGTTGTTCTTCCATTGCCCTAGTCGTCTCTGCATGTTTGGCTTTGAGCTCCACCTGGGATTGTTGGAGGGTGGTCACTTCATGTTGTAGTGTTGTATTACTTAGCTCCAAGGCATTGACACGTGCCTGGAGTTGAGCCGAGAGATTGCATAGCTCTGTGTTATTTTCTTCCAATAACCTATACTCTTGCTTAAGTTGAGTGGCCGCTTTGAACATGGTGTCTAGTGCATTACTAAATGATATGGATGCAGGGGTAGAGGTGGAAAATGCAAAGGGTCGGGAAATGGGAAAGGGAAAAGTGGATGATGTGGCTATGAGTGAAGTGAAATGTGATGATGTTGGAACGAACGTGGTGGTGGGTTCTCTTGTGGGTGGTGAAATGTCCATGGGATCGGACGTGATATTGTGTGAAGTGTGAATTATGAATACGGGAATGGTAGGTGGTGTGTTAGTGGTGGTAGTGAATGTGGGGGAGTTGGGTTGGGGAAGGGACTTTTTATTATAATTCTCAACTTGTTGGAGTATATTTACAAGGTGTGTCTAGAATGGAGGTTGGGTGATTTGGGTTGATTCCGAGGGGGTTAAAAGGGGTACAATGGATAGGGCTTGGGAGGGAGGAAATGTATTGGTGGATGGAAATGGGTGTGTTAAGGTTTGGCTAGTGGCAAATGGCTGTCTGAGGGCTAGGAGATATGAAGGGTGACCTATTATGGTTTGATCGGTGGCAGGATGACCTATATGGGGTTCAAAAAATTGGGTGGAAGTGGTGGATGTAGGTAAAGGGGAGGATGGAGAAATGGTGGTGTGTATAACGGTTTCACCATGGGTGGATACTAGTTGTTCAGGAAGGCTAGTGGGGAAGGGTTCTGAGGGCTGGATGGGAGGTGATGGTGGAGATGGTATCTGTGTATTTACATCAGGTTCCTCACTGTGAGTTGGGCTGGCCATGTGAACATCTTCTGAAGTGGTGGTAGGCAGGGCGGTAGAGACTTCCATTTGAATCATTTTTCCCCTTCGCGGTCGCGTATCGATCCTTCGTTGGTCATATTGATGGGTAGTGCGATGTACCATGGTCCTCATGGCTTCCCCTATTCCGCAGGTTTCCACCAAGAGATTCAATGATTCTACAAAATGCGGGTCAATATTCTCCGCATGCAGCATCTAGTTCACCAGTGCCCTATTTGCCTCTTCTGATAACTTGTGTCTTTTCTATACCTGTTTGATTAACTGTAGAGTCATTTGAGTTGTGCTGTGTAGGCAGGAGCTTCCTCTTCACTCTCCTCTGGTTCATTTCCCTGTGCTCCTTCCTGATTCTATGTGCTTTGAGCATGAGGATGTTGTGCCTCACCTTCTCAATGTACTCTTCGGGCTTCACCAAGTGGTCGTGTTCTCTAGGATGAAGACTCAGGGCCGTCGGTCTTTGAAAAACTCTCACTCTCAGATAAATGGGCTGTCTGCCGGAAGCTTTCAAAGTCAAAATTTGGATCCTCTGCCAAAGTGGCCATGGATGCAAACTCAGCATCTGTGGGTAGTGGAGGGGCAGATGGAGTGGGCTGTACCATACCCCCTGATTGTGTTGCTTGGAGATGGATAGTGAAAGGGTCTACTTTTTCATCTTCTCTGAGGGAGGCTTCTATGGTGGCCTCAAGAGGGATTAGAACCTGTGGAAGCAAACCACGCATTCTTTTTGTAGGTTGCACCCATGACTTCCGCCCCTTGAAGAATTCCAGTTGTGAGTACTTAAGGGCCCTTGCGATCGGTACATCATAGGCATGGCATCTGTAGATAATTTTTGTAATGGCACAACAGCCATTCAAAGTAGGCTTCCGCACTCCTCGCTTGCCTGCTTCATATAACTGGTCCAGGATCCATACGGGCATTTTAATTGGCAAGCCTCCAGTCTCTGCTAGGTACAATCCATACCATATTTTCTTATGAGGTTGGGTGAACCGGTCTTGCACTGGAAATGCGAGGTGTTGAAGGCACATCCGCAGTGGTATGGCGATGTTGGGGGTGAGGGCACACATTTCTTTCAACTTCTTGATTTTGTTGTTCTTCATCGACTCTGGTATCAAAGGATCTCGATCGGAGGGTACATGGGTGCCATACATCTGAAGGGCCTCCCTGATTAAAGTGATATTCAACTCAAACTTCTTCATTTCTTCTTGGTTTGATAGAGAGGGCACCAAGAATGTGCCTGAATGATCTTTGTCTCCTGTCGCCTTGAGAGTTGCAATCAAGTAGTAGCACCGAAGAAAATCAGGTCTAGGCGAGGCTCCACTAAAATAATCTTGGAATCCCGCTTTTTGCCAAATATCTTGAAGAGGGGCAACATTTTGCAATGCTTCAAACTCTCGTGAGAAGAATTGAAAGGTCCACCACACTCCTCCACATTCCAACTTGGATTCCCATATATGATCTGCGTCTCCCAAATCTCCTGGCATCTCATTGAACCAATGAGAATGCCCCTTTACTCTTTCAGTCAGGCCACTTGGTGGATCCGGAATGGGAATTCTTCTCACATCCAAAAGCTCTTCAGGCCTTGCTGTCAGTGGGGCCTCCACAGGCATGGTATCCCAATTTCTTTGAGTGCTAGTGCCTGCCTGAGAGCTCGTGCCTGCTGCTGCTGCCATGAGAATCGGGTGCTTATCTGCTATAAGAAAAAAGGCACATTAGTGTTGCATAGGAAACAAGATGTAATGGTGTTCCCTTCACAATACTAACATGACAATCAAGAAGGTTAGTGGTTAGGGTGAAGTGTTCGTGTTAGATGTAAGTGGTGGTTAGTGGTTAATGTCCTCCTAAATGCATACTGTGGACATGCAAAGTACTCAGAATGCACCTACATCAGAGTGGATGGATTTACAAAACTAGGTCTGGGGGTTTGATACAGGGTTTAAGTCTCCAAAATTTTACTGAGGATTCGTGGTTCTTAGAGCTGATGACATGTAAAGGTCGATGAACTAGATGGTGCCAGATTTGGTACCTTTTGGGTACCCATTTCCAGACATTCCTAGGTTTGACTGGGGATGTGACAGTGGATGGTGTAGGTATCTTCCCTGAGCTGTTTTCCACGAGTGCTTGTGAGAGTTGCTTTATCCTAGTGACTGGAGGTGAAGTAATTTGGGCTTGTAAGCAGGCCTTGGGCACCCATATCTGTCTAGCATTAGGGGTGGCCTTCATTGACCGCTTAGGGACCCAAATAGAAATGGTATAGCTAGGGTGTTGCCTAGGGAGCTCCTTCACTTTGGTCCTTGATGGTGAGGCTCGCTTGATACTTTTTTGAGAACCTGTCTCTGGAGCCGTGGTTTTTTCCCCTTTGCGTATCCAGATCTGCTTCATGCTGCGAGGTACTTCATGTTGCCGGAGTTGGTGCTCATGCTTCTTGTTCATCGGTCTTCTTAGTGTCGGGTGTTGCTGAGCCTTCCCCTTTAGATTCTTCTCTGGAACAGATGGGAGTTCCTCCTTGACTTCTGTACCTTTGGCAAGAGTGACAATCCTCTGCACCATAGAACTTTGGACAAGAATAACATTATCTTCATGTGGGTTCCTGGAGGGACCAGGAGTTGGTGCCTGTTCTAATGGTTTGGGTGCTTGATTTTCTAATTCAATCGTAAGACGGATTTGGCCTACCCAAGCCTGAAGAAGTCCACTTCTTAGGTTGAGGTTGACTGCGTGATCATAGATCCAGTCTTGGCCCAAGACAAGAGGCTCGGTAAGATCCTCGTCTTCACATACTAGCACTTTTAGTGTCATTAGTACCTCCTGAATGTAGAGGGGAAGCTTCACCTCTCCCATGCAAAAGGTTTCGACACCTCCTAATCCTATCAGATATGCTTCTAGGGGTTTTACCTCCAATTGCAACTGCTGGCAATAAGAAAGCCGAATTGCACTAGTGGCCGCTCCTGAATCAATTAAAGCTCTCACGGTCCTTGCACTCTCTCCTTGTCCTACTTCTAGGTTCACAAAAGGTCGTTGATCAACTATCTTACGGGCCAGTTCATTCAAAGCCTCACACATGGCCATGTGATAACCTAGAGCTTCATGAGCGTCAGTCATGGGTTGATCTCTACCTTGCCTTCTCAATTTCATTTGTCGAATGCGTTCTAAAGCTTCAGCCTGTGCTTCTTCTCAAATTCTCTTTTCCTCGTCCTTACGTTTCTTTGCAGTATTGAGTCGATTGAGCATTTCTTCAGTTAAGGGTTCTTGATATAGCTTGACTCTACATCCGTTTATGTAACTTGGTAGTACGTCACCCTCTAAAGTGGCTAGTTGTACTGCTCCACTTGTGGAGATCCTATTGATAATCATTGGTCCATAGCCTCTTTTCTCTAATTTTCGTGCATGTTGCTTCAATGTGTATACTAGGACTAGGTCTCCTACTTTCAAGCCTTTATCCTTCACATGTGTATCAAAATACACCTTTTGCCTCTTCTTCGTTGCATAGATTCTTGCTGCAGCTCTCAATCGTGTCTCACCTAGACGTTCAAGATCAAAGATTCGAGAGGAGTGTTCATGGCCTGTCCAGTCATGCTCTTGTGCTACTTTCAATGTAGGTATCAAAAAGTCCAAGGGTAGCACCGCATTCTAACCGAACACAATCTGAAAGGGTGTGGCTTGGAGTACCGTTTTATAGGCAACTCGGTATGCCCAAACAGCGTGGTGTAGCTGTTTGTCCCAATCAGAGCGTTTGTTATTCACCAATTTAGTCAGGACATTGCATAAGATCTTATTTGTGCTCTCGACCTAACCATTAGCTTGTGGATGATAGGGAGCAGACTTCTTATGTATCACCAAGAATTCTTGGAGAAGGTTTTCTATGAATTCATTCAAGAAGTGTGTGCCTCTATCACTCACCAACTCTATTGGCAATCCGTACCTCGTGAACACATTTTCAAATAAGAACTTTGCTGTTGTTTGAGCATCATTTTTTGTAGTGGCTTTCACTTCTACCCACTTGGTTAGATAGTCTGTGGCCACGATGATATACTCAGCATGTGAACCCTTAGCTGGGGGATTAATAGGACCAACAAAGTCTATTCCCCACTTAGAGAATGCACGTCCACCCATCATAGGTTTCAATGGCATCTCATCTTTCCGTATAGGATACTGAGTTTGTTGACACACATCACACCTCTTCACATAGGTATGTGCATCCATGTGAAGGGTGGGCCACCAAAATCCTGCAAATAGAATTGCCTTGATCACCCTATCTGGACTGAAGTGTCCTCCTGCTACACCTTGGTGAGCAGTATCTAATATCTTGAGGTATTCGCTCTCATGAACACACAGTCTTAGGTAACCATCTTTACCCCGTTTGTATAAATTATCACCAATGATGGTGTAATCCAAGGCTTCTTGTTCCAAACTTCTTTGTCTGGCCAAAGTCATATCTTGAGGGAATGTTTTCGTCCTCAAGAAGGCTACTAATGGTTCACTCCAATCTGGCACTAAAGACACTCGATAAAGAGTGGCGTGTTCCACTGGTGGTTTAGTGTAGCAGATTGGGCATTCTTTGCACATTCTATGGACATCAACTTCCATGGTTGGCCAATGCACTCCTAGTCTCCTCAAGGTCTGTAGGGTTCGTTGTTTTGAGTAGTGTTGCTCTAATGCACCTACATGTGCTAATTGCAACCACTTAGCGTACTCATCCTCCTCTACGCAATAGGCTAATACTCCCTAATCGGTATGCTTGTACATACTTCCTACCAAGATATGATACTTTTGAGCTCTTACTATCTCTCTATCTTCTGTGTGCATTACCGGGTGATTAGGACCGTATGTCAATACTAGCACTAATGGCTTAGCCCACTGAGGTACACCTTCCAAATTAAACAAGTAAGCATCAGGTAGGTCATCTGGCACTCCTTGTGGGGCCTCTCCAGATGTGAGCCTAGAGAGATGGTCTGCTCTCAAATGAGTCCTGCCTTTCCTCACTACTACCTCAAAGTCATATTCCATTAGTAAGAGAAACCATCTTACTAATCTGCCTGTATTACATGGCTTGTTTACCAGGTACAGTAGAGCTTGGTGATCAGTAAAAAATTTGAACTTATTGTGGAAGCAAATAGTGTCTAAACTTTTTAACCACGTACACCATGCCTAATCCTTCTCCTTCGGTGGTTGTATAATTCCGTTCAGCAACATTCAATTGTCTATTGGCATAGGCAATAGGGAAATCCATATTACCTTCACCCGTAGGTTGTGCAAGTACACATCCAATAGCATAATTGGAGGCATCCACATGAACATGGAATGGCTTGTTCCAATCTGGTGTAGTCAAGATTGATGCTGAACATAATCTTCGTTTAAGCTCATTGAAGGAATTCTCACATTCATCAGTCCACTCAAAGTTAGTCAGAAGTCCGTACATGGGCTTTGCAATGACAGCATACATGTGAATGAACCGACGGTAGTAACCATAATGCCCCATGAAAGCTTGTACTTCCTTGACGTTCTGTGGCCTAGGTAGTTTTGTGATGGCTCTCACTTTCTCTTTGTCCGTGGATATGCCGTTCTTAGACACTATGTGTCCTAGAATTTTGCCTTGCCTGACCATGAAAACACACTTTTCCAGGTTCAAGGAGACTTGATATTCTCTGCATTTATCAAAGATTTGTTTGAGTTCAGGTATATGGGTCTGTCTAATGTTGGAATGAGCGCAAAGATCATCAACATTTAAACACGAGACACATTTATCTTTGAAAGGTAGCAGGTGCATTGGTAAGCCCGAATGGCATTACCCGAAAGGCAAATATACCCCACTCTGTGGAAAAAGCCGTTTTATGTTGATCTTCTGGTGCATGGCTACTTGATTGTAGCCAGAGAATCCATCCAGGAAGCTATACACTTCCTTGCCTGCTACCCTTTCTAATAGATGCTCAGTAATAGGAAGTGGATAACTGTCTCTAATCATGGCAGCATTAACTTTTTTAAGGTTAATACACACACGCAATTTTCCATTCTTCTTGGGCACAACCATAATGGGGGATACCCATTCAGTGTGCTCAATCTCATAGATAAATCCTGCTTCTACCAATTTATCTATCTCCTCCTTGATCTTAGCAGCGTAGTTATCATTGTATGTATAGGGCTTCTGCTTAGATGGTCTGACATCTGAGGTCATGGGAATCGTGTGTGAGCATATGTCTGGGTCGACACCTTTCAGGTCCTTGTAGCTCCAAGCGAATACATCTCTGTACTCTCTTAGTAAAGCTACCAACTCTTGCTCTTCTTCTTCCGTCAGGTCATGCCCTATGTAGGTGCATCTTTCTTCTCCCTCTTCTATGGTGACAACTATTTTCTTGGTAGTTTCCTTGCTATCATAGGCCTCTCCTGCTTGTGCCTCACGTTTAGGCATTCTTATCATGACTCTCCTATCGTCTATCTCATATTTTTTAAAGTTTTCAGGGACCTCAAACAAGGATTCTTCTGCCTCCATAGTGACTTCCTTCTTCTTTCTTTCCTTTCCTCCACTCTTAGTGGCTACTTGTGTGGCTAACCTCACATCATTCGTGATTTCTCCGTGTCTCTGGGGGTAAGCTTCAGCTTCATAGAAGTATTCTTCATCTGATGCAAAAGGTGGGTCCATAATGATTGACTCTAAGTCAGAGTCACTTGCATCCTCAAATTTATCAGGGCTAGGTTCGCATTCTTCTAAATCTGCATCTCCCATGATTGGCTCTATTGAGAAGACTGAAATGTCATAGCCATCCTCATCACAGTGGGGTGTCCACTGCTCTTCATTGATGGCTACATCCATTGTTGCTAAGATTTTTGCCCAACCGTGAGGCTCAAATTCTTCATCCAGAAATACTACAGGTGCATAGGCTAGGTCTTGAATTGATCTATGTGTTTCCTTCGCACCTACCTCTCTAGATTTTTCTCTCTTCTCTTCTTCTACTGCTACTTTGCACATCCATAAGTGGGTGTCTTCATGCATCCATGAGGATCCTGATCCTATGGAATGCACAGACTCCGTATCATCTTTGGCTCTATGGATGGGGTTCCATTGGATGGGCGGTACGTCTCTATGAGAGTAATCCTTGAGATTGACTTTGGTTGTAACACCTAGATGTTGCAAATACAAGAAATTGGTTCCCGAATCCTGTACCACTTGCAATTGCCGCATAAATGGCCTTTCCAAAATCATCTCGTAGGCTTGGTTTTTGCTAAAGTCGCATATAGCAAAAGTATGCTCAAACTCAACACCACATGTAGTGAGAGTTATTCCTTCTAGCAATCCTAAGGGCCTTTCAATATGACCATCGGCCATCTGCAATTTCATTCTCGTCGGTCGGAGTGCTGGCTTGCCCCAACGCTTCCATAGGGAAGTTGTAGCAATTGCAACTCTTGCACCTGAGTCCAAAATTGCCTTGGTTGTGTATCCCTGATGGGTAACTGGGAGATAGGTATTTCCTTCTTCTCCTTCACTCATGTCTCCTATCTTATCCAATGGTATTTCAGGCACTGTTCTATGAGATCCTACCTAGGAACGCGATTTCGCTATGTCTGGCACTTTTTTGGCTACATGTTTCCACACTTCTGGCTTAACTTTGAGTAGCTCTTCTAAAGTGAGATTGCACTGCACTTTAGTGTTCTTTACCACCTCTGTATTCCTAGGTATGACTGAATCTTCGTTTCTTACCATGACCGTGGGTGCTCTCATACAAGTAGACTTGGTTTCCCATGGGCCTATGAAATGTGGTAACTCTTGCAAGGAATGAGACTCAGAGTCTATCCTCTCATGAGAGTGCGCAGTTTCCTGTTCTTCATACATAGAAGGGATGTCCTGTGGGAACTGATCATGTGCGTCATCGACAAGTTCAATGGGTGGAGGGACTTCACTCTCCTTTGCCCACTTCTCTTCTTGAATCTCTCTCAAAAACTCTGGTGAATACCTATTCATAGAAGAAGAGGTGTCTGGTTCAGTGGAGTTAGGCACATAAGCTCCCTGGGGAGGAATGCTTATTCTATCACTTGCCCTCTCCTCAGCCTAGGAGGAGTCTCCTGTTCCAGACTTTGCAAGTAACCTCTCCAATCTATCCAATAGGCCATCAAAGTGCAATGGTGTTCTGATGGGGTTAGAGCCATTGAACAAGCGATTGGCTTCAAACATGGCTTGCGCCAATTCGACCATTTTAGCACAAAGCTTTGTTTGCTCTATCTCTAGATCAGCTCTAGGGTAACATTTCTCATGATCTATTACATTGGGCCCTTCTTGGATTCTGGCCTGATATGCCTTAAGCATCATGTCTAGATCTTCAGGAGTGGGATCGGCTAGGACTGATCCTACTCTGGGTGGTGGGTGGGTTAAGGGTGGTGTATTGAAAGGTTGGGGAATGGAAGAAGATGGATTGGCGGGTAAAGGGGAAGGTGGTGGAGGGGTGGTGTGAGAGTGGTTTTGAGATGCGAGTTCACTTATCTTTGCTTTGGTTTCTCTCAAGCTTTCTTCAAGTTCGCTCATTTTCTGTGACCATTGTCTTTTCATTCTCTCCCGGCTATCTCTCCATGCTCTTGTCCTTTTTTTGGTTATACTCTATGTCTCACTAACCTCAGAACTCTTTTCCTGCCCTACTCCTTGAGTTTGCTGCAAGGCTTGGACTCTAGTGACCACATGCACTGGGGCTGTGGAAGTTATACTTCCCGTAGAGTCTACCACTAACCCAATGACGTTGATAGGAGTGATTTTAGGCATGTTATTAGGGTTCTTTGGGCAATCTCGTAGGAGATGCTCTTTTTCGCAGTCTTGACAGAAACCCTGAATTGTCACTGGTTGGGGTTGTGTAGGGGCAAGCAATGGACAATCACGTATAAAGTGATCTCCCTGACATCTAAAGCATGGTCCTCTAGGAAATGGGGGTCGTACCTGCCTAGGTTGAGGTCTAGAGTTGGGGTTTGTGTACATGACATTAGCATACTCAGGCTCCCCACTATTTTCACTTGGGTCCTCATAATAGTATGACTCGTTATGCTTGGGTGACTGCATGTAGTAAGCCTGTGGGCTATCAATATGTGTGGAGTCAAAACTATGGTCACTTGGATCACTGTCTGATAGTAATGGGGTGACTGGGACTATGGCTCTGTTCAGATTTTCTTCAACAGATGCATATTTCACTGGGATCACATTGGTTGGAGCAGGGGGTTGCTGCACTAGGACTGGTTGAGGTCTCTGCTGCCCTTGATAAGGTGGCTGATAAGTTTGCTGTGGTCTATTGTATTGTTGTGGTGGGTACTGATTCTGGTATCTACCCTGTTGTGGATATGGCTGAGGGTAATTTTGCCTAACAGTTTGTTTGTTATATGGGCAGTCTTGTGCAGTGTGGTTGGTGTACCTTCGCTCTATGGTGCAGTACTGGCTACTAGGATTTACCTGGGTTTGGGCCATAGTGGGACATACATTTGCCATATGGTCACCTCCACAAGTGTAGCACCGCTTAACTGGGGCAAATCTTGGACTTTGTTTGCTAGAGACACCTAGTTTTTGAGCTACCTTCTCTGCAAGTTCCTCAATGGATGTGGATTGACCAGATGTGAGGCTACTAGAGCTATCCGAATCCTTATAGATTTTTGATAGTTCTAACTCCTCACCTAGATTATCCTCAATGTCTATGCACATGCGCACACACTCTTCTATAGTTATGGGGTCCTTCAAATACACATATGACCTAAGCTTGGTGCTCAACAAGCCATCTAGGAACAAAGCCACTTGCTTGGCTGGTGTAGGTAACTCAGGGGGCACTTCTCTAGGTATTGCCTAAACCGTCTTCCTGCTAGTATGACCGTCTCTTGAGGTGTTTGTTTGAAGCTATGAATTAGTGAGGAAGTGTTGTGCCTTATGCCACTCTTAGAAAACTCAATGATAAATGCCTCTAGGAGCTGGTCTATGTTTCTGAAATGCCTCTCGTTCAGTGGTTGAAACCACGTAAGGGCAGTGTTCCTAAGGGTTAGACCAAAAGCATTATATTGTGTGAATAGGTCCTCTACTTGTTCAGCTTTCAAGACTTGCCTAAATTCTGCCACATGGTCATAAGGGTCTCCAGTGCCATCGAAGTAATTCTTCATGGATTTCACCAGTTGAGTTGGCCTCAGGGTCCTAGTGTGTTCTCTCGGCCTTGGCAAAGGAAAATCATCAGCATTTCTTTGGTTCCTTGGGTCTCTAAATCTCTTGGTTTCTTCTCTATCCGTCCCTGTTCTCCTTCTTTCTCTTCCCTGGGGGTTGGCAAAGCTTACTTCAGGTCTATCTCTACTTCTATCTCCTTGAGCTCCATGAGCTTGGGAGGTGCCTTGGTGACTGTAGGACATATTGGCCCGTGGTTGGGGAAAAACAAATTCACCCTTCCATGTGTAGGCATGTCTGCCATGCTCGGTGACCACGAAGATCCTCTCTGATGTATTGTCTAGGTAGGTTACTTTGCTTGGGCTATCAGGGTCTTTAAACTCATATATTGTGAGAGCACTTATATCCTGAGGCTGGGCAGTTTTATACCTCCAAAAAGCCTCATCCGTTTCTCGCTTTAAAAGCAAATCTATGCTTTTATTATCCTGTGGAATCCACTTTGGAGTCATGATTCCGGTCAAGACGGATTTACCACGGGGAGTTCTTGGCTCTCTCTCTAAATTCCCTTGCTCTATATCACCCATGTCAGTCTCCGCAATCACATTTCCAAACTCATCTGTTTTGACAGAAAGAGTGGTGACTACATATATAGTCCCCTCTTTATCTAGGTATGCTCCATTCTCGAACTTGACTACCGGGTGTTCTAGTCCATGGGGTTGATCGGGGTTCTTAATCTGGACCACAGATCTTCTCAAGCCGTCTTCATAGATGCGAGCACCTAGACGATTAGTTCTGATGTATTCCAATTGAGTCTTGTAAGGTCCTTCTGGCTTTTCTAGATAAGCCACCCCTACACTGCCTACAGATCTCTCCATGTTATAGGACATCTGAGAATCACTTGTTTCTGATCGGGGAGTGTATGGGTAATCACTCAACTGCTGGGCCCAAGACCTAGCAGTGTGGTTGACACTAGCTTCAGAAGATCTGAGGCTTTGTCTGTCTCGGCCTAAGTGTCTGCCTGACCTAAGGTTCATATGCCTGGTTTCTCTACCCCCTTGGTCCCAAGTACACTCTCGTTGCAGGTTAATTGGCACCAATCACTTTGTTCTTTTTAGTTGATTATTATGTTATGCCCTTGTTCAAGATCACGTCGTCAGGATTATTTAAGTGAAGTTCGCACTTGATAAGTGATCGATTCGAGTTTACTTTTGTCCCTTAGGGTTTTCGCACTTAAGACTTACTTAATGCTTGCACTTAGTTGATTAGTTCTCTTGGACTTGATTCGTGCCTAACGTTGCCCTAATTAATTACCACACCTAAGCCGTACTTAGCCTAGGCTAGGAATTGACAAAGGAGGGTTGAGAGAACTTCCAACTCAATCCTCTGGTTGCTCAGATTGCTGCACAAGCCCAGGAAGCCTTCTCCCAAGCTTGGTACACACCCTTGCTAGCTTGCTTTGAATTGCCTTGCTTACACACAATGTTCCTGCAAAAATTCACAAGTTAATGTAGCTCCTTTACCACAAGGTATTGAAAGACACACATCAACAATTACTGGCCCCCGCCCCCCTTGAGGTAACTCACTGCACCCCCAAAACCTTATGACCACCTAGTCTCACCTAAAGGTCAACTTAAAAATACATGTTCTAAAACTCCACGTATGATTCTTACAAAAACCAGTCAAGGTCCACATAGGATTCTCTACAAGCTTTTCAACGAGACCAAAATCTCATCAATCGGAGTTCGTATGGTGAAGTAATGACCATTCAGGCACTTAGGGGTCAAAACAGGCTCTCAGGGCTCAGGAAATTCCTCCCTAGTTTCTAGGTCTTTTGCCCACTCCTAAGGCTCTAATGTTATCTCAATGTGTCCAAAATTAAGCCCAAATATACCTCAATTCACTCAATTAATTCACTCTAAAATTTCATGTGTTAAGCCCATGTATCACGATAGGTCGGGTTGAGGTGTCGTGATAGGTCGGGGTGTCGCGATAGGTCGGGGTGTCGCGATAGGTCGGGGTGTCGCGATAGGTTGGGGTGTCGCGATAGGTCGGGGTGTCACGATACTTGGGAGTGTCATGATACCTGGGAGTGTCGTGATACTTGGGAGTGTCGCGATACCTGGGGGTGTCGCGATAAGTCGGGGTGTCACGATAGGTGTGGTTGGTGTGTCGCGATACTTCGAGGTGTCACGATAGGTCGGGAGTGTCGCGATACTCCGAGGTGTCGCGATAGGTGGGGTCGGTGTGTCGTGATACTTCGAGGTGTCACGATAGGTCGGGAGTGTCGTGATAGGTGGGATCAGGAGTGTCGCGATAGGTCGGGGTGTCGCGATAGGTGGGATCGGTGTGTCGCGATACTCAGAGGTGTTGCGATAGGTCGGGAGTGTTGCGATACTCCGAGGTGTCGTGATAAGTCGTGGGTGTCGCGATACTTCGAGGTGTCGCGATAGGTCGGGTTATGGTGAATTTTGTTGTTCTGTCCACTGATCCTGGGAGCTCTAGGCCTGCGCACTGTCGTGGTGCACTCAGAATCGTGATCGGGTGAAGTTTTCGGAGTGTCGCGATAGCTCGAGCTCGACGCCTCAGGGCTTGCGCAGACAAAAATCCGTACCTGCTGAGCTTGCTGGAGATGATGATGGAGCTGAAACCTGCAAGAAACATACAAAAAACACACACAAACAAGGACACACACTCGCTCTCTCTCAAACTCGCACAAAGCAAATGAGGGAAATGATTTGGAAGTGGGAATATAAGATGGTGAAGAAGATGAAGATGGAGATGAAGATGGAGATGGAGATGGAAAAAAATCAGAAATTTACCTACTACTTACCATTCCAACGCGTCCTCTCTACGTCTTACCATCACACGCTCGTCCTCAAAGCTCAGCCCCCAGCAACGACACCAAAATTTGGTGTAGCTCAGTGATGAGTAGCACCTCCTTTAATGTCAATCTGGGAAGACATGAGGATGGTATGAAGACCTCAAGCAAGTGAAGGCACAAATGTGTGAATGAGAAGCACACGAACATGCACACACATACACACACATGCGCACACACGGCAAGAACAAAGAGAGTAAGACAATGGAATTACTTCTATTACCAACAAGTTCTCATACAAGCTCAAAACTACAAGAAGCTAGCCTCAAAAATGAGCTCTCTAGCTCTATTTATAGTTTTTGACTAGCTTTGGCCCTGTCCAAACCTAGTGTCCGGCCTAGTTAAGAATTAGGTTCCAGGGCTTATTTGAGGGCTCAAACGAGATCTAAAAAATATGAAAATTGGCAGGCAACTACTTCTAAGGCTCCCCAAGCTTGAGGACTCCTCGGCTTGTACAAAATGGAGCTACAAAAGGATGAAACGGTATTTACAAGGGTTTCTAGTGATGAGAATCACTTTTATAATGATGTAAGGTTTGGAAAAATTTTAATAGGTTGCCTTAGTGCTAGATCCGCATGCATGCCCATACTTGGCTTCTTCCCATATGATGCCAACAGCATGTATATCTATCTCTTCCTTTCTATATCATTTTCTTGGACTTTGTTTCTATCTTCTTAAAAGAAGGTGAAGATCCTAATCGATTGAACACCTTTAAGACTGTTGATTATGCCTCCATGTTGTACCATCATTATTCAAGATGCCCCTACCAAGAACTTAAATTATGCACAGGTGAGATGGTGAGGGAATATCTTTTGTGATTGGTGCCTCCACCTAAGATGGCATGGCAAAGTGGGGGCAAAGACTACTGGTGTTGAAAAGGATGGAATGTAATTAAATTGATGAATCCTACTAGACATAGTGGGATCGTGGGAAGCTTCAAAGAAAGGGAATAATTAGAAGACTTAACTCTCTGGAACACTGAGTCTCTTGAACATCAAAACATTGGAGCATCTAACCACTAGAGGATGCCAAGAGACTCTAGAACCATCTAGATGCTAGAAGCACTAGAGGACACTAAAATCATCTAAACATCGAAACATAGATAGTTGCTCCAGTGAGATCCTTTTACCCATATTTCTAGCTACTTTGACCTTTCGCATCTGAGTCCTTCTGTACAAAATGACATGTCTGGGGTTCTACAAGAAGGAATGAAGGATATTCACCATGAAGTTTAAGACCATCCTCATCATATATGGTCTATTTGTCATTTGTTAGCAAGCAAATAGCTCAAGTGGATTTATGGCACAAAAGGATCTGCCTCATAGACCTTCAAATGCTAAAGGATATGCAATGGAGAGGTCTATTAAAAGATCTTCTAAATTTGCATTTCCTAAGTATGCAACATTTGTGTGAATCATGTCAATTTGGGAACCAAGAAAGGCTTCTATTCAAGAAGAGCACACAAAGAAGAAATTTTCCATTGGAACTTATTCATATCGATGTATGGGTATGAACCAAAGAGCCTTAATTGGGAGGGAATATGTATTTTTTTATCTTCATTGATGATCATACAAGAATGACATGGTTGTATTGTATGAATTCAGAGGTTGAAGTATTTAATCACTTTAAAGTTTTCAAAGCACTTGTTGAAAAGGAGATGGATAGGTACATAAAGACTCTTAGATCAGATGGAGGGGGGAGAATACTTTTCCAAGGTGTTTACTGAGTTTTAAGTCCTAACGGCATCAAGATCCAACAAACATGCACATATACATGCCAACAAAATAGGATTGGAGAGAGGAAAAGTAGGCACATAGCTGAAGTGGCAAGATTAGTGCTCAACAAGATGAATGTGCCTAATTATTTATTAGGTATTTAAGTGAGAAAAATGGACTTAGATGCTATGATCCTAAAACTAAGAGTTGGTGTCTAGAGATGTTATTTTTTAGGAATCGCTGCCTTGATATGATGTGAAAGATGCATTGCAAATTGAAGATATACATGATGCAAGAGAAGACATATAGAAGAACAAGGAAATGTGGAGATTTTTGGTCCTTCAACTTCAAAGAAATCATCAAGGTAGTCACATACCTCCATGGAAAGGGAAATCAAGAAACAAGCATAGCTCAAGCAAAGAAAGTTCTACACGAAGCAAAGGCAAGGAGAGCGAAAAATGTTCAACACAATCCATTGGTAGAGATGGATAGTAGCAGTGAAGGAGAGTTTGAAAAGACGGAAATTCCAAGTGTAAATACATCAAAAGAAGATTCGTGTGAAAATCTCGACCGAGATAGGTACCTAAAGCATAAGTAAAGAAAGGAATCTAAAGACAAGAAGTCACAAGCTCTTGTCACTACAAATTGGTCAACAATAAACCAATCGAACTTGAATTTTTGAAAATTCAAGTACTTGGAATTCTATCTGGTTTTTATCTAAAAACCCTAGTAAAAAAGGATGGATGTTCCATCAAAAGGTTTTCAAGTTCCGAAGAAAAGCACATGATTGTGAGGATCATGTGAAGGGATCAAAACCTAGAAAATCTAGTTAGAGGTAATGCCTAAAACTTCAAAATTCTTGTCAAGAATTGAAGTGAGAAGGTTCTCTATCAATAGATGTTTAGACTTTAGGATAAGAATCACCCACACATTAATGTGAATATAAAATAGGGTGGTATGGGACACCCAATTTTATACTCAGATTGATGTAGGAAAGATGGTATGGGACATTGGACCGTGGGATGATAATTATCTTTTAGTCCTAGATTAGATCTTGAAAGTTAAGTTTGATCCTCAAGGGAATTAAGAATTCCAAGAAGGAGTTTAATTCAAGAAGGATGAAAGTAGTATCTCAAGATACTTCAAGATAACTTCAAGATCAAGGAAGGTATGAAGTAAGTATCTTCCAAGATCTTCTTCAAACACTTCAAGATAAAGTGTTGTTAATTTGGAAATATTTCATAAAGTTATGAAAAAATTGGACTTTGACTTTGAGTTGATCTTTTCAACCAAGGATTTGGTTGACTAAGTCAAGCATCAAGTTCCTAGTGTAACTTGGTAAAATTCACTCTTTTGACTCAAAGCAATACACAAGATTTGCATTCCCAGTAAGGAGTCAGAAAGACTGAATATGACGTGAACTTAGTCTTAAGTGAAGCATTATTTGACTACAAAATTCATCAAGAGAACTTCAGTGGGTCGACACACTGATGTTAGATACCACACTAGTATCTTGTGGTTGGATGATGTTTAGATTTACTCTTTGAATATTTTTGAGAATCCAGCTTATTTCTCTTAAAGATAAAGAAAATGCTTCTATACCCTGTTGAAACAGATCTTTGAGAAGTTAAAGTCCTGAGTCATCTAGACTTTCATTCATAGCGAGCTTATGTATCTTCGAAGTTTGAATTGGTTGTACTCAGTTTCCGTTATTTCTTTTCGCTTTCCAAATCTTTTGGATTTGACTCAGATATGGTGAATCTTTTCATAAAAGTCAAGGGTTAACTGGATAGAACATGATAACTAAATTAAAACATCATAGATGGATGTTCTGTACAAGAACCTTTTTAAACATCGAAAGATGACAAGTTCAAGATTGACTTATTCATTTAAATTTGCTTCAAGTTATAGCATAAAAGATTTTCTAGAGTCCAGTATACTCTAGAATAGAGATGTTAGGAATTGCTCATCAGGTTGACAATCCCAAGAACTTTTAGTTAAAGTTTTTGAGAAAAGTATCCTAAGTTGGACAATCTTCATTTGAATTTGAATTAGTCAAGTTATAGTATGTTTGACTCAAAGAAAATAGTAAACTTTCTCCTACAGTTTACATAGGATTTTTAAGCTCATTAGGTAAAGTAGTCCTCTAGTCGGGTGAAAAAATCAAGTAACTGTTGGATCAAAGTAAACCATTGAGAAAACATCTAAAGTTAGATGTTTGGGTCAACCAAACTTCAAGTTATCCAAAACAAATTCAAGTGAATCAAGAGTTCTCAAAGTCTTGGGAGGGATAAGAATCCCACCTTTGTTACTAAGTCCATGCACCAATTATGCCTAGAAATGGACTAGTAAGTTGAATCCACCCAGTTCACATGTTTCTACCTAGATCGCACATTGAGAAACTATGAATTGGAAAGATATATTTTTAGATCCACCCTTATTATTCATTCACTACTTTGAACTTTAATCTGTTTATCAAAGTGCAAAGCCAGATAGTGTTTTGAATCAACCATAGAGATGAGACATGTTCTTCCAGTTCTAGAACATGACCATCATTAGGGAAAAAATGAACCCTGAATGGGCCTTTTAGATTAAGAGGTGATTAGTGATGGACCAATGGGAAGAGGTTGGTGGCCACAGTCTACACCTAGACTAGGCATAGGCTTCCCTTGTTTTGTTGTGGTCAAAAGTGGTATGAATGACTAAAAACCATGAGTTCCTCTACAAAAGTGGTTTGTAGGCCTAGAGTTTCAACCAAAACCATTGAATGAACTCAAAGATCCAAAGGCTCATGTTTAATTTCAGAAATAAAGTCGGCATACATTTTGGTCCATTGGATGTGGCAAAGATCCAATGTTGTCTCTTGAATCTAAAGAAGAAATGCGTGCTCATGTCTCCTCTGTTGCATGGAACAAAAAAGGAATGGCTAGGATATAATTTTTTGAGTTTTGGGTCATTTCAAATTCCATCCATTGGATGCTTTGTTGATCTAATGGTTGTAGTTCTTTCTTCTTTTCAGGCCATTTGATCATCGCCAAATCTGACGGAGGACATTGAATCCCGCCACGGAACTGCGCCAGTCGTTTTGTCTTTTTATGCCAGTCCACTCACTCTCTCACCTCATTTATTGCTTCCTCTTTTGTCTTTTATTGACAAACACACCCGCTTCAATCATGACCATCCAGGAGGATCACATCTAATGGATGAGAACGCCCACGACTGTGCACACTTTGGAGGAAACTTTTTCCTCTTGTGACAGACACACAAGGCTCAATCATAGGCGTCCATGACATCTTATCCAAGGGACACAAGTACTCACGTCTTCATTTCGATTGAGCACAAGTTTTAGAGCAAATATTTTATTGCAAAAACCACTAGTGGTTTTTTTTTGGCCTTAATACCCTTTTTGCTAATCTTAATCCCTAAAAATTAGGAATCCTTACAAGGCCCATGCAGGGTTAATTTTTTCCCCTAATGTGTTCTTCCAGTTTTATAACATGAGGCTCGGGGGTTGCCTACAATAGATATATAGCTCTATTTTCGAGGACAAGAATATTTTCCAAGGGGGCAAGAATGTTATAAAGTAAGTCTATGATCCAAGGGTCTAGCCGGTTCAGACAGATCTGAAATCGGACACTGTTTGGTCATCATTGTGTATGACCAAAGATCTCGAGTTTAGACTTACTCGGAGGTCTTGTGCTCTTGTGAACAAGTGATCCACTTAGCTTAGTGGTTAAGTCTCAAGGATGTGAAGGAAGAGGTCTCGAGTTCAATTCCGATGGGGGACATGGGGAGAGTATTTTGCCCAAAGAGATCTAGAGCCTTCTACAAGCATCCACTTGAGTTAAATCGAGTTAAGTGGGACACTCGGCGCACATGTAATTACATGGCCGACACTTGGATGGCTAGTATCCACCTGCCCAAGAAGGCAATCCCCTAGAGAGAGCTATATATAGAGGCATTTGGTTGGGAGGAGAGTCATCTCTCTAGCACATGGTGGTTGTAATCGTAGTCTTGTTGCACCTATACTCTCTACCTAATTTATTTTCGAGTGTAAGGAAGCTACCACATGCAGCCCCTCTTCCCAATTAGTCATATAGTTCTTTTTACTTAGTCATTGTTCACTATCTCTCTACATAGTGAGCTACATCTAGGCAAGGCTTTGATTCATTTGTAACTCCTTCTTCCATTATGAATTTGAGATGAATCCACTTCTATTTGAATGCTAAAATAGCCTAATAAATTTGGTACATGAAGTTTTTTTTGTTCTTTGAGTGGTATTTGAGTGCGTTTGCCAGTAGTGAAGGTGTGTTCTCTACATATAAGCAAAAAGTAGCAAGGATAGATGGCCTATCTTGTAGAGGTTGGTTGTCCATGTAAGAGAATCCAAACTACACGCTTTAAAGTTATATGGGTAGCTAGGACTCTATGTGCATGTTAGAAATTCTCATTGTTTGTTTTGCATTTAAAGTCTGAGTTAGAGCCAAAATAATGACTCTTGATCACTATGGAAGATACTTTGTGAGGGCCTAAAACCTTCCAAAGCAGCATAGGGGAGTTGATCCACCCATCAATAGGAAGCAACCTCATTACACCATGATTTGAATATCCATTTGGCCACACGCTTGATTGCCAAGGTGACCACATCCAGAATGCATAGAGCACCTGAATCCTTTGGAACTGAGCAAATTTCTTATTTGATCTTTGATACTCTCCATATTTGGATCACCCATCCATAGGAAATTTCTACAAATTCATTCCATATTTTGAGAATCCTTGTCTCTAGGCTACCAACATGAAAGAACTAGATGATAGAAGAAATGAGAATGAGGTAACCACCATCGCATGCCCCACCATATTAAGTAGTATTTCCTTATATGGGCAATGCTCATTTTCAAGCTTTGTCTGCATCTAGTCCCACCACTAGCCCATGGAAATCCCAAAACCCAATGGAATTCCTAGATAACAAAATATTTGACCATAGAGAGTGTCATCCATAAAAAGAAACCATCTTAACCTAGATTTTGAAAGAACATGGAGAAGCTTGTAGGAGGTAGAATAGTGAGTTTCGAAGTGACAAATTTTGGTCTAGCCAACCGGCACAAGATCAGCCCTTGAGCTTATGGAGACTCAAATAGACCTTATAGGCATGCGATAAGTGCAAAAAAATGAACTATGTACTTTGGAGCATCAAGGAGAAGGAGTTGATACAAAATAGATAGGTTAACGCATTGATTAGCTCAAAAGCTTACTATCTATGGAAGAGACAATGAACTTCAAATGCGCATAGCGGCCAGCGTGATTACAACTAGAAAAAATCCTTTAATGGGAGTGTTACAAATAGGGTTTCGTGTATAGAGTGCATAAAGTATAAGGAATAAGAAAACTATACTATAGGAATAAATCAAACACTCAATGGTGGTACTTCCTATTTCTCAAGAATATGCAGAGATTGAACTTGAGACAAAAAAACTGGAACTTCTCCCAATCTACTAAATCAAATGATATGAAAATTTACAAGCATGACACTAGACACTAATACCTTTCCAATGAGCCATCTCTCATCCAATTTGGACATCTGTATAGAGAGAAGCCGCCTCTGCAAGATTACTATTGGGGAAGAAGATGACGCAGAGAAATGAAGGAGCAAGACAATGATGGTCGCATAAGTAAAAGAACTCTCCAATGGATATTCTTTCGACGCAATCCAAGCCATAGCTTTTGATGTAGATCAAATCCACCTCAAGCATAGTGTAAGCTTGATGTTACAATATATTTCATGTGACATCCTATATCTCATGACTGTTTCAAAATTTGAGAGGTTAATGTTACCATTACCATGTCATCGACAACATGTCCAAACCCTTAAATTGTTTGTCCACTTATTTCATTCTTACATTCAAAGATCTTGCTTCTAATTATTGATGAAATCATCAACTCATAACCACCCTTGACAAACCGCTCTTCAAGACCCATATAAGAAGGGAGAACGACTTGTTCATAAATATCTTCAGTTTTACCAATGCCAATTTTGGGAGCTCAAGGAGTCGCAATCTCCGAGTACTTAACAAGTTCTAGTTCCAATTCTTGCCTTCCTCTTTGTACTAGTACTCTCTATTCTAGTTTTGCGATATAAAGTCTTGTCCTCTTGTATTCTCGTAGTACAAGATTGTGTCTAGTTATTTATTGTATCTAGCTCACCTCCCCCAAGGGAATTCTTGCAATTCATATATCTTGTTTCATACATATGGCCAAAGGTTCTAGGATCTCTCAAATCTTATCTATTCTATCAATCTATACGTAGTAGTCCTAGGTTGTGGCATTTCTCATAATGTTTGTATATTCTTGTATTTTTTTCCCCTAGGGGATCTTGTAATAAGAAGTATAGTTTCAAAATTCTGTCCAATCTAGTGAGAGGATGCAATCTTGTGCTCACTTGATAGTTTGGAAAGCGTATCTTCTAACGTGAAGTGGTGCAATGGAAATTCACCTTGGTGAATTCCCCTTTGTTGTGACATTCACAACAATGGCCTCACAATAGAAAATGGTGCTCTGAATGATGTGCACAATATTCTACATATATTTGCAAAAATACATAGAAGACTAGACAACACATGAAGATCTCAAACACAAATTTCCTAGGTTTTACAAAATGCAATCAAACAATTAGTGTGTGGCTAATGAAAAAACTATATGTTTTACCAGTTGGGGGTCCAAGTCGGCCAGCGGGCCCCCTAGTTGGGGGGTCTGAGGGGGCCAATGGGCCCCTTAGTGGGGGTCTACGGACACTGCCCCTGGCACGACAGTAAAGGGAATATTCCATGGAATATTCCCTATTGGAGTAAAAAATCATTTATATTTGTTAGGTCGGCTCAAAGACACGTATGGTAACTATGCAGGCAATGGCCACCCATGCTCTACGCCCATGTATAGCCGTCCGCAAAAGGCCACCAATTATCCTATATATACATGACTTCTGGAGTACTTGAGACATTGACTCGAGCCAGCATACCTCTACCTTGTACCTCCCTATCTAGAGTTTTCTAGATCACCATTTAAGCTCTACCTTGAGAGCGCACGTGCAAAAAACGCCATCATCTTTGTACTTGTTGTTAGTAGAAAATTGTTGAGATTCTCTTAGATCTGTTATCTTCTCTATTGCTCCTATTTTATATTGCGTAACTTTTTTCTTACATGGTATCAGAGCCGTAAGGTTAGAATAGCTTGAGAAGTATCACTATTTTGGTCTATTAGCGGACTAGAATATCAGTAGATCTTTAGAGTGATTACATGTTGGCTTCATCCTCAAACACTGGTCTTGGTGCTCTAGCTAATGTTAATGCCGCATCTATTCAAATTCCTTCACTTGCATTCACTGAAGGGAAGCTAGATGAAACCAACTATACACTCTAGAAGTTCAAAATTTGTGCAATTTTGGACTCCTATGAACTACTTGACACTTTCATGGGACGGATGGGGTTGGATCCAGAGCCTATACGAGTTGAAGATCCAACAAATTCAAGATTCATGTTTCAGCTAGATCTAGATCTTCTACGAGTTTGCAAGAGGTGGAATGTTGATGCATTATGTGCAATTATCACTTGTGTAAGTGATTTTGTGCTTACTTTAGTTCAACATACTAATAAAGCACATGAGGCTTCGGGCATATTGGCTCGTCAATATGAGACCAAGAACCACACTAGGATACAAAATTTAGAAAATCAGTTGGCAAATGAAAAGCATTCAGATTCTGAAAAGGTTGAAGATTTTTTCAGATAGATAAAACATCTTCAAGATCAATTGACTGCAGTTGGTGTTGTTATAATACCAGAAGAACAGTCTCGAAGATATGTATGTATTCTTCCAGTAAAGTATGATGGATTAGTAACAACCCTTAAAACTCAGGTAAGACCAATTCCCCTTATATTTGAAGAGTTTTGTTCTATGCTTTTAGAAGAGGAGATGTGATTGAAGAATCGAAAAAGTACAAGTGATGTTGCATTTTCAGCTAATGCAAAAGGTAAAGGCTCTTCTCATGGATCAAAGAAGAAGCCAAAGAAGAAAAAGTTCACAGGAAGTTGCTTCTATTGTGAAAAGAAAGACCATGTCATCAAGGATTGCAGAAAGAAGCAAGTTGATGAACAAAATGGGAATGTAAAATCATCTTGGAAGAACAGAGTCTACAAACAACATAGAGCTAGAACTATGGGTAGCTATTGAAGAGGTATGCTCATCTGCTCAAGCTTGTGTTGATGAACCATGGAGTTTAGATAGGGGAGCTTCTCGCCATATGACTAATAAAAAGGATTGGTATAGTTCCCTAGTGCCTTTATGGGAATCCATCAATGTAGTGGTGGGAAATGACTCCAAGTGTCCAATGGAAGGAACTAGAACCATCTCTTTTATGACTTCTCCAAGTGTTGAGAAAAATTTATCCGATGTTCTCTATGTACCTACACTTAAAAGAAATTTATTGTCAATTTTTGCAATAAGAGACCATGGACTCGAAGTTCACTTCAATAAGAGTGGTGCGGAAATCATGGATTCATCACGTAATGTAGTAGGTAAAGGCATATGACATGATAACTTGTATGAGTTAAGTGCCTTAAGTACTACAGAAGATAAAGAAGTAAGCAGGTTATGGCACCAATGATTTGGGCATCTCTTATTTGCAGTTTTGAAGGAGATCCAAAGAATAGGGATGGTTGCTCATTTGCCTGCATTTTCAGAGTTGGAGGAACCTCATGAAGCTTGCGTGATGGGAAAGCAACAACGAAAGGCATTTGCACGAGAGACGAGCAATAGATCTCAAGCTCCTCTAGAGTTGGTACATGCTGATGTCTGCGGTAAAATGTTTGCACTTGCTTTAGGAGGATCTTTATACTTTTTGTTGTTAGTCGACCATTTTAGTAGAAAGATGTGGGTTTATTTGTGGTGTTTGATGAATCTACTATCTTATCAAATGGAGAAATATCTCACCTTGTGCCTTTCTAAAAATAGAATAAAGTTGAGGAGGAGGAAAAATCTGATGGTGAAATTTCCTCAGTAAAAAGCCAACCACTTGTAGTTGCATAGTGTAAGCTACTATCAAAGTGGGCACAACAACTCTTTGATGATCGCAATCCACATGTAGATGTACCAGAATCACCCTCAGATGGATTACAAATATAAAAGAGAATAGAGGAGCAAAGAAGAGCCTCAAAACACATTGTTAACATGGCGCTAATGGCAGATATCATGGGCTCGATAAAGGAACCTACCAACATTGAAGAAGCCCTTGATGATCCAGGTTGGAGAGCGGTAATGCAGTCTACGTATGATAGTATAATAAAAAATGATACATGGGATCTAGTTGACTTGCCACCAAAGAAGAAGGTAATAGGTACTAAAGTGATTTGGAAAGCTAAATAAAAAGCAGATGGCACATTAGAATATTATAAGGCAAGATTAGTTGCACAGGGTTTTTCATACATTGAATGATTTGATGTTCAACAAACTTTTGCACCAACAACACACATGACAACTATTACAATGGTACTTGCAATAGCTGCACAAAAGGCCTGGCCTATTTTTTAGATGGATGTCAAATCTGCATTTTTGAATGGTCACCTCAAGGAGGAGGTATATGTATCTCAACCACCAGGTTTTGAGGTGCCCAATTTAGAAAATAAAGTTTGCAGGTTGAAGAAAGCTTTGTATGGACTTAAGCAAGTACCATGGGGTTGGTACCAATTGATAGATAATTTTTTCAAAAATATGGGTTTTGAAAGAAGTATTTCTGATGCTAACTTGTATGTAAGAAAAAGGGATAGCAAGCTAGTTGTTATCATTGTATATGTAGATGATTTGATCATTACAGGAGATCATCAGGAACTCATCAATCAAACTCAGATGAGCTTGGGAACTGAGTTTGAAATGATAGACTTAGGTCTACTCCATTTTTGTCTAGGGAATTGAAGTATGGCAAAGGAAGGATGGCATTTTCATCTCACAACAAAAATATGCCAAAGAAATTCTCAAGGCATTTGGAATGATGGACTCCATTCCAACTAGCACACCCATGGAGGTAAATCATAAGCTGTTGGCATACAAAGCAATAAAGGAGTCATGCACAATACGGCAACAAGGCCAGATCATTTTTTCCCATAGATTATGTACAACCCAAGTGATTTTAATCACTACACAAACATTGTAAATCCCGTTTTTGGTAGATTAGACTCCATTTTGTGCAAGCCGAGGAGTCCTCGAGCTTGAGGAGTATTAGAAGTACCATCGTACCAAATTTCATAATTTTTAGACTTCGTTTGAGCCCTCAAATAAGCCCTGGAACCTAATTTTTAACTAGGCCGGACACTAGGTCTGGACAGGGCCAAAAGCTAGTCAAAAACTATAAAAAGAGCTAGAGAGCTCATTTTTGAGGTTAGATTGTAATTGAAACGAACTTGTAAGAGCTTTTGAAAGTAATCTAAAGAACTCCTTGATCCTCTCTCTTTGTCTTGCCGTGTGTGCGCGTGTGTGTGTATGTGTGTGCATGTTTGTGTGCTTCTCACTCACGCACTTGTGCCGCCACTTGCTCGAGGTCTTCATACCATCCTCACGTCTTCCCGGATTGACATTAAAGGAGGTGCTACTCATCATTGAGCTACACCAAATTTTGGCGCCGTTGCCGGGGATCGAGCTTTGAGGACGAGCGTGTGATGGTAAGACGTAGAGTTGACGCGTTGGAGTGGTAGGTATTTTCTTCACTCTCATCGAATTTCTTTTACTTTCTTCACCATCTTCATCACCATCATCATCATTCCCATCTCCCACCTCCATCTCCATCATCGCAAAAATTTCAGTTTTTGACTATATCCCCATCTCCACCTCATTTCCCTCATTTCACTTGTGAGAGAGAGCGAGAGAGCGAATTTGCATGCGCTGTTTTGGCATGTTTCTTGAGCTATTTTGCAGGTTTTTTGCTGTACCATCATCCCCAGCAGTGTGCGCAGGTACGACAGGCTCTGCACAGTTCCCGAGACGACGATTTCTGTCTATCGCGACAGACAGAAAATCTTAACATTTTGTGAATGCATGAGTAGCACTGTAACCTACACCTTGAGGGCATTCTAGATCACTAGAAGTTTTTCAAAAATTTGCGTTTTTTCTGTCTATCGCGACAGACACCGTCTATCGCGACAGACACTGTCTATCGTGACAGACACCGTCTACCGCGACAGACAGAAATCCGCGACAGACACCGTCTATCGCGACAGACAGAAATCCGCGACAGACACCGTCTATCGCGACAGACAGAAATCCGCGACAGACACCGTCTATCGCGACAGACAGAAATCCACGATAGACACCGTCTATCGCGACAGACAGAAATCCGCGACAGACACCGTCTATCGCGACAGACAGAAATCCACGATAGACACCGTCTATCGCGACAGACACCGTCTATCGCGACAGATAGAAATCCACGATAGATAGCGTCTATCGCGACAGACACCGTCTATCGCGACAGACAGAAATCCGCGACAGACACCGTCTATCGCGACAGACAGAAATCCACGATAGATAGCGTCTATCGCGACAGACACCGTCTATCGCGACAGACAGAATTCCACGATAGACACCGTCTATCGCGACAGACACCGTCTATCGCGACAGACAGCCCCCACGATAGATTGTGTGATAAAACGAAAGCAAGCACCCCGGGCTCGCTCGGCGACTCGCACCGGCCCGTCGGTAGGGTGACTTACTTGAGTGTTTTGTTCGCTTACTTGAAAGCGGAAGATCACCGTTTGAATGAAAAAAACCAACTTGCATTGAAAGAGAACGCTTACAAAAGAACGGCCTAAGCCGGCCCGCGTTGAACGTCGCGGGCGAACGTTTACAGTGAGCCGGCCCGCGTTAAGCGTCGCGGGCAAACGCGTTACAACGGCCTCTCGATGGCACGACGGCGCTTTCGAGAGGTGCGTACGGAGGGGACTAGCACGAAGGCTACCGCACGATGATCGCTAAGATCGCTTGAGTTCACTTGGTCACTTGGGTCGGAGGCTCACCATGTCCCCCTATAGTTGCGCACAATTTGGCGCCGGTCGGCAAACCATACAAGCACCAAAAAGGCCTAGATAGAAATACAGGGGGGGGGGGGGGGGGGGGGGGGGGGGGCTCTTGCCCACGGGTTGTCACATATTCTCCCCCGCTTCGAAGAGCTTTGCGTCCTCGTAAAGCTACGGAATTCGCGCCTGGGATGTCGAAGGATGAGTCGATTGGAACGACTCAATGAGGCTTTGGGCTGTCGGTGGCATACTCTGTTTACTTACCCATGTGGCTTCCTTAAGTGGGCGGCCACGCCATTTGACGAGGAATTGCGAGCTATTCTCCTTGAGGATCAACTCTGCCTGTCGTTGTTCGATTGGATCTTCCACCAACGTGACTTGACGTCCGAAACGAGTATCAGGGCGGAAGCGTTTTAACAAACTCACATGGAACGAGTTGTGAATATGAATTTCTGGTGGAAGAGCCAGCTGATATGTCACTTGGTTGAAACGGTGGTTAATTCTGTATGGCCCATAATACCGATGATTGAATTTTGGAGTGAAATTCCTGGGTAAAGTGATGTTCTTGGCATTTACTAGCACTAAATCACCCACTTGGTAATCTGGCGCCTCGGTTCGGTTCTGATTCGCAATTCTTACCATCCTTTCTTTGCTCTTGATAAGGGCCTCTTTTGCCTGTCGTAGTTTGGATTGCCAGTCTCGTAAAAAATTACCACATTCCCGGTCTGCTGCCACTAGCACTTCATCTGACATGAGTGCCATAGGTGTGATTACACTTTTACCTGTGGCCACCTCGAACGGTGACATAGATGTACTGGAATGAATTGAGCTGTTATAATGGAATTCCAAAATGTCAAGGTGTTTGGCCCAATCCTTCTGGTCCGCTTTAATGTAACTCCTCAAGTAATTTTCTATGGTTTGATTGACTCTTTCTGTTTGCCCATCGGTTTCGGGGTGATAGGCCGACGAGAATCGAAGCTGCGTGCCTAAGATGGAAAAAAGTTCCCGCCATAAGTCGCTCATGAATCTAGTGTCCCGATCTGACACAATAGCCAGGGGAAGGCCATGATACTTAAACACTTTTTGGAAGAAAGTCTGTGCTACCACCTTTGCCGGCATAGGTGGCTTCATCGGTATGAAGTGTGCTTGTTTAGAAAAATAGTCCACTACTGCCATAATTGCATTATGCCCATCGGATGTGGGTAGATCTGTTATGAAGTCCATGCTGACCATGTCCCAAGGACGGTTCGGAACAGGCATAGGTTGGAGTAGGCCTGCCGGTTTTATCTTTTGTTGTCTTACTAATTGGCAGGTTGGGCATGTTTGAACATATTCAATGACGTCTTCTTTCATCTTTGGCCAGAACACATGCTCTTTTAGATGTTCATAACTTCTTCGTTGTCCTCCATGTCCTGCGAGCTGACAGTCATGTGCTTCCCATAAAAGCATCCTTTGTATTTCTGCGTTGTCCGGTATGTAAATCCTTCCCTTTCTATATAGCATGTTGTTCACAATTGCGTATTTCCCTTTATGATCTAAGCCCAGGTGTACATCTTTTATGATCCTCTGTATCTCCGGATCGGTTTGTTGCAACTTACGAATCTGATCTTTCGTCTTACTCTCGGCCATGGAAATTGCGGCCAGCGTCGGTCTTCTACTCAGTGCGTCTGGCATGACGTTTTGCTTGCCGGGTTTGTGAATTATGTCTATGTCAAATTCAGCCAGGAAATCCTGCCACCTTGCTTGCTTGGGGGATAACTTTGGCTGAGTACAAAAGTACTTGAGTGAAATGTTGTCGGTGTAGATTTTTGTGTGTTTATCTTGGACATAGTGACGCCACTTTCGCAAACAGTGGATCACCGCGAGCATCTCCTTCTCGTGAGTGCTCCATCTTAACTCTGTACCTGAGAATTTGTGTGACTCATAAGCCACAGGGCGACTTTCCTGCATAAGGACCCCTCCAATCGCTAATCCTGATGCATCTGTGTGGATCTCGAACTCTTTGTCAAACTCCGGCAACTTCAACACAGGGGCTTCGCACATCGCCTGTTTGAGTTGCTCGAAGGCATCTTGTTCCTTAGGCCCCCACACAAAGCAACCTTTTCCTTTAGTTAACTCTGTGAGCGGAGCAGCCACTTTACTGAAATCTTTTATGAATTTTCTTGGAAACTGGCAGAACCCTATGAACTCTCTCACTTCTCTGACTGTTCTAGGTGGTGCCCATTGATGTACTGCTGAGATTTTATGAGGGTCTATCATCACTCCTTTGTCTGAAACCATGAAACCTAAAAATTCAACTGAGTTCATGGCAAACTCGCACTTTTCTGGCTTGGCATAGAGCTGTCTTTCTCTTAGGCGTTGCAGGACGGCCCTTACGTGTTCTAGGTGCTCCTCTAGTGTGCGGCTGTATATCAAGAGGTCGTCTATGTAGATGATCAGGAACTCATCTAACATATCTCTGAATCCATCATTCATCTCTCGGCAAAACGTGCCTGGAGCGCCTGTGAGTCCAAAAGCCATGACCAACCACTCGTAGCTGCCATAGCGCGTCCTGAACGCCGTCTTTTCAATGTCCTGCTCTGCGATGCGAATCTGATGATATCCGGATCTGAGATCTATTCGAGTAAAGAATTTTGCCTGACCCAATCGGTCCATCAACTCATCCATAACTGGTACTGGATACTTTGTCTTGACAGTAATCTTATTCAAAGCCCGATAATCCACACACAACCGCATGCTGCCATCCTTCTTCTTGACGAATAAAACGGGAGCACCGTAGGGTGAACTACTGGGTCTAATGAAACCTTGTTGTTCCAGTTCCACCAATTGCCTTTTTAACTCCTTTAGGTCTGTTTCATTCATTCTGTAAGGTGCTTTGGCCGGAGGGGCATGCCCTGGCATGACTTCAATTCTGTGTTGGACTTGCCTGAGTGGTGGCAGCCCGCTTGGTAACTGACTTGGCAAAACATCTTCAAAATCTCTAAGTACTTCATGAACTCTTTTATCTCCAACCTTCATCTTTTCGTTTTCCTTTTCGTCTATGTCAATGGGGCTACACTTTATGACGCACAAATGTGCCTGAGCTCCATGCTTCATCGCTTTTTCCACTTGCTTGGCCGTCAAAGGCCCTTGTGTCTGTTGTCTTTGCTCTGCCCTTGCTGTTGCGGCTACAGATTTTAACTTTCCTGCTTCTAAATTCAATTTCTTGTTCCCTTTTCCCTGACTGCTGGAGGGCATACCCTCTTGATTCATTGGTGCCTTTCCTTTTCTTTGCCTGTCCGCCTCCTCTTTTGTTGTGGGAGGAGTGATTGTTTTGTGACTTGATTCCTGTGAACTCGATCCTGGGTTCTCTACCTTTCCTGACTTGCCTTGGACATCTAAATTTCCCTCTGGGGCTCTTCTCGGACTTCTATAACAGTCTACAACCACTATGTTCCCTTGCATGTCTAGTAAAAGTTTATCAATTCCTTTACCCAACATGCTGACCATGTATCGGTCCATGAATGAAAGTCCAACTATTACATCAAATGATTCCAGTGGCACGACTAGAAAATCTAACTTTGCCGACCACTCCCCGATTGTCATACGGACGTTGAGGGCAATCTTTACATTATCGTCTCGACCTTGAGCGAAGGTGACTGACATTTCAGGAAGTTTACTCAAGGCCAACTGCAAACTAGCTGCACACTGAGGCGACATGAAGTTATGCGTCGCGCCTGAATCTACCAACACTGCTTTTCTCTTATTTCCAAACGTTCCCCAGAAGTACATATTCTGAATCACTCGTAATGTCATTGGAAAGCACCCTGGCATCGCGGCCACGGTACCTACATGCGGCGCATTATTCCCTGTTTGTACTTCTTCGTCATTGTCATCTAGTTCAGTCAGGACCACATTGGTGTTTCGTCTTTGAGGCTCCTCTTCTACTTGAGCCGTTTGTACCCGCGTCTGATTATTATTGCGAGTACACTGGTGTGTCCAGTGATTCCCACGGCATGTTCTACAGAATGGCCGGGGATCATTCCTTTGCCATTGGGGCGCTGGCAATGCCCTCTGCTGGTTATTCCCGTAATTATTCTGGTTCCTTTGAACTGGCACATTACCCGTGTTCTGAGTGGTGTTGGCAGGACGGGTGTTTGTGTTGGTGTTCCCCGTACCCTGCTGATTCCTTCGTGGTGAGGTGTTCTCGGTCTTGCGCATGCTTTGAGCACGTCGATTGCTCTCAGCATCCTGGTATCTTTCAGCCATGACGATGGCTTCCTCCCAAGTGGGGGGCGACTGTTTTTCTATCTCGCGCCGCGTCCAAACACTACATCCGTATAGGAACCCATGCAGCCGATCGAGATCATGCATCTCCGTTATCTGCAACATGAGTCTTCTATACTTGCGAATGTATTCGGACAACGGCCCTTCTTGTTTCAGGCCCCGCCATTCATCCCTGAGTTTGAATGATTCGTTTTGAGGAATAAAATACTCCTCAAACGCTGCTTTGAACTCTTTCCATGACTTGAATTCCTCCCTTGCGGACTCTGCCAAGAACCAAGCGTCGGCATCGTCGGCTAGGAAGGAGGCGGCAATCTTCACCCAATGTCGCTTACCCACTCTTTGAAGATCGAGGTATTGCTCCATGTCTCGAAGCCATTTGGAGACTGCGAGAGAGTTGCGTTTACCCCGGAACTTCTCGGGTGGGCACGGTTTGAACCTCCCATAGGAGTCTGAGTCGCTACCATCGTCCGAGGAGGAGATGAGGTTGTATCGTCTGACGCGAGGCCGACAACCTTGTCGAGACGTGCGCCCCGATGTCTCCCCTTGTTGAACCTCTGGTTGCTTTCCCGTATCCCTGGGCTTGTTTTCCCTTGTTTCTGCCTGACCTTTCAACAACTGCGCCAGATCAGCGATGGTGGACTCAAGACGGCCCATGCGGTTTTCCTGAGCCACCATCCAGTCTACGGGCAGTTCATCCCTCTCTTTTTCCAACGTTCCAAGATCATAATTCCGATTTGTGGGAGGCGGGGTAGGTTGACGTTTCCCCTTGTTCCTCCGTTTTTCCTTTCCTGTCTCTTTGTGGCCTCCACCACGTGGCTCCACGTCGCTAAGAAACGCGTCGTTGCCTTCACCCTCCATCACGGTGTACTAAGTAGAACGTTAAGACTCGGTCCCCAGCACTGGTGTGACAACCGGTCCGTTCTCTTTTCCAAGGCCGCTTAGATCGAGCGAGGCTCTGATACCAACTGTGATAAAACGAAAGCAAGCACCCCGGGCTCGCTCGGCGACTCGCACCGGCCCGTCGGTAGGGTGACTTACTTGAGTGTTTTGTTCGCTTACTTGAAAGCGGAAGATCACCGTTTGAATGAAAAAAACCAACTTGCATTGAAAGAGAACGCTTACAAAAGAACGGCCTAAGCCGGCCCGCGTTGAACGTCGCGGGCGAACGTTTACAGTGAGCCGGCCCGCGTTAAGCGTCGCGGGCAAACGCGTTACAACGGCCTCTCGATGGCACGACGGCGCTTTCGAGAGGTGCGTACGGAGGGGACTAGCACGAAGGCTACCGCACGATGATCGCTAAGATCGCTTGAGTTCACTTGGTCACTTGGGTCGGAGGCTCACCATGTCCCCCTATAGTTGCGCACAATTTGGCGCCGGTCGGCAAACCATACAAGCACCAAAAAGGCCTAGATAGAAATACAGGGGGGGGGGGGGGGGGGGGGGGGGGGGGGGGGCTCTTGCCCACGGGTTGTCACAGATTGTGTCTATCGCGACAGACACCGTCTATCGCGATAGACAGGCATTTTCGGCAAAAAATTAAGGAGTGAATTTTTGGAAATTTAGGCTAAATTTTGGGCATATTTGCACTTTCATGTACTCATCTACTTACGAAGGCCTTAGAAAATGCATTAAAACCCCCGAAAGGTTCTGTTTGTCTAGTTAACCCCCTAAACCCTGAACGGTCATAACTTTTTCATACGAAATCCATTTTCTGAGCTCTAGGGCTTGTCGGAAAGCTTGTGACATATACTACACGCCCTCAACTGTTTTTTATAAGAATAACGCGTTGATTTTCAGATAGGATATTTGGAAGTTGACACACTGAGGGGTAGGAACACCAAGGGAGCTCCAGAGTAAATTTCTAACAATGCAAAAGGGGGAACAAGGGTCATTAAAAAAGTGTCTGAAATAAATTGTCTGTCAATTGAAAGATCTACTTGGAGCTAATCTTGGGATTTATGCAGGCCTATTGAGAAACAATTGAGAGCATCCAAGCAAGGGTGTTGCGCACGCTTGGGAATCAACTTCTCGAGCACTAAAGAGCAAGGTTCGGCAACAAAGGTCGGAATATTCTCAACTCCTCTTCGTCAATTCCTAGCTTAGGCTAAGAACGATTAGAAGTAGGAGTAAGTCAGGGCGACGATAGGCCACTATCAAGTTGAAGACTACCTAAAAACTCAAGTTCAAGCTAAAAACTTAATCTCTGTACTGTCGACAACATAAAGGAAAGAACCTAACGTGGAACGATCAACCTGAAAGTAAGAAGAACATTCAAGTATTCCTGACGACGTAATAGCAGACAAGACTTGAAACACGAGGAATAACTAAAAAGAATCAAGTGACTGGTACCAATTGATCGGCAACGAGGTTGTACTCTGGGCAAAGAATTGGGCTAATCAGTTAGGCATATGAACCTTAGATCAGGACGACACCTAGTAAGAGAGAGACAAAGCCTTAGGTCTTCAGAGGCTAGTGTCAATCACACTGCAAGGTCTTGGACTCAGCAGTTGAGTCGCCACTCTCATTACCCTAGCTCTGATACCAGTGAGTCAGAGATGTCTCAAGGCATGGACAGGCCTACGGGAAGTTCAGGTGTGCCTTACTTGTACAGGGTAGAAGGCCCTTACAAAACACAGTTGGAATACCTTAGGACCAACCGATTAGGTGCTAGCATCTATGAGGACGGCCTAGGAAGATCTGTGGTCCAGATTAAAAACCCTGACCAATCCATAGGACTAGAGCACCCAGCTGTCAAGTTTGAAAACGGTGCATACCTGGACAAGGAAGGAACCATATACGTAGTCACCAGTCATCCAGATAGGACAGATGAATTTGGAAATGTAATTTCAGAAGCGGACTTAGGTGACTTGGAACAAGGAAACATGGGAGTGGAACCTAGAACCCCTCGCGGTAAATCAGTTCTCACTAGGATTATCACGCCTGAGTGGGTCCCCCAAGATAACAAGTGCATAGATTTGCTTCTCAATCGAGAAACGGACGAAGCCTTTTGGAGATATAAACCGGATCACCCAACTGATATAGGAACAATCATGATCTATGAGTTTAAGGATCCGGATAGCCCAGGCAGAGTGACCTACTTAGAGCATGCTTCAGAACGGATCTTTGTGGTGACAGAAAATGATAGGCATGCCTACACTTGGAAGGGCGAATTTATTTTCCCCCAACCAAGATCAAATGTATCCTATGGTCACCCTGGGGCTGGAACTTCCCAAGCTCATGGTACGCAAAGAGATAGAAGTAGGGATAGACCAGAAGTAGGTTTTGCCAACCCAGTGGGCAGAGAAAGAACGAGAACCGAGACGAATAGGGTAGAACCCGAGATGCATAGAGCCCACAGGAACCAAAGAAATGTAGATGGATTCCCTCTGCCGAGACCTAGAGAGCACACAAGAACTTTGAGACCCACCCAGCTAGTTAAGTCCATGAAGAATTACTTTGACGGCACAGGAGATCCCTATGATCATGTGGCAGAGTTCAAGCAAGTCTTGAGAGCTGAACAAGTGGAGGATCTGTTCACGCAGTACAATGCCTTCGGTCTAACCCTTAGGAACACAGCACTTACGTGGTTTCAGCCATTAGATGAACGCCAGTTCAGGAGCATAGATCAACTCCTAGAGGCATTCATTGTAGAGTTCTCTAAGAGCGGCATAAGACACAACACCTCCTCACTGATTCACAGCTTCAAGCAAACCCCTCAAGAGACTGTGAGACTTGCAGGAAGAAGATTTAGACAATATCTTGAAAGGTGCCCTATTTCGGAGCTACCCACATCTGCTAAACAAGTAGCCTTATTTCTTGACGGATTGCTGAGCCCAAAATTGAGATCCTATGTGTATCTGAAAGACCCTAGGACTATAGAAGAATGTGTACGTATGTGCATTGACATTGAAGATAACCTAGGAGAAGAGCTAGAGTTGTCCAAAATTTACAAAGATTCAGATAGTGCATCTAGCCACTCTTCCACGCAGTCCACATCAATTGAGGAACTTGCCGAAAAAGTAGCTCAGAAATTAGGTGTAACTAGCAAACAAATCCCAAGGTTTGCCCCAGTGAAAAGATGCTATACATGCGGTGGTGACCACATGGCGAATGTCTGCCCTATTATGGCTCAACCCCAAGTAAACCCTAGTAGCCAGTACTGCACCATAGAACGGAGATACACCAACCACACCGCACAAGATTGCCCATACAACAAGCAGGCTGTTAGGCAACCCTACCCTCAGCACTACCAACAAGGCAGATACCAGAACCAGTACCCTCCACAACCATATGGCAGGCCACAACAAAATTTCCAACCTCAATATCAAAACCAACAAAGGCCTCAGCCTGTGCTAGCACAACAAACCCCAGCCCCAGCTAATGTGATTCCGGTAAAGTATGCTGTTGCAGAAGAAAACCTGAATAGAGCTATAGTCCCTGTAACATCCTTGATCTCTGAAAATGACCCAAGTGATCATAGCTTTGATTCTACCCATGTGGATAGCCCCCAGGCTTACTACATGCAGTCTCCAGAACATGGTGAGTCCTACTATAGTGAAGAGCCGAACGAACCTAGTTGGGAATCAGATTACACGAACGTCATGTATACAAACCCCAATCCTAGGCCTCAATCTAGGCAAGTCAGACCTCCATTCCCAAGAGGGCCGTGCTACAGATGCCAAGGTGATCACCTCATTCGTGATTGTCCCTTACCTCCGCCTACACAAACTCAGTCCGTGACTATCCAAGGCTTTTGCCAAGACTGCGGAAAAGAGCATCTCTTACGAGATTGCCCTAAGAACCCCAATAGCATGCCAAAAATCACCCCTATCAACGTTGTTGGGTTAGTGGTAGACTCCTCAGGAAGTGTCACTTCCACTGCACCAGTACAGGTAGTCACTAGGGCTCAGACATTGCAGCAAAACCAAGGGGTAGGCCAGGAAAAGAGCCTAGATGCTAGCGACGCTGAGAGCCAAAATAAAAAGAGAACAAGAGCTTGGAAAGATAGCCGCGAACGCATGAAAAGGCAATGGGCAAAGAAGATGAGTGAACTTGAGGAAAGTTTACGAGAAACCAAGGCTAAAATCATAGAGATCACGTCTCAACCGCACTCTCACACATTCCCGCCGCTACCACCCCCATCACCCTCCATCCCTTCACCCTCTAAGACAGCCCACGCAACCCACCCACCACCCCAAACAGGATCAGTGTTAGCTGATCCCACTCCCGAAGACATAGACATGATGCTTAAGGCATATCAGGCCAGAATCCAAGAAGGGCCAAACGTCACGGATCATGACAAGTGCTATCCTAGAGCTGACCTAGAGATAGAAAGAACCAAACTATGCGCGAAAATGGTCGCATTGGCTCAGACTATGTTTGAAGCCAGTCGCCTTTTCAATTACTCAGGCTCAGCCAAAACGCAATTACACTTGGATGGATTCCTAGAGAAGTTAGAGAGGATAATTGCAAGATCTGACAAGGAAGAAAAAAATCAAGACCAAGAAAAAGCAAGCAAAAACACGAATCATTCCCAATCGGAAGTTTATGTGGCCAATTCCACTAAACCAGACAGTTTCCCCTCCTTAGAAAGAATAGAGCGGCTAATTGCACAGTCAGAAAAGGAACCTACCCCTCAAAGGAAGGAAAGGGCAAGCGAACGGATAAGCCAGCCTCTTCAGGAAGCCCATGTGCCTCCTCAAGAAGCTTATCTTCCCCCCCAGAAGGCAGATGAGCCTCCCTCGAAAGCTCAAGTACCTCCACAGGTTGCCTACATTCCTTCTCAGGGAGTGTATGAGCCTGTTCGGAAAAGTAATAGAATAAGTAACCTTCCCCAAGAAGCTTGTGCTCCAGTCATTTGCGAGAACGAGGAGAGAGCCAACAATAGAACCAGCCCTCCTTCACAGGTTGCTTATGCGCCCAATTCTACGGAGCCAGACACTTCTTCTTCTATGACTCGGTTTGCACCAGACTTCCTACGAGAGATTCAAGAAGACAAATGGGATAACGAAAGCGAGGTCGCCCCTCCTTTTGAACTTGTGGACGATGCACACGACCAATTCCCACAAGACATCCCATCTATTTACGGGGAGCATGAGAGTGTTCAGTCTCACGAGAGATTAGACTTTGAGTCGAATTCCATACAAGAGCTACCCCACTTCACAGGCCCATGGGAAGCAAAGTCCACATGTATGAGAGCACCCACAGTCATGGTAAGGAACGACGACTCAGTCATACCTAGGAACACAGAGGTAGTAAAGAACACTAACGTGCAGTGTAATCTCAAGTTAGAAGAGCTACTCAAGGTTAGACCTGAATTATGGAAACATGTAGCCAAACAAGTACCAGAGATAGCAAAACCTCGTTCCCAGGTAGGATCCCATAGGACAGTGCCAGAAATTCCCTTGGATAAGATAGGAGATATGTGTGAAGGTGAAGAAGGGAACACCTATCTTCCCATCACCTACCAGGAGTACACCACCAAAGAGATTTTGGACTCAGGTGCAGGAGTTGCAATTGCCACCACCTCCTTATGGAAGCGTTGGGGCAAGCCAACACTCAGGCCAACGAGGATGAAATTGCAAATGGCCGATGGTCACATAGAGAGACCCCTAGGATTGCTGGAAGGAATAACTCTCACCACTTGTGGTGTCGAGTTTGAACATACCTTTGCCATATGTGACTTCAGCAAAAATCATGCCTATGAGATGATTTTGGGAAGACCATTCATGCGACAGTTGCAAGTGGTACAGGATTGGGGGACCAATTCTTTGTACCTGCAGCACTTAGGTGTTACAACCAAAGTCAATCTCAAGGATTATTCTCATAGAGATGTCCCTCCTATCCAGTGGAATCCCATCCATAGAGCTAAAGATGACACAGAATCGATGCATTCCATAGGGTCTGGATCCTCATGGATGCATGAAGACACCCACTTATGGATGTGCAAGGTAGCAGTAGAAGAAGAGAAGAGAGAGAAAGCCAGAGAGGTAGGTGCGAAAGAAACCCATAGATCAATCCAAGACCCAGCCTATGCACCTGTAGTTTTTCCAGACAAAGAATTTGAACCTCACGGTTGGGCAGAAATCTTAGCAACAATGGACATAGCCATCAACGAAGAACAATGGACACCTCACTGTGATGAGGATGGCTATGATATTTCAGTCTTCTCCATAGAGCCAATCATGGGAGAGGCAGTTCTAGAAGAATGCGAACCTAGCCCTGATGCATTTGAGGATGCAAGTGACTCCGATCTAGAGTCAATCATTATGGACCCACCATTTGCATCAGATGAAGAATACTTCCATGAGGTAGAATTTCAAACCCAGAGGCATGGAGAGCTGACAAATGACGTAAGATTAGCAACACATGTGACCCCTAAGGAAGAAGGAAAGAAACGAAAGAAGAGAGAAGCCTTACCAGAAGAGGAAGAATCTTTGTTTGAGGTCCCAGAAAATTTTAAGAAGTATGAGATAGATGACAGGAGAGTCATGATTAGAATGCCCAAATGAGAGGCACAATCAGGAGAGGCCTATGATAACAAAGAAACTACCAAGAAAATCGTAGTGGCCCTAGAAGAAGGAGAGGAGAGATGTACGTATATAGGCCATGACCTGACAGAAGAAGAAGAGTACGAATTGATTACCTTGCTAAGAGAATACAGAGATGTATTCGCTTGGAGTTACAAGGATTTGAAAGGTGTTGACCCTGACATATGTTCACACACCATCCCCATGACCTCAGATGCCAAACCCTCTAAGCAAAAGCCTTATACATATAACGATAATTACGCTGCTAAGATCAAAGAAGAGATAGATAGACTGGTTGAAGCTGGATTTATCTACGAAATTGAGCACACTGAATGGGTGTCCCCCATCGTAGTGGTGCCCAAGAAGAATGGCAAGCTGCGTGTGTGCATTAACTTGAAAAAGGTTAATGCCGCCACGATTCGAGATAACTATCCGCTTCCCATCACAGAACATCTCTTAGAAAGAGTGGCAGGCAAGGAAGTGTACAGCTTCCTTGATGGATTTTCTGGCTACAATCAAGTAGCCATAGCTCTAGAGGATCAGCATAAGACAGCCTTTGCCACAGAATGGGGCATTTTTGCTTTTAGAGTAATGCCATTTGGGCTTACCAACGCACCAGCTACCTTCCAGAGACTGATGTGCCATGTGTTTAAGGAGTTCCTAAGGAAGAGTTTAGAAGTCTATGTTGATGATCTTTGTGCTCATTCCAACGTTAGACAAACCCATATTCCTGAACTCAGACAAATCTTTGACAAATGTAGAGAATATCAAGTCTGCCTAAACCCAGAAAAGTGCGTTTTTATGGTCAGGCAAGGCAAGATTCTAGGACACATAGTGTCAAAGAATGGCATATCTACCGACGAAGAGAAAGTGAGAGCCATAGCAGAGCTACCTAGGCCAAAGAATGTCAAGGAAGTACAAGCTTTCATGGGGCATTGCGGTTATTATCGACGATTTATACACATGTATGTTGTCATTGCAAAGCCCATGTACGGACTTCTGACTAACTTTGAGTGGACGGATGAATGCGAGAATTCCTTCCAGGAGCTTAAACGAAGATTGTGTTCAGCACCAATCTTGACCACACCAGATTGGAATAAGCCATTCCATGTTCATGTTGATGCATCCAATTATGCTATAGGATGTGTGCTTGCACAACCTACTGGTGAAGGTAATATGGATCTTCCAATTGCCTATGCCAGTAGACAATTGAATGCGGCTGAACGGAATTACACCACTACAGAGCGCGAAGGATTAGGCATGGTATATGCAGTCAAGAAATTTAGACACTATTTGCTTGCAAATAAGTTTAAATTTTTTACTGATCATCAGGCATTGTTATATCTTGTAAACAAGCCATGCAATACAGGAAGATTAGTGAGATGGTTTCTCTTGCTAATGGAATATGATTTTGAGGTTGTGGTAAGGAAAGGGAGGACTCACTTGAGAGCAGATCACCTCTCTAGGCTCACATCGGGAGAAGCCCCACAAGGAGTGTCAGATGACCTTCCTGATGCTTACTTGTTTAATTTGGAAGTTGTACCGCATTGGGCTAAGCCATTGGTACCAGTATTGACATACGGGCCTAATCATCCAGTCGTAAACACACGAAATAGAGAGATCGTAAAAGCCCAAAAGTACCATATCATGGCAGGAAGCATGTACAAGCACACAGATCAAGGGATCTTGGCTTGTTGCGTAGAAGAGGATGAGTACGCTAAATGGTTGCAATTAGCACATGTAGGTGCGTTAGAGCAACACCATTCAAAGCAAAGAACTTTGCAGACTCTAAAGAGATTCGGAGTGCATTGGCCAACTATGGAAGCTGATGTCCAAAAGTTGTGCAAGGAATGCCCAATCTGTTGCACTAAACCACCTGTGGAACATGCCACTCTCTATCAAGTATCCATTGTGCCAGATTGGAGTGATCCTCTAGTATCATTCTTGCGGACAAACACATTTCCCCCAGACATGACTCTAGCTAGGAAAAGGAGTTTAGAACAAGAAGCCCAGGATTACTCACTCATCGGTAATAATCTATATAAGCGCGGTAAAGATGGTTACCTGAGACTATGTGTCCACGAAAGTGAATATCTGAAGATCTTGGAAACAGCTCACCAAGGTGTAGCAGGAGGACACTTTGGACCAGATCGGGTCATCAAGGCGATATTATTTGCGGGCTTCTGGTGGCCTACCCTTCACATGGATGCACATACCTATGTGAAACGGTGTGATGTCTGTCAGAGGACTCAGTATCCTATACGCAAAGATGAGATGCCACTGAAACCTATGATGGGAGGACGTGCATTCTCTAAGTGGGGAATAGACTTCGTAGGTCCTATTAATCCCCCAGCTAAGGGTTCTCATGCGGAATACATCATTGTGGCAACAGATTATCTCACCAAGTGGGTTGAGGTAAAAGCTACAACCAAGAACGATGCTCAAACAACTGCCAAATTCTTGTTTGAGAATGTATTCACGAGATATGGGCTACCCATAGAGCTTGTAAGTGATAGAGGCACTCATTTCTTGAACGAAGTGATTGAAAATCTACTCCAAGAATTCTTGGTAATACACAAGAAGTCTGCCCCTTATCACCCTCAAGCTAATGGACAAGCTGAGAGCACTAATAAGATTTTATGCAATGTACTGACGAAATTAGTGAACACTAAACGCTCTGATTGGGACAAACAGCTACACCATGCTGTTTGGGCATACCGAGTTGCCTACAAAACGGTACTCCAAGCCACCCCCTTTCAGATGGTATTCGGTCAAAACGCTGTGTTACCTTTGGACTTCTTGATCCCTACATTGAAAGTAGCACAAGAGCACGAATGGACAGGTCATGAGCTCTCCTCTAGGATCTTTGACCTTGAACGATTAGGGGAAACAAGACTGAGAGCCGCTGCAGGAATATATGCAGCCAAGAAGAGACATAAGGCATATTTTGATGCCCATGTGAAGGATAAGGGCTTGAAAGCAGGAGATTTAGTTTTAGTTTATACACTAAAACAACACACCAGGAAGCTAGAAAAGAGAGGCTACGGACCTATGATCATCAATAGGATCTCCACGAGCGGAGCAGTACAACTAGCCACGTTAGAGGGTGATGTTCTCCCAAACTATATTAGCGGATGCAGAGTCAAGTTGTATCAAGAACCCCTCACGGAGGAAATGCTCAGTCGACTCAACACTGCTAAAAAACGCAAAGAGGAAGAAAAGCGAGTTAGAGAAGAAGCTCAAGCTGAAGCTTTAGAACGCATCAGAAGGATGAAATTACGAAGGCAAGGTAGAGATCAGCCTGGAGCGAATGACTATGCAGACCAAGGATTTCCAATGGCCATGTGTGAAGTTGCAGGAACAAGCTCGCAAAGGATAATTGATAGACGTCCTTTCGTAACCTTAGATATAGGACAAGGAAAGAGTGCAAGGACCGTAAGAGCCTTGATTGACTCAGGTGCAGCCACTAGTGCTGTTAAATCGTCTTACTGCCAAGAATTACAATTGACTGTCAATCCTGTGGAAGCATATCTCATAGGATTGGGAGGCGTGGAAACCCCTTGCATGGGCGAGGTGGAACTTCCCCTCTACATTCACGATGAGACAATGACCGTTAAAGTACTAGTGTGTCAAGATGAGGATCTCACTGAACCTCTCGTCTTGGGTCAGGATTGGATCTATGACCAAGCAGTCAATCTAAACCTAAGAAGTGGACTTCTCCAGGTTTGGCTCAATCATAGTCGAGTCACAGTAGAATTAGACAATGGAGCACTAAAGGAGCTAGGAAAGGCACAGACTCCTGGTCCTTCCAGGGGTACACATGAAGATGACCATGCTGTTCTTGTTCAAAACCCTGTGTTGCAGAGGAATGATATTTGCAAAAAAGGAGTCAGGGATGCAACGGAACTCCCTTCTTTTCCAAAGGCCAGAAAGAGGCAGCAACCAAAGGCGGATCACAAGCAGAAGAAGCCGAGTACTACCTATGTCCGAGATCAAAAGTACCTGCGCAGCAGAATGTCCCAGAAAATAAACCAGGTGTGGGTGCGGAAAGGCGAACGACCGGGTGCACCACCGTCAACTACACGGGCAAAGCCTCTTATTAGTAACCAACAACACGACGCTAATAAGAAGTCTGTCAGAAATTCTTCTGCTAAAGTAAAATCTATTTGGGTGCCCAAGAAGTCGATGAAGGCAAGCCCACAATCTAGACAAATTTGGGTGCCTAAGGCTTGCTTGAGGGCACAAGTAGTTACACCAAGG
This sequence comes from Ceratopteris richardii, assembly GCA_020310875.1. Taxonomy (NCBI): domain Eukaryota; kingdom Viridiplantae; phylum Streptophyta; class Polypodiopsida; order Polypodiales; family Pteridaceae; genus Ceratopteris; species Ceratopteris richardii. Next base: position 97,239,344 of record CM035414.1, on the reverse strand, counting down.
CCACAACCTATGCAGCATAACCCATCTACGAGTACAACCAGTATTCCCTCGTGCTCAACACTTAGGAACACACCAAGACCCATGAGCATGCATGTAATCACTTATAAGTGGGTCCCTAAAAGGCCCCACTCCCAAACAGCGACACCGACACAGCTCTCTGGAGTCTCTACGAAACCGAAAGCAAAGCCCATCCACTGCATTTGGCAGTCTAAGATCTGTAATAAACCCCCCGACCCCGATTTGTAAATTCACCCCACTTACTAACAGCATTAGTCTCCTAGGAATACACAAACGTTAACTACACTCACTGTCTTCGTGCACTTACTAACCACTAACTCACCATCTACCTCATGTTAATGTTGTAACGGGGACAACAACGGATGTATTTTGTCCATTACGATGTTAACACATGATTCTATATTCTCACAGAATCAGGAAGCAAGAAGAAAAATGGCAGAAGCGACAGGTTCGGGCTCACAAGTAGGGATACTCACTGCAGGGATTGATGTGGATAGCCTACCTGTGGATGTGCCCCCGACTGAACGACCAGTGGAGATGCAACACCTCCAGCAACTCCCGGTGCCAGATCCCCCTACAGGAATCACGGAAAGAGTTCATGCGAATTCTCATTGGTTCAATGGCATGCCCGGTCCATTAGGTGAGGCCAAGTATATCTGGGAGTCTAAATGCGAGTATGACAGATCATGGGTGCGATTCCAATTTTTCTCCAAGGAGTTCGAGACTTTACAGAACACCGAAGATCTACAGACCATATGGCAACGAGCAGGGTTGGCGGAATATTTTGAAGCCCCACTACCTAAACCCGACCTCCTCCGATGTTACTATCTGGTCTCTACATTACAAGCTCATGAAGATAAGGACCAACCCGGATCATTTGTTCTCCCCTCATTGCTGGGCAACAACGAGTTGAAGAGGTTTGAACTTACTGTGGAGCTGGTGAGTGATGCTTTAAATATGCATGGCACGCATGTGCCCTCAGAAAAGGATGCTCTCGTTCCCAACAACATGAAGGACAGGAAAGTAGTGAAGCTGAAAGACATGGCAGCCCTCACCCCAAATGTGTCCATCCCTCTCCGCATGTGCATGCAACATTTCGCCTTCCCCGGTCAAGACCGATTCACGCAACCACACAAGAAGATCTGGTTTGCTCTCTACTTGGCGGAAGCAGGTGCGCTACCTATTAAGCTACCAGTGTGGATTATAGATCAGTTGTATGAAGCGAACAAACGGGCTTCTAGGAAATTAGTGGTGAACGGATGCTGTGCACTCACACGCATCATTTACCGATGCTTGGCATATGATGTCCCCATTGAGCGTGCCTTAACTTGGGCACAATTACAAATGTTTAAAAGGCTCAAGACATCCACACATCAGTCCAAGCGCATGAGGGGCGCGATTCCGTGTGTCCAGACAAGGGAAGTCCTGACTACTCCTGAGGCATCACCATTAAGAGAGGGCACTGTACCTCCTTTTACCATTAGGATACCCAGGTCGGAATCTGACACTACGACACAACCCACCCCATCGGCTCCTCCGGTTACACCTGAATTCGAGTTTGCTGCCACTGGAGAGGCTGAAGGACTGGACCCCCAGGATTTCGAAGCATTCCTACAAAGCACACAATTCTCTGATGTGGAGTTTTATTCAGAGGCAGAGGAGCAGGGCACATCCTCACGGAGAAGAAGAAAGTCTACAGACGGTAGACATGTCCATTGGAGTGACGCTCAGCAAAGCCAACAACACGGACACCCGGAAGAAGAAGAAGCATATGAAGAAGAGACCACTGAAGCCCCAGCATATACAGCAGAACTCCGAAGGCTGTATCAGATTATGGAAAGAGTGCGATCGCAGCAGTTACTCACTGAACAGAGCAGCAGAGTACTTATGACTCAGTTGTTGGAAGAAGCGGGAGTTGACTCAGAGTACAGGGAAGGTCTCTTATTGATGGCAGAAACATATGGAGTTGTAGAAGCTGTGCGCACTGCCATTCAGAGGCCTTCAGTTCAATATGACCCACGAAGGTTCCAGACACGACCTCGCTCAGGTAAAAATATCCAAATTCCCGTTACAGTTGCAGAAGAGCCCACTACTACACCAACCTCCCAAACAGCTAGTCAACAGCACCCCGCCACCCATGAGGAGTCCACCGAACCACTACCATCCACTCCCCCACCATCACCTCCTAGAAGAGAAACAGTGGAAACCACATCGACTGCTCAACCCACCGACCCCACCTTCACCTTCCGTACTCCGATCTCCAGTGCCACCCTATTCTCTACCACTGATAACCCGGTCTTTGACGCAAACCCCATCACTACACCACCCACCGAAACCATTCCCGAGCCTGCCCTAGGACAACCATCCCCAATGCCTTCAGCCACCGGTCATCCTGACCCCAGATCCACATTCATGGGCTTCCCTGCTACCACGCAACCCTTTCAGCCCTCCTCAAATTTACGACCCCAACCCCCGATATCCCTCTCTCCATTTCTACAATCCCTCCAGGACATCTTTGCTAGGGCTTTTCAACCAGGCCCTCAACCATTCCCTGTCTTTTCAGCTCCCCACCCCACGTCACATCTATTCACCACTTCCACACACACACCACCTACCATACCAATATATATGGCAGGCCCCACACTAACACCCACTCCTGAAGGTATGGACATTTCACCACCCACGGCACCTCCACCCACGGTTTCACCTCCTCCCATTCCCCCTCCACCAATTTCACCCACACACACAACTTTCGTAGACACATCATTCACTGTCTCCCTTCCCCAATTCCCTTCCCATGCATCTTCCACAGTAAACACCCCCCACTCATCTATAGGTAATGCATTGGACACCATGTTGGCTTGTATATCAAATTTAAGAACAGATTACATTCAGCTCCAGCAACAAAACGCACGCCTGCAAGAGCACTCAGCGACACTACAGCTCCGCCTTGCGGTACTAGAAGAGGAGAATGCTCGCCTCCACACACAGTTCCAAACCCTCCAAGACGCCCATAATATATTGGAAGTACAGCTACAGAACGTAGATCAGGAAGCAGTGCAGGTGGTAGAAAGTCACCTACGGACACAACTGGAACGCAACTCAAAACTTCAGCGAAATATGGCGCTACTTAAACGCCATCTTGCGGCTGCTCAGGAAGAGAACAGACGTCTGCAAATACAAAATCAAGAGAACCTGGAGGCAGCTATTGAGAACACACCGGGGGCACCCATCAGCCCATCCAAGTTTCAAGCAGTGACCCCCGATAATATCAAGATTATATTGGAAGATTATGCCATGCTACTCGAAGCACATGATAAGCTATCGGAGGAGCTAGGACAACTGAAGCAGGAACACCAACAAGGCCCAACAGCTGCCCCTACAACCACCCCCTCTGCAGCTTCGCTTCCCTCCGACGTAGAGGCCATAAAAGATCTCCAGCAACAGGTAACTGAATTGCAGACACGCCTACTACAATATGAGAGGCCATCTTCCCCTCAGGAGGCTCCCACGGACGAAGAAGTTGTGCAAATTCCTGTGGAACAAATGTTTGATGAAGAATATGATCCGCAACCATTCCCAGGAGGTCAACAAACAGAAGAAGCGCAGGACACGTTCGAGGCACCACGGCCGCCATGGTTAAGACAAGTGGAGGAAATAGGGACCTCGCATGAAGAGCGCACCGTAGTGCAAAATCAGGCTATGAGGGTCATAGAGGAGACTGTTTTACAATCAGATTACTTCAAGAACTTGTCATCGAGACGCCTGATTCTCTCATCGGAACTCCAGTACAGGCCATATTATATTATCTTGGCTGATTATAATGCAGAAATACAAAGAGTCACGGGTCAGATTCCTACTTTTGCGACCCAATTTCAACCCGAAGACCTTCCTCCAGAGGTGCGAAAAGGCAAGATTCGTCAACCAACATGGCGGCAGAAACTTTTAGAGACTTATCCAGAAATGCTACGCACATGGAACAGCGCGCCGTTGCACCTCCTGTACAACCCATGCTACGGTCCAGTCCCCCGCCGCAGGTCGTGGAAGGCATTTAATATCAAGGTACAGAACAATGCGCAATGCAAGGAATGGCTGAACTACCCGTACATAGCGCCACCACAAGGACCACCATCGGTAGCATATATGATGGGGACCATTCGCCACTGGATGCCGCGCTTGAAGCCCATGCAAGATGTAGCAGCGCAAATGATGCTTAAAATCTTAGATATGATGCAAGTGGTGTTGAAGACCTTTAGAAATGCAGCCGCACCACAGGTACGCCTTCCGGGGTTTAGCAATGGAAATTACGACTTGGTGTATGACATGAGCACCACCCCCAGTATCCGTGTGGCTTACGCTTGGCATGCACACATCAAATACCTCCCCGCCTGCTACAAACAGACCTTCGAAGAAATGTTCAGATCAGGGTTCTGGGAGTACCACTCGGAGATTTTCGCGCCAAAGCCGACACATCTGCTTCAACTGTTTGCTTGTGAACAAGCAATGTATTCAGAGTACTACACCACCCCGCAACCAGAGACCCCCGGTGCAATAAATTGGGAGGCATTGGAAGCCGATCTAGCAAGAGGCTTAAGGATAGGAGAACATGAACTGGCCACCAATGTCATCCAATATTACATCGACCACCCGAGGGAACAAAGGTCTGTCAGGGGCGACAGACGCTAGGAAGGGGGGAGTGTTGGCATACAAAGCAATAAAGGAGTCATGCACAATACGGCAACAAGGCCAGATCATTTTTTCCCATAGATTATGTACAACCCAAGTGATTTTAATCACTACACAAACATTGTAAATCCCGTTTTTGGTAGATTAGACTCCATTTTGTGCAAGCCGAGGAGTCCTCGAGCTTGAGGAGTATTAGAAGTACCATCGTACCAAATTTCATAATTTTTAGACTTCGTTTGAGCCCTCAAATAAGCCCTGGAACCTAATTTTTAACTAGGCCGGACACTAGGTCTGGACAGGGCCAAAAGCTAGTCAAAAACTATAAAAAGAGCTAGAGAGCTCATTTTTGAGGTTAGATTGTAATTGAAACGAACTTGTAAGAGCTTTTGAAAGTAATCTAAAGAACTCCTTGATCCTCTCTCTTTGTCTTGCCGTGTGTGCGCGTGTGTGTGTATGTGTGTGCATGTTTGTGTGCTTCTCACTCACGCACTTGTGCCGCCACTTGCTCGAGGTCTTCATACCATCCTCACGTCTTCCCGGATTGACATTAAAGGAGGTGCTACTCATCATTGAGCTACATAAGCTCTCTATGGATGATAACATGCCTGATGTAGATGCTAAGAAGTATAGGAATCCCGTTCGAAGTCTTATATTTCTATGTGAAACTAGACTAGATATTTGCTATGCTGTTGGAGTGTTAAGCAGGTTTTCCAACAAACCTAAGGAGAGTCACTAGAATGTTGGAATATGAATTCTAAGAAACATTGCAGGAACCTTGGATTTTGGTATTTTTTATACCACACGTGATACACTTCAAGGATATTGTGATTCAGATTGGGTTGGAGATTGTGATTCTATAAAATCAATGTTTGGATATTGTTTCTCACTTGGTTTAGGAATATTTTCTTGGGTAAGTAGGAAGCAACCAACTCTCACACTCTCATCCACTAAATCAGAGTACAAAGCAACTTCTTTTGCTTCTTGTGAGGCGGTCTGGTTCAAGAGAATTCTTGCACATCTAGGCTTTCCATCAAATATGGTGACTGTAATCAAGTGTGATAATCAAAGTTGTATGGCCATTGCAAAGAACCCAGTATTTCATGCTTGCACCAAGCATCTAGAAGTACAATACCATTATGTTCATGAGCTAATTGAAGATGAAATTGTGGCGCTAGAATATTGCCCAACAGAGGCAAATTGTGCTAACATATGCACTAAAGCACTTGGAAGAGAGTAGTTCAACTAGCATCTTCAACAGATGGGCATAGGACTGAGAACTAATTGATTTATCATTCGGTAAACATTGAGGGGGGTTGTTAGTATATGATCAATGTCTACCCCTCATGATTGTATGCACATTTTGTAAGGCCCCCATTATGAGGAGAAGCCAAGCATGCATTACCCAATTGATGGGAATCCCAACTTGCATGTTGGATGAAGGTCATATTGGATCATGTAAGATATTGAAAGAAAAGAGAGTTATTAGGGTCCCCAATTGTGGGGTCCAAGGCAATGGTGAGCAGCCCAAGGTGGGGGGTCTAAGGGGGCCAATGGGCCCCCTAGCTAGGGGTTCCAAGGGGGCTAGCAGGTCCTCTAGTGGGGGTCCGAGGGCAGTGCTCCGCACGACAATAAAGGTTATTCCATGGAATATTCCCTATCAGAGTGAAAAATAATTTACATTTGTTAGGTCGGTTCAAAGTGATGTATGGTAACTATGCGAGCGGTAGCCGCCCATGCTCTACTGCCCATGTGTAGTTGTCTACAAATGGCCATCCATTATCCTATATATACATGACTTCTGGACTACCTGAGACATTGAATCCAGCCAGTATACGTCTACCTTGTATCTCCCTATCCAGAGTTGTCTAGATCACCATTTAAGCTCTACCTTGAGAGCGCACGGGTGGACAATCCCATCATCTTTGTACTTGTTGTTAGTAGAAAATTGTTTGGAGTCTCCTATATCTGTTATCTTCTCTACTGATTTTGTGTTATATTGCATAACTTTTGTCTTACAATCATTCCCTAATGAAGTGATATGTCACCTCAATATTCTTTTCCTTTGCATTAAAGACTTGATTCTTAGTCAAAGCAATAGTGTTCTCACTATCACTGAGCAAATGAGGTACATGTTGAGGTAGATCCATATCACAAGAAAAACAAGAAAACCAAAATGCTTCCTAGGTTCCTCACTAGTTGCAACATACTCTTCTTTAATAGTGAAAAAAATTGTACATTCTTGAAGACAATATTTCCAAGAGAAAGAACCTCTGGCAAAGTGAAAAATGTACCCTGATGTAGACTTTTGATTGTCTATGTGAATAGCATAATTGGAATCTATGTAATAAATAGTGGATGCCTCTCCTCTATCCAAGCTTTGACAATTCTCCTTAATGCACTTATATATCTCAAAATAATCTTAACTGCTTCCCAATGTTTCCTGGAAGGATTGGACATATATCTGCTCACAAGTCCCAATGCAAATGCAATGTCTAGTCTCATAGCTACCATAGCATACATGAGAATACCAATAGCAGAGCGATAAGGCATTATGTTCATCAATTCCTTTTCCTCATTGATTTGGGGCAATCATCCTTTCTCAATTTTAGATATGTAGATAAAGTTCTACAAAATGTCTTTCCACCCTACATATTGAACCTATCAAGTACTTTGGATATGTACTCACTCTGAGACAAGTATATGCATCTTTTACTCCTTTCATGAGTAACACGCATGCAAAGAATATTTTGGGCATCCCCCAAATCCTTTAGATCAAATGTCACAATCTTTTTCTTTTTGAACAACAAATTCATCGAAGGACTTCCTAGAAATAAACATATCATCATCATAAAGTATCAAGCGTATTAGCTACCATCTGATCATCACTAAGGATTGAGACAATGACTTCAAGAGTAGCCTTGATGCTTCATAAAAGCACCAAAACATTTGGTACCATTGTCTATGGGACTATTTAAGTCCATACATGCTCCTCTTTAGTTTACAAATTAAACTCTCTTTTCCAAGAACTACATAATTTGTTGGTTGTTCCATATAGATCTCATATATAAGATCTCCACGCAACAAAGCACTTTTCACATCCATTAGGACCAACTCTAAGTCAATTGCAACAAATCTAAGCAGCATGGATAGTGTAGTCATCTTGTCATGCTACGTACTTTTGAGAAGCACACTATGTAATGTGAACCTCAACTTATATAGCCATTTTACTTGGTAAAACTTTCCTACCCTTTGGAAAAGGTACCAAGTCCTAAGTATTACTCTAAGACTTGTGAATAGAATGCAAAACATTCTTCATGGCACACTCCCACTTGACATGATCCTTTGTCTATATAGCCTTTTTGTAACAAGTCGAATCCCAGCATCTTTCAACATAACTAAATCCAAACTTGGAATATATCTATTAGGTGGATATGAGACACATGCAAAATGTCTCAATTGTTGCCGAACACAAACGTTCACATAATGATCTAACTGGAAATTCTCTTGAGCATCCCTATGTGTAGCATTCTTATGCATGCTAACTAGAGGACTACTAACCTCAAACATCACTCTTCTCACTTCAACCTCATAAATGGGTTGTTTATGCATCATAAACTCGTCAAAAGGACATCACTATGTTTGATCATTGAGAATCTGTTGAGGAAGATTAGAATAATGTGTTCATTGGAAAAGGTATGATCTCACTTATTGTAATTGTGAACTTGTAGAAAAACCTCAGAGACCAACAATCAAGGTTCATGAAATCCATAAGAAGAACCTAATGAAACTCAAGCAAGTGAACATGTTCACTCCTTGTGGAACTCGTCGTTTGAGGACGACATGATGTTACACACACAAGGGAAACAATCCCAAACCTTAGATTTCATGTGACTTTTTATATCCCATGATTCATCTAGAATTTTGAGAAACTAATGTCACCATCATATTTAGATTTTTCCAAAAACATAAAATCAACTACCAACTTGCTTGATTTTGACATGTAGAAGTCTTCTTTCAGATTGCTGAAATCATAAATTCTTAACATCCCTTGACAAACCACCCTTGAACATCTATATAAGAAGGTTTTGACCACATAAATCCTCAATCTTTCCAATTTGAGTCTTGGCAGCTCAAGGTGTTTCCATCTTCAAGTAAGTACCTTCCAACTTTGGGTTCTTGTTCTTGTCTTGCTCCTTGTTCTAGTCCTTTATAGTCGAGTTCATAGACATCTAGTCTTCTCATCTTGTAATCTCATAGTACATGGTCTTTTGTACTTATTTCTTGTATCTATTTCATCTCTCTCAAGGTAGTTCTTGTAATTCACATATCTTGTTTCATACCTATAGTCTCAAGTTTTAGGATCTCTTTTATCTTTTATAATCTAATTACCCATATGTACGAGCCCTAGGTTCTGAGAATTACTGTAATAATTTTATATTCTTGTATTATATTCCCTCCATTTGGCAATCTTGTAATTAGAAGTACAATTCCAAAATCTTGTCAAGTGTAGTGAGAGGGCACAATCTACTACTCCCCTCATAGGGAGCTCCTAACAATGTTGAAACCTTAGAAATTCTAGAGGTGGACTAGTAAGAAAGTTGAAAGTTGTTTTAGAATGGTTGATTCTAGAACTAGAGGCCTTGTAAACGATGCCATGGAAATTCCAAAAGTATGAGATTCAAATAGTATCATCTTATAGGAGAATATTAGTTTCTTTAGCAAACAGGCTTAGAAACATCTAATCCTATGCCCCTAGGAGTTCAAGAAAACATGCATTACCTAATCGAACTGAACTTGATCACCAACCACGAAACTTAGCCTATCCATGGTGATAGAAAATAGTAAAGGGTTGACTAAACACACTTGTCTTATAGAGTGCATAAGGTAGATATGTTGGAGAGAGACATTGATATTAGTAGAATCATTTCTAAGTAGCATGGAAACCATTTCGATAAACCTATGTCCCCATCCAAGGTCCTTGAGGGATTGAAGGATAGAGTCGCATTCAAGCCTATAATATAATTTATAAAAATAAATCTTGAGGAAGAGGATGGTTTGAGAAGACTCCTTCACGAACTTTAAGCCCTCCAAAATATCAATGCCAGATTTAGGGATGGATCTACCTTCGATGAAACCTTTATGACTCTTGTAGATGGCCGGAAATCACTTCACAATGATCTTGGCGAATATTTTGTAGCTAGTCTACAGTTGAGTGATAGGCCAAAAAGCTTCAATTCTATTCTTGTTGTCTTTCTTGTGTATGAGCTTTATTCTTGTTTTCTTTCTTGTGTATGAGCTTTACTACACCTTCATTCAAGCATCTAGGCAAAGCAACAAACTTACAAGCTTCTCGCCATATAGGGTAAAGAGGGAGCATGATAGTTGATAAGGTAAAGTCAAGAGCATACAAAATGTCTAATGGATTTTTTTTATCTCTAAGCTTAGAAATTTGGGCCATGCAATCACATATTTAAGGAGAAAGAAGGTCAAAAACACCAAATAACTAGAAAAAGTGATTAACAATCCAGGCACATCTATCTTGATCTAAATTGCATTCATTTCCATTATTTTCAAACATTCTAGGTCCAATTTTCTACTTTGCTTCCTTCTAAGTAGTCGATACATTTCCTTTGAATGTTTGCCAGCCTTGCTAACCCACAATCTATCTTCCTTCTAACTTCCTCTTCATAGTTAAGAAGGCCTCAAATCTTTAGAATAGCTTTTTGCAAATTGGATTTACCTTTGTTTACTTTAGTCTTGATTTAATAGAGCCTTCTATAAAGTTTCTCGCTTCTTTCCCATTGAATTCTTCGGAACTGCATTTGAGCTTTCTGCAAAATGACTTGGTTTCGATTCACAACATTAATCCAACTCTTAGAAGGGGAGGAGTGGATGCAAACGTCTTCCCTCTAGGGAAAAGTGATTTCTCATATGATCATAAGGAGTGCGAACACCGACATATCTACATAAAGACACATAACTTTCCTTCTAATAGTGGGCGGCTTCATAACATAAACAATGAGGTGGTGGTTCTAGACTCCAATATCAATGCTCTTAGAGAGCAAGGGTAGATCTAAGTGGTTGATTATATTCTAGGAGATGTAGCATCTCTGAGATCTTTCTATGCAAAGATTGGTATGAGACTAAAGGTTTGGCTAAGAGAACCCAAAAGAGTCCTTAACTTCAATTAAATCATGATGAATTTTGAGAAGGTACAAACTATCATTTTTGAAGCCTTCAATCATGCGTTCTTTATACCCCCACCTATCGAATAACACTTTCACCATGTTAACGTCACCACAGGAGATGATGTCCAATGACAAAGTGATTTGGTATTGCCACGTGTTAATTTTGGAGTTCTTGGTTAGGGCCATAAATAGAAGTCATGTTATTCATTGATGTTTGAATTGATTTCTAAACGTGAGGACCCCACTCCTAGTTTCTTATTGGGGATTTTCCACCTCTTTCTACATACCTCAAGAAATCTACCAAATGTGGCAACCGAGTAGTGAGTCACTTTGCATGACAATCTACTGCACTATTTCTCTAGTTTATCCTTATATCTTTTTCTATGCTCTCTTTCTCAAAGGGAAGTCCTTAATTTTGTGGCCCTATATGTTGCAATAAAGGTAAGCATTTGAAAGATTCTTGTAAATCACTTCTTTATCCACATAGTGCACTTCCCTAATATTGATGCTAATGAAAGAAGGTGCTTCTTTGTTGATGCCAATATCTACACAAATCTAAGGATATCATCTAGCATTAAAAGAGTACGAGGAACCTTCCCAAATAGGGTTCACACATCCTCCCTGGCTGCAAGAGGGCGATCGATCGGAGTCACAATTCCGATCCATAAAGATAGAAGAGAATATTGGGAAGCTTGACATAGAGAGGATACTTGAGACGCTTTGCCTTGTTCAATGAAAATATAAAAAACTACTTAAATAAGCACATGGTAGTCTGCAAAACGTGCAAACATGGCCACTAAGAGGGTCGTGAAAGTCATTTCTCCATTTTCAAAATTAAGAAGAATAAAATTTGCGAAAACAAATTGGCACTTAATGGCCATAATCATATGCAAAACCACTTCTTATGAACCAAGATCTAATTCTATATAGAGGCTTTAATCCAAAGAGTTGGACATTCGGATAGGTCTTTCTAAGCTCTTCTTCACCACTTCAACCTTCTTAGGGGTAGCCCCTAGGGGCTTCGACTAAAAAGGAATGGAGAATCATCAATGCCCTTCTCTACTTCCTAAGATACAAGGTTACTAAAAAGGCTTATCATTAAAAGCAGCCCATGGTCCATTGTATGTACAGTGTTTTTCTCGATAAGAAAAATGACATATATTGAATCGCTAACAAAATGTATATAAAATCTCGCATACAAATGATAAATATGACCACATAACTGGTAAAAGAACATATGCATCAATATATGATTCAAAATCTTTTATATGATGTTCTTTGAAAAAAATAATTTATATGATGGTGATAATGTCATTTATCTAAACATTCTACTACTAAACATTATAAAAATCGTGCTTTCTTCACTTATTCTATGTGTGCCTGACCGAAAAGCGAGAAAATGTTCGACTGAATAGATCTGGGCGCACGATCTCTCTCTCTCTCTATTAATTTCTTTCATTTTTAGCTTTCAAACAGGATAATCGATGGAAGATTTATGGCTAATTATTGTAAGTACATTCTAAATTGTTTCTTTTTTCAAACGTGAATAAATTAACATACACACGTGCATATATATGCATACTAAATCCATAACTTAACATAAACACACACACACATATATATATATATATATGAATATATATATATATAGAGAGAGAGAGAAAGACAAAGAGAGATGTGTGGATATATATATATATATATATATATATATATATATATATATATATATATATATATATATATATATATATATATATACATTCATACACACATAGATAAATCTAAGCATGCATACATATATATGCACATACATTCATGCATACATAGATTCAAACTACCTACATGCATCTATATAGATATACACCCATACACGCATACACATACATTATATATATATATATATATATATATATATATATATATATATATATATATATATATATATATATATAGTTTCATACATACACACATACATATATACATGCATGCACACATGAATACATACATATATAATTTCATACATTCATATATATATATATATATATATATATATATATATATATATATATATATATACACACATAGTTTCATACATACACACATACATATATACATGCATGCACACATGAATACATACATATATAATTTCATACATTCACACATACATACATACATAAACACATGCATGGATACATACCTTCATACATACATAGATACATTCATTCACACATATGTTCACACATACATATGCACATTCATACATTCATATGTACATACATACATACATGATGAATTTAGGAACATGCATACATGCATGCATATAAAAACATGTATGCACTTATACACACATACATTCACAAACTTACATGAATAATAGACTTATATATAGACATGCACAAACATGTATGCAGTAGATTCATAAACATGCATACATATACACATACAGAAACACACATATATACACACAAAAACAAACATACATGCATGTGTACACAAACTTATATACATACACAAACAATATACATGCATACATACCTAGCAACATGCATGCATACATATATACATCATTACATACATACATACATACATACCTACATACATAAGCATACATGCAAACACACACACACACATACATATATATATATATATATATATATATATATATATATATATATATATATATATATATATATATATATATATGTGTGTGTGTGTGTGTGTGTGTGTGTGTGTACACATATGCATTGTTGATCCAATCAATGTCATATTGGTCAATGTCACCATGGTCAAAGTCAAAACAATCAAAGTCAAAGTGGTCTATAGTCAACATGGTCAAACTCAAAGGGTTCAAAGTTCAATTGTGAAGGTGCACACATAGTGCACAATCAATTTGTTCACAATGGTTATATTTTGCAGAAAGTGGATGGAGGTTGGAGATTATCTTTTTGTAACTTCTCTAAGGTTCAAAGGGTTTTTAAAGTGTTTAGAAGGTTCACGTGAACCCTCCCTTAGGTACACATTTGAAGAATTGAAGGGAAAAAAGTGAAGGTATGTGAAGTGGAAGTGGTATGCAAAAGTGAAAGTATAGCCCCCCATTTAAAATTTTGTTATTGTCCTAAAATCACTACAAGACAAAACAGGGATTTGTTAACTATGCACATTTTGAGACAATCTTGGGACATCAAAGTGAGCAACAAGATAGGCTATCAGTTAGGAGCATACATATGTGAACCAACACTCAAGGCATGCATTATTCTTGGTTAGACTAAGCAAGCTGAGCATAGTCTACACTAAGAGAGAGAAGAGCAAGAGACATTCAGTGAGTGTGCAACACAGATAAGCAAGTGCAAAGTGTGCAAAAAGTGTGACTTAGGTGTGTGCAGAGGATTACTAAGCAAGGCAGCCAAGGGTCACAAGGGCCCATTGAAGCTGTGTGTGCATCAACAGAAGCTGTGTGTGCATCGACAGAAGGTGTCCATCCCTCCCCCCTATTGGAAGTTTGAGTGCAAGGTGTGCGCAAGTGCAAGCTCTTGGAGAAGGTGGAGGTCTGGTGCAGAGAATGTCGGCATCATAAAGAACCTTGGGTATTTTGTAATTTTGTTGGATTGTGTACTCTTTGGGATTACGCATTATGTACACAGTGAGCATTTGGCTTTGTGCTATATATCATCATTGTATTTTTCTCTTATAATTTATAAACAAAAGCTTTCGATGTCTCTGTTCCACATCTTTTTCTCTTCATTCTCCTACAAACACTCAAGTCCCTTTCTGCAAAAAATCCCACAACAAAATTTGGCATTCCCAATGGGACTGCAAGGAGGCTTGAGCATAGGAGAAGCAATATTTGCAAAGTGTAGAAGAGTGCAAGGGTACCGTATTGTACTGGCTTCAGAGGTAATCTTTCTTCTATTTGAAATTCTCTTATCCTAAGAGGAGTATGGGCAGCTCATGAGTGCAACCTGATCTCAAACCTTGAGGGTCCCTTGCAAAGCAACAAGAAGGAAGGTTATTGGAAGATCAACTAGTCGACTATCATCGACATCATCAATAAAGAATATGGCAACTCAGATAAACTTGGAAACTTTACTCTCTAGATTAAATATAAAAGTTCCATCTTTCAAGGGATTAGCACAAGAAGACCTAGATGAACACATTAGGAGATTTTTGGCCTTATGTAAGACAAGCAGTCTGTTGGGAAGAGAAGATGCATTTTTTATTCTTTTCCCTTCAACATTAGAACGGCTAGCAGACAAATGGTCTAGTCAGTTTTCCAATAACCATTTCACCACATGGGACCTGATGAAGGAAGCATTTAGGACACAATTCCGAAAAGGGAACACAACTGAAAACATTATTGAGGAGTTAGAAAATCTAAGACTAGGCTAGGGAGACCTTTCTAGAATTTGTTACTAGAGCCAAGGCATTGATGGCTAAATTGTCACACCCTCCCCATGATTTTTTTATCAAGAAGTGGCTGGCTAAACCACTTCCAGTATCAACACAATGTAAAATAAAGGAGTTAGTGTTACCGACAACAACAATAGAAGAGCTTATTAATACAACCATAAAGGTAATATGGGACAAGATCTTCCAATTTATCACATACTACAGAACCTAAGGATCTAGTAATTCACTCATGAAAAGAACTTGAGAGCTTGAAAAGGAATAAATCCCACAAAGAGGAGGAAACTGTAGTAACTCAGTCGAGGCAAGAAATTGAGGCCCTAAAGCTACAAAAAGAAGAGGCCCAACCACCAACTAATATGATGGTGGATGCACCTAGTCAAAGTAATTCTTAAAACCCTCAACCTAGGGATCACTTTGAAAATGGGACAAGGAGGCCAATTATTTGCTTCAAACATGGAGAATGTGGGCATTACCAGAGTAGATGCACTCTAACAGAAAATGCCCCTCCTTGGAGGAACTACCTAGAGGCCAGAGACCATTATATCAATTGTTATCCTAAGAACTAGACATCTACATCTAGACCTCATATACAAATGATCTTAGTACACAAAGAACAGGTTGCAAAAAAAGTAAATGTGCCATCACCATCTACCAGAGTAGTGCAACTAGAAGAAATTAACTCTTTTGTAATGAAGACAAGAAGCAAGGGGAAGGCTCAATTAAACATAGGTCAAGATTCAAGGATTAATGGATTGAACAAAGACAAAAAGACATCTGAAGACAAAGCCAACACATGTGCAAATACAAGACAAAAAGAAGATCTCATAGGTACTAGTGATGCCATTGGACATGCATTCAACATGGCTCATGAGGAGTTTGATAAATGAAATAGATCCCATGCTCTTAAGGAATTGGAAGCTTCAAGAATACTCAAGTCAATGAAAAAGGAGTCCAATATTTTTTATTTAATAAAGATGGATGTGAAATTCAGGTCATAGCTCTTGCAAATAATTGATGAGGCTTCCAAAACCACTTTAGTGGCAACGATTGTAGTTATGCATAGAGATAGAATTCTAAGGGAAGTCCTCGCCCTCGACTAACAATCACTATCAAAAGACATGAGCTTCAAGGGGTTATTGTAGATGGCGTTTATATCATTAACTTAATGCCTAAACATACCATGAGAAAGATTGGACCACAACCTTCAAACCTACCAATTTCAGTGTAACATTAGCAGAACAAAGCATAGTAAGGCCTATGGGAGTGGTCCCTAGTGTCCTAGTCGAGATACAAGGTACCATCTTTAACTTGGACTTTATTGTCTTAAGGTTGCCACAGGTAGAAGTTTCCCCTATTGATTGGGATACCTTGGTTAAGGCATGCCAATGTGTTGCATGACTGGGGTAAGGACACTATGGGTAAAGCAAGAGGGAAAAAGTTGCTTTAGATATTTTTAGAAGAAGGACGAGACAATCAAATACATACCAACATGATGCAAATAATTGGTGTTTGTATGGAAGAAGAAATGTTGGAAAACCCAAAGGCAGATCTATATGAAGAAGCAAATTTACATGAAGAAGAAAACATGTTGGCTTGGCTCCATGTAGAAGATCCATCTTCTTGCTATGGAATTTTTCCAAACCACGAAAGGAGAGAGGAAGTCTATGAAGGAAAATAGGATATCATTCTGGTTATTGATTCGAGTGAAACAGTCTCAGCCATAGGCCATACAAGAAAGAAGAAACGAAATCCAATTAACAAAACAACTTCAAACCCTACATTAGTGGCCACTTTGTTATGGACACTGGTATGGATATCATCTGTTATGTTAGTTTTTATGGTAGTAAGTGCACGACTTTACAAGGATGTGGAAGGAGTACTTGCAAGACTTTGGAAAAAGAGGATTCCATTGGTTGTAGAAGCTCGAATAATAAAAAATGAAATTTTGTAGATTAAGTCACACAATAGTAGCTAAAACAACGACACAAAAGATGGAGTATGGGGGAGATATTATTCCAATGAAAGACTCAAGGTGGCTCTATCAAATGGTCAGTGTGCCTCAAAGGAAGATAGATCACAGGAAGTGCAATACAATTGGAGATTATGGAGGGCAAATAATTTCAATTAGTCTAGATATCAAGGCTCAAGGCCTATCATCAGCACAAGTGAAGATTTTTTGATCACCTAGAGCTTGCAAAATCTGTCCAGGTTGTAGATAGCCTTCTCGTACCATTTTTTGCTTAAGTTTAATTAGTTTTTATCAATTTTCATGCTTGCTCTTTGAGTCTTATGCAAACTAAAAGCCATTTCATAGCCCTTTGCATGAACAATTTTTTGAAAATTTTTAGGAAAGTTTTAAAGAATATTCAGAATTTTTTTCGAATTCTTTCTAGAATTTTTCATCTTTTTTTCAAATGCCATTTTCTTGATAAAATAGAAGGAAAAAGGAAGCTCTCTGTGGTTTAAGTGGGATAAGTTGGCCATATATTTAAGGAATTTTTTGAGAAATTTTTTTTATTTTTTTTGGATTTTTTTATTTGTTTTGGATTTTCTTTGGATTTTTATCTATTTTTATGGTATTGGAAAAAAAAAGAAAAATTCGTCAGCTGATTTTTTCTATTATTTATATTTAATTCAAAAAAACTACCCTCTCTCTACCTCTCTCTACTCTCTCTCTAATCTCTCTCTATGCTCTCTCTAGCCTTTCCCTCCTCTCTCTAATCTCTCTCTTTCCTCTCTCTGTCTTTCCACCCTCCCCCCCCCCCTTCCCCCCCATCCCCCTCTTCCCCTCGTCTCCCCCCCCACCGTGGCATGCTCCCCCCCTCTCCCTCCTTGCTCCTCCCACCGTGGTGCTCTCTCTCTCTCCCCACCCTGGCACGCCCCCCCTCCCCCCCACCCCGGCACGCCCCTCCCGCCCAACCCTGCCATGCTCTCTCCTCCCCCCCCCCCCCCCCCCCCCCCCCCCCACACCATAGGATAAAATTTATCCTATGGTGGATAACTATAGTTTTTATTTTTCTCAAAAACATACTTTTAGATTGCACCTCGGATGGACAATTTTTTCAAATTTGGGGTCATTTTCATGTTTCTTGACGCCAATGGACTCAATTTTTGCATTAGTTTTGCCAAAATCCAAATTTTACTTTACTTTTTGGTCAAACCCACATGTTTTATGCACATTTTTCATGTCTTTTGCACATCGTCCGCATGGTCTATTCTCACCTTATTTTACCATATCTTTCAGATTTTCCCTATGCACCCTCTGTAGCTTTCATGTTTTTTCATTTTGGCCCTCTACACGCCCCTAATCCTAGTCCCTGCCCCTCCCTTTATCCTTCTACCCAGCCCCACCCTTACCCCTCCTTACCCTATCCCTCTTAGCCCTCTCAACCGTCCCTAAACTTTCCTCCTACGCCCCATTCTCCATCATCTGCTCTTCCACTTTTGGTTCTTCATTGGTGCTTGTTCTTTACTGCTCTTGGTGGACTTGGTAACTACCCAAGTGTCCTCTTGAAGATTTTGTAGAACAGGAATGATGGTGACATCTTTGCTCAGTGTTTTGGTTGTTAGCTCTTCGGGACGGAGAGCCCATTAGGTGGTGGGCAACTATTGAGCCCATCAAAGTCATATTGGTCAACATCAACATGGTCGAAGTCAAAAGAATCAAAGTCAAAGTGGTCTATTGTCAACATGGTCAAAGTCAAAGGGTTCAAAGTTCAATTGTCAAGGTGCACAGGTAGTGCATAATCAATTTGTTCACAATGGTTATGTTTTGTTGAAAGTGGATGGAGGTTGCAAATTGCCTTTCTATAATTTTTCTAATGTTCAAAGGGTTTTTTGAGTGTTTGGAAGGTTCAAGTGAATCCTCCCTTAGGTACACATTTGAAAAATTGAAGGGCAAAAGTGAAGGCATGTGAAGTGGAAGCGGTACACAAAAGTGAAAGTATGGCTTCCCATTTAAAATTTTGTTATTGTCCTAAAGTCACTACATGACAAAAGAGTGATTCTTTGGTTGTGCACATTTTGAGACAATCCTAGGACATCAAAGTGAGCACCAAGATACTCTATCAATTAGGAGCATACGTACATGAACTGACACTCAACTAAAAGCATACATTATTCTTGGTTAGACTAAGCAAGGTGAGCATAGTCTACACTAAGAGAGAGAAGAGCAAGAGACATTCAATGAGTGTGCTACCTAGAGAAGCAAGTGCAAAGTGTGCAAGAAGTGTGACTTAGGTGTGTGCAGAGGAGTGCTAAGCAAGGCAATCAAGGGTCACAAGGGCCCATTGAAGCTCTATATGCATCGAGAGAAGGTGTCCATCCCCCCTATTGGAAGCTTGAGTGCAAGGTGTGCACAAGTGCAAGCTCTTGGAGAAGGTGGAGGTGTGGTGTAGAGAAGGTCGATAGCAAAAAGAACCTTGGGTATTTTGTAACCTTCTTTGATTGTGTACTCTTTGAGATTACACATTACGTACACATAGAGCATTTGTGTTTGTGCTATATATCGTCATTGTATTTTTCTGTTATAATCAATAAACAGAAGCTTCTAGTGTCTCTATTCCACTTCTTTTTCTCTTCATTCTCCTACAAACACTCAAGTCCCTTTCTGCAAAGAATCCCCCAACATGCATACACATATACATACGGACATACATATGCAAACATGCATGCATACATACATACATACATACATACATACATTCATGATATATACACTAAGAGTGATAAATTACATTTAAACAATAAAATGAAATTAAAGTCATTAGTAAAATTTAATCCATATTTATAACTTTAACAAAATAAGCTAATTTAATCGACACTCTAAAATTCTCGAAATCATTAAACCACAATATAAAAGAAATTTAAAGCTATATATATATATATATATATATATATATATATATATATATATATATATATATATATATATGTGTGTGTGTGTGTGTGTGTGCCTATATATATATATATATATATATATATATATATATATATATATATATATATATATATATATATATATATATATATATATATATATATATATATATATATATATATATATATATATATGAATGTATGCATGTGTGTATGTGTGAGTGTTTGAATCTGTGTATCATATTCTATGTGTGAATGTATATGTTTGAATATGTGTATATGTGATTATGTGTATGTTTGAATGTGTGTATCTTTGTGTAAGGGTTTATGTGTAATTGTGTGAATTTGTGTATCTTTGTGTAAATGTGAATATGGGTATGTGTGCATTTTTTTATCTTTTTGTATGTGTGTATATGTGAATGTGAATGTGCTTATCTCTCTCTCTCTCTCTCTCTCTCTATATATATATATATATATATATATATATATATATATATATATATATATATATATATATATATATATATTATACAAATGTAATCAACTTTTCTTATCTAATACCCTTTTATCATCAGATTCTCATCAATTAAAGGATACTCCAGCACCTGCTACTTATGCTATGAGTTCACAAGTGCTCATCAATATGAATTATGATGATTTTTACTATTGAGAACATATTATATGTTAGTTCCATCTCTGTTATGGCACATATTGAAGATCATGATTAGAATGTACTAAACATGTGAATGATTAAGGTATTTTTGACCAAACACCACCACTTGATCAACACGACAATGCTTGGGTATGTAATTGATTCCATAAGTTAATTTTATAAATTTAAATGAAAATCAAATATAATTAATTAAATTATACTGAACATATAGGAATATTAATCCATGATGATGATTCTCCTGTTAGTAATATCCCTCATACAGGTCATAAATAAGCAATTTATGAGTTGCAAGTTGATGTTTCTAGAAATCATCTCGCTCCTAGTTTAAAGAATAAAATATCTGAAGATTATCCATACCCAACTCATGACCATTATCTAGTTCAAACATATTATAGGTGACAATATGGAGGATGGCACATCTGACCATTTTCTTTACATGGATAGGTTTCTAACTTTTGCGGTAATCTCTATATGAATGCTCCATCCATTATCATTGTTATTAGTCCGGTTCTCTTTGTTGTAGAGAAGTTGGATGTGCATCCCAACACTCAAGCCATTCTTTTGTCATCTTGTGGACCTATATATAGATGGGGATATTTGGATTAAGTTACATGATACATTTAAAGCATGGGTACTTAGAGATTATGTCAGAAAGAAGCCTCTCTTGCTAGTAGAATGATTGCAAATTTAGAAGATAACAAATTATATGTTAACGAAACAATCATGAGAAAATAGTAGGCTTAATAAATAATTTTTGAGGATATAATATTTCAAGGATTAATTGCACATTTGGAGAGCATAAAATACTTATGAACCACAATACATGGGCAAAGATATAGCAAGATACATGGTTGTAAATGCTACTACTTCATTATCTGCTAGTGATGAATTATTAGTGAATTATGGATGTCATAGAACCCCAAGAGCATGTTTCAGTTAGTGTTATGTGAAAACATTGATAGTGTCATGTGAGACCCTTTTAGACATACTTAAGTTTGATAGTAAAAGTTTCTTTTCTCTACTTATGTACTTAAATTTGTGTTTCATTCATTTATGGAATACTAATGGTTTTTATACATGTATGTAGATTCCAATGTATATTCCACCATACCATTCACAATTACTAGTAAGACCTCATTTATCAAAAGCATCCATGAGAAGGCTATGCAAACTTGCTACAAGGATGAGAAAGAATAAATTCCAAAGAAAGTACTAAGAAATTTCCCATTGGGTCCATGAATCAAGCATATGTTTCAAAGTCCAAAACTATCAAAGTTTTGAGATGGAGATCTGATCATAAAAGCATGGATGGATTAACAAGAGTTCTAGTAGATAGTTCAAAATTTCAACACATTTATTCTAGATGGCCTAATTTTACAAAAGATCCACATAATCTAAAGTTGGGTGTTGCATTGGATGGAGTAAATCCATTTTCAATGAAATATAGTAAATGATCCACAAGCCCAATGATAGTCATTAAGTATGGTCTTTCACAATATATTAGCATCAAGAGAGAACATTTTATGGCTCTTTCAATCCCATTAAAATGATAAGTTAAAGACATAGATGTATATCTTTCTCCTCTCATCGATGATCTCCAATAGTTATGGAGAGGTATTGATATCATTGATATGTTTAAAATCATTGGCTAAAGATAATTTTTTATCTATTGAATTGTGGCATGGACTATACATGCCTTTTTAGGATATGGTTCTTGTTCAAGTAATGATATGATTTTTTAAAACGTATTTATGTACTACTATGTGAGTTAAGATAGTTATAATTTATATATTATCCATGCATGCACCAATTTCTATTAAGGGATATAAAGCTTATCCTTATTATGCTGATTGATTGAGATTAGTTTATTTTAGAAATCTCAACAAAAAATATTTATCTTTGATATCGAGATTTTTTTGAAGATCATCCATTATGGTGCAAAAGAGAAGCAATACATTTTAATGGAGGGATAGAAAAAGGTAAGTGTCCAAAAACCAATGATACCAATGAATTGGTATCTTAAATGGATAGAAGGATCTCCCCTAGATCCTCAATAAAAAATCTTCAATGATGGTGAAGATGATCATAATGTGATGCAAGGCAATCAAAGATGGTCATTATTAGAGAACATGTCTATATAGTATTCTTTGGATTTTTGGAGAAATTTAAAGATTTGTCACCTTCATGATGTTGGTTTTTAATTATGGAAGCATCTTGTTGCATCAAAAGACACAACAAAATCAAGGAGTGATTTAAAAGAGCCAAAATGTAAACCAAATTTATGAACAATTTCTGATGATGATTGGCATAAAATAACCGATGAACCCACTCCTTAGGTGCCTACAATAAAACACATGTAGATAATCAACAAAAGGATTCAATCAATTTGCACACCTATAGGATATGGAGCCTCTTTTCAAAACATGTTTAATTTCGATAATAAGAGTTTATCTGGTTTAAAGATACGGGATTGGCATAACTTTAAGAAACATGTTTTCTACCTCTTGTTATTGATGGATGTGCAACAAAAAGAGTACAAGACATGATCTATCATCTTGGATTTCTTACAAGGTAATTATCACTCTTATATTTTTAGTATATAAGGCTATTTGATATTTTTCTATTATAAATTGATTTCTTCATAATTTAAACTATGATTTTATAAAAGTGGATTACATCAAAAGAGATTGAAGGGCATCCAATCCTAGAAAAGAAATGTGAATGAAGGGAGCTAATTTTTCTAATGGAGAAAGAGCTTGCAACATCTTTCTTTGATATAGAAGTTCATATTTTCATCAATCTTTTGGATGAAATAGAGATTTGTGGATTTGTAAGAATTAGGTGGATGTTTTGGGCCAAAATATTTATGGATATTTTGAAAGGTTATATGTGACAAAGAAAAAAACTAGAAGGATCCATGGTGGAGGGATGCATGCTTGAAGAATGCATGCATTATGTCAATAAATATCTTGAGATATTTGATTAAAAATATCTCCGTGCATGGACCAAGAATTCTTATTCAAAATTGAAATATGAGATAGTATCAAGTAAGGATTTTCTTTTCAACTGAAAGTGGAAGAGAACATTAAAAGTTCTATTTTTGTTTCATATAATAACAAATGAATGCAAGCATTCATCAAACATATGAACAAGAAATCCAAAATCTCTAAGATAGAAGATGAGGAAACAAGATATTTATACATAATATTGGTGATCATAACTATACATAATATCGTCTCTCATGGATTGTTACATAATTTTATGTGTGTGTGCATGCATGAATGTGTATGCATGTGTGAGTATGTTTATATATTGTGTGCATGCATGCATGTGCATGTGTGTCTATTTGTGTTAGTCATCTCATGGATTTTTTAGTTCATTTGGAGTGTGCACTATGTGCTAAAGTTATATCAAGCAAGCCCCTTGCTTGCTTCCTTGTTAGCTTTGAATAGACATATCTATCTATGTGTGGAGGTTGTGATGCATCTCTCTAGCAATGGTCAAAGTGTGAGTCTAGTGAAGGCAATATATAGTCTATATTGATGGCATTGGTTCTTTGTGTGCCTCCAAGTATATTGACTAAGATAACTTCTTTGATAAGATCAATGGATGATGTTTGAGTTTGCAAAAGATCTCCGGTTCATTCCTTATGAACTCTAAAAAAATATGAATTTGTCTACACAAATCTATTTTGAATGTGCCTGTAAGGCCATTCATCCTTCTTAGCTATTAGGGAAGGCTTGTATTTCTTCCATTAGTGGTATCAGAGCAACTTCAATACACAAAGACATTCAAGGAGGACTAGATAAAGCCTTTGAAGGAATTGGAGTCAAGCATCAAACACATTTTATTTTGGAGTTCTTGAAGTACAAAGGTAAACACTACAACAGATCGATGGTATACCGAGGTTTTTACCGAGGAAAATGAATGCGGCTGTATTTGCCACGACACCGGTGTAAAGGTCGGTTTCCGCGTCAGTACCAAAGAGTCGGTATAGGCATCGGTTTAGACATCAGTAAAAGCGTCGGTATATGCGTCGGTATATGCATCGGTATAAACGTCGGTATATGCGTCGGTAACCGGTTTCTGTTGCATCGCCTCCTCGGTGTACTTTGGTTATTCCGATGACACTACTGGGAGTACCGTCGCTTATACCGACGACCATACCTGCAAAATTGTTTTTGGGCAGAATGTTTTGTCTTTTGCTACAACAACATTACCATGATGTTGCTGAACAAAAGACAATACACTCTGCCCAAAAAAAACCGAGTACATGTGATGTGTACTCTAATGACAACCAAAATATGATTTCATGAAACAGAGTATAATTGTACACAAAAGAGATCGATAATCAGAATGAACAATGAACCATGTACAAAAAGAAGTTATATATTTCAATAATGAAGCATGTACAAGAGTGTGGCAAACCACTGTCATATATGATGCTTTTACAAAATGTGGCAAAGCAATGTATTGCCATATGGAAATCAAATACAAAATATTGGTCTTCCACTGCCATACACATGCAAAGAACGTTCTATATCAACAGTCCTGCAACAAAGAACATTAATGGAATGAGATAAATTCACATGAAAATTACAAACAAGTAAAAACCAAGTTTATAAATTAATTACCTCATCGCAAATGCTCCCATGAAACTACCGCACCGCGTACCTCCAAGTCCTGCAATAGTGCAGTCAACCCATGACTATATCCATAAGACTCCTCCGATCGTGTTGGAGGACGACCCATTGCCGGCTCCTGAAACAAATATAAAAAGATTAGAGAAATATATATAAAAAATTTAACACAAATAAATTCAATAAATGAAATGGTACTTACAAACTCATGCCGCATCGTGTCATATCCGTTGCTGCCCAAATGTGACGGTCCAATCGTGTCTAGACGTGTGGCTGCGGCATTTCGCTGCTGGCGATATCGATCAGGAGTCTACTGCTGCTCATCACGAATCATGTCCCACTCCTCAACATCTAACCACACAGGCTTTGGTAAGCCTTCTCTGAATGCATCACGAGCCTCGGATCGTCGATGCGACATGACCTCACGTGCGGTATGCAGAATCCACTCTGAACTGACAATTGACTGTCCATCAGCTGGTCGGGACTCCTGGTAAATCGTCTGTGTGATATAATTCTTCCGATCTTTATCCTGTTCACTCCATTTCCGCATGATGGAGTGTCCAAACTGGATGGAGCAAAGCTATCGTATGCGTGCACGCATTGCTTTGCTAGCCGCATCCATCACCGGAGCTCCATCTCGGATACTATACACCTTGGAGTCATCATGGTCATGAGCACCCCAAGGTGTACGTGGTGTACTACGTGGTGTACTACGTGGTGTACTGTGTGGTGTACTATGTGGCGTACCTACATCTGAGGTACTCATCCTAGGAGTAGAAGCGGGCGACACAACGTCCATCACAGTGCCTCCACAACAACCGCCTCCTCCGCCTCTATACCTACCTATAGATCCACTCCTAGAACCTCTTGCTCCAGAGCGTGACCTCCATCTACGAGACGGGCCAGACCCTGTATCGCACTGAGGTGTCGAACGCACATGTCTACTAGTAGCTCCAGTAGGAGATGGCTGCAAAGATGGTCGTGGTGCAATCACAAAGCTAGGAGACATACCTCCTACGGGAGTAGCACCACCCTCAGGAGTGACACCGGCAGGAGTGACACCGGCAGGAGTGACACCGGCGGGAGTGACACCGACGGGAATGAGGCCAGCGGGAGTGAGGCCGGCAGGAGTAAGGCCGCCAGGAGTGAGGCCGGGAGGAGTGCTACCACGAGCGATCCAATACTGTGATGTAGCGGCCATATACATAGGAGGAACTTGAGAGATGAACTCCAAAAACTGCTCCTCTGTCATGGATTGTGGAGTGACTGGAGGATTGTCTCCCATCGTGCTCTGTAATAAAATAACTCAAATAATTAGCATGCAATAAGAAAAATAATATAGGGAATAAACAAAAAGAAAACCAAAAATTAGTATGTACAAGTCTTTTATTCAAAAGTCCTCTATTCTAGCATCCTCTTGAAGATCCGATGCACCGAGAATATCTATCTCTAAATTGATGGCTTCTAAATCGCTTGCTATGCTAGTTTCCTCCTGATCATCGTCTATTGCTTCATCTTCTCGAACAATGACCTCTTCTTCAATGACCACTTCTTCTTGAACAATGATCTCTTCCGCCTCACTATCCAATGAATCTCTGAGTCCACTAGAGATGGACTTTCTTCTACATTTGCATTTTCAAAAATTTGTCTACTACGTGGAGCGACTTGTAAAACAAATAGCCACTCTGGGTCTTTTTAATCTGGTATAAAAACAACTTGCTCACAGTGTTTGGGAAGTACAAATGTATCCCTTTCATCTGTCCATAATCTTGTGGAGTCGACTTGAAGCAAACCGCTCTTATCTCATCTCACTGTTGCGTTTCTTCCAAAGGTGACTACTTTGAACCATTTCACGTCAAAAACAAAGTAATCAAACTTTCTGAAAGATAGTTTCAAGATGTCTTGAATCACACCACAATAATCTAACTCGCCTTCTAGAGCATTATCATCTCTTGCACTCGCTCTACTTTTTTGCAAAAAATTCACCATCACTCCACTATCAAAAGTAGACCGGTTTTGATCAATTCGTGCGATTCGAAAGTGTTGTCCATGAGACCATAGTGCACCGTATTTGATATACTCCCAATCACATCCTTTTGCGAGTTCTTCTTCTTCTTCTTCAGAGATATCTTCACCTATTGCCTTTTCTTGTGAAACCGCCGCATCTAGCCATCTGCTCGTTGGAAAAGGTGGGAGAGGTCGAAGATTTCCTGTTGGAGTTAGACGTCTGCGGAAGCACGCGAACAGCACAAGGAAGAAGAAGAAGCTTGGAGCACAACACACACGACTGAATATATTACTAGAGAATGTACAAAGATAAGTAGCCCATTAGGGCAATAGGCGTATATACAAGCCGGGGGAAAAAAACCTCCTAAAGAGGGAAAAAAGTGCCCCGGCAGTCCTAGAGTGTTCACACACATCACTACCTAAATATATCAACAAATCCCCCCTGGGAGTGATGCGGTGAACAAGGAGCTGGCACTCATGTATAAGGAAGTGCCAAGCTATGTGGAAATCACTCCACAAAAGGAAGTAAGCCCAAAGCTTTGCGGAAAGCTTCAAACTTCTCCCTAGGCAGAGCCTTCGTGAAAAGGTCTGCAATGTTCTCCTGCGTGGGCACATATGCCAAGCTGATCTCCCCAGCAGAGAACCTCTCCCTGACATAGTGATAATGCACCTCAATGTGCTTAGTGCGAGCATGGAACACAGGGTTCCTCGCAACTGCCAATGCGCTCTGACTGTCAGTGAAGATGGTGGTGGCAGAAGACTGGCCAACACCCAAATCAGCCATAAGGCGTCTGAGCCACACACACTCAACAGTCGCTGTGAAAGCTGCCCTATACTCAGCCTCACAACTGGAAGTGGCCACAGTAGGCTGCTTCTTGCTCAACCAAGATATACATGAGCTACCAAGCATGAAGCAAAAACCACTGGTGGACACACGAGTGTCATAGCAACCAGCCCAATCTGAGTCAGAAAAAGCATGCAAATCTGGCGGTAGTGATCCCCCCTTGGGATAAAACAACCCAAGTAGCCGAGTACCACTCAAGTAGCGAAAGATGCGCTTAACCGCTTTCCAATGCGTGACTCCTGGGCAATGCATGAACCTGCTCATCTGTGAGACAGCAAACTGAATATCTGGCCGAGTAATGCATAAGTAAATCAAGCATCCAACAGCCTGCTGATAGAGAACAGCATCAAATGCATCTCCAGCATCATGAAGACTCAATCGTAAACCTGTCTCCATAGGAGTGGCAATAGGCTTACAGTCTTCAAGGCCAAAACGCTGCAATAATGTGTCAATATATTTCGTTTGACACAAAGCCATTCCACCATCAACGTGCATAAACTGAATGCCCAAATAGTGATGCAAATGCCCCAAATCAGACATCTCAAATGAGGCATGCAAATCAGCCTTAAAATCAGCAATATGCTTCTCAAGAGGACCAGTGAGCAGCATGTCGTCTACATAGACAATAATGATCAGAAGCACATCATTAGCACGCTTAACATATAAGGTGCTTTCAGTTGGACTGTTCTCAAAACCATGTGCAATTAGATAGGCATGTATTTTCTCATACCAAGCACGTGGTGCTTGCTTTAAACCATATAACGCCTTCTTTAACCTGCACACCTGGTTTTCATGCCCTTTCTGCACAAAGCCACGGGGCTGAAAAACATACACTTCTTCATGCAAGTCACCATTCAGAAATGCTGTTTTAATGTCCAACTGATGTACATTCCAACCATGATGGGCTGCAAGTGCACAAATGCTCCGAACAGTAGTCATACGGCATGTAGGTGCAAAGGTCTCATCAAAATCAATGCCTCTTTCCTGCGCATAACCCTTTGCAACAAGCCTAGCCTTATACCTGTCAACTGTACCATCAGGTTTACGCTTCAGCTTGTATACCCACTTAGTGCCAATGGCCTTCTTGCCAGGAGGCAAGTCACATAAAGACCATGTACCATTCTTCATTATAGCATCATATTCAGATTGCATAGCAGCCATCCAATTTTCTGAATTTTGTGCTTCATCAAAAGAAACAGGCTCATTCTCATCACAGAGACTAGATGCAGCCATAGCATAGCAATCTGATGCAAAGGAGGTACTATGAGAGCCTGAACGAGTACGATATGACAAAGGTGCATCTAATTTGCTGTCACGCAAAGTCTGCACCAGCCATTTTGGCATAGTTTTTGCCTGTTCAATAGCAGCTCTCTCATCAACAAGTGCATCATGTAAATCTGCATCAGAAATGGAATGATCTGCATCATCATATGAAACCTGCAAAGGCTGAGAAGTTGCCTCATTAGGACCAGCGTTAGCCTGTCCACCTGTAAAAAGAGGCATCAAAGTATCATACATGTCTTTGGAGCTAACAAATGTCTCCTTAGTACATGAAAGCAATGGCTGAATAGCATCTTCCACAAAGACAACATCACGGCTAACCAGAATGCGTTTAGTCTGTGGATGATACAGACGATAGCCTTTACTTTCAGAACTGTACCCAACAAAAATACATTTTACTGCCTTATCATCCAATTTTCTGCGATGTTGTTCAGGCACTAATGCATATGCCAAACAACCAAAAACACGCAGATGAGCAACAGATGGCTTGCGGTCATGCCAAGCCTCATATGGAGTGATAGACTGCAACGCTTTAGTGGGACACCTGTTCAGTACATATGCTGCACACATGACAGCCTCAAGCCAGAAACTATGTGGTAAAGCCTGACTTTTGACCATGCACCTCGCCATCTCCATGAGTGACCTGTTCTTTCGTTCAGCAACTCCATTCTGTTGAGGTGTATACGGCACTGTACACTGGTGTTTTATCCCACGTTCAGCCAGAAATGCATTAAAATCTGAAGACATATATTCCCCCCCTCGATCAGAACGGAGGGTGCCCATTTTACATGCTGACAGATTTTCAGCCAAAACCAAAAACTGTTTGAAGCACATGAACACTTCGGACTTTGCTTTGAGTGGATATACCCATGCATGCCTGGAAAAATCATCAATGAAAGTCACGAAGTAAAGGTAATTTCCAAAAGAGGGTGTCTGCATAGGACCACAGACATCACTATGTACAAGCTGTAATTTCTGCATAGCCCGAACTGAACCATCTTTTGGAAAGGAAGAACGCTGCATTTTGCCCAAAATACAGCCTTCACAAACATGTTTTCCAGGTGCCTCAAGTTTGGGCAAAGAGGACACCATTTCAGATTTCTGCAGGCGTAACAAACTAGCAAAACTCAGATGACCAAAGCGTGCATGCCAAAGCTTTGCATCTGACATAGCCTGAGAATCATGAACTGCACATGCCGAATCATTCACAGATCTTTCATAGTCTATGAGCTTATACAGCCCACGACATAAAATGCCAGAAGCAATAATCACATCGCCATTTGAGAGATCATGGACTGTACACCTGTCATCAACAAATTTCACAACCAAGCCAATCTTGGCTAATGCAGAAACTGATAACAGATTCTTTTTGATCCCTGGCACAAATAAAGCATCTGACAAAGTGAAAGAACTACCATCAGCAGTAGTCAGAATGATCTTACCAACTCCCATAACAGGATAAGAGGAGTTATTGGCGCATGTGACAGTATTCCCTGTAGGGGCAGGCTCGAGTGAAGAGAAGAAACTGCGCTGCGAGGTAATATGTTTGGTCGCCCCACTGTCAAAGTACCAAACATCTGAGTCTACTGCAGACATGCACTGATCATGAGAAGATGGGTCAAAACTGCAGACAGTAGTAAACGCCCATTCTTCTTCCTGCACAAGATTTGCAGACTCTGTTTTTGGTGTAGAGGCCTCTACAACAACCATTCCAGCCTCTTTCTTCTTTGCCTCTTTAGCAGCCAGTTTTGGACAGTTCTTTATAATATGATCATTTCCTTTACAGTACTTGCAGAACAATTTCTGCTTTTCTGATTTCTTCTCATCTTTATCCTGGTTCTTCGATTGTGCAGCATTTGCAGATTTCTGCTTACTAGTAGAAGAGCTCCATTTTCCTTTGCCCTTCTGACTAGCCAGGAAAGCTTGATCTGCAACACGCATAATGGACCTGTTCTGCCTGGACTGATCTTCCTGCAACAGAACAGAGACTAATTCCTCAAATGACAAGGCATTCGGATTGCCTTTCATCATCAACCGAAGAGTAAAGGCAAAACTCTGATATGAATCAGGAAGACCATTCAGAACGGTCTGCACAAGTGAGCTATCTGGTATAACTTCATCAGCAGAAATCAATTGTTCCTTCAGGTCTTTGATCTTTGTAAGAAAACTGTCCATAGAATCACCTTCATTCATGTGCTCACTCTCCAACTGTTTTCGGAGGTAAGCAACACGAGCCTCATTCCTAGCCTGGTACAAAGTGGTAAGCGTATCCCAAGCATCCTTTGCTGTTCTGCAAGAGCGAATGTGAGGAATAATGGCACGTTTGACAGACAAAGCTATCAATGCATGTGCCTGGGCATCTCTGCCATCCCAACGAATCTGCTCTGCAGTAGGTGCAACAGAAACAGCAGCACGAACAGGAATCTGCGGAATATCATCTTCGACACCATCTTCATCAGCTCCAACACCTGTATTTGCAGTACCTGTCGTTACAGGTGTAACAGGACGTCTTTCAACACCCTGCACAATGTTCCACAATCCTTTTGCAACCAGTACATGTCGCATCATATAAGCCCATAATGGGTAGTTGGTACCATCCAACTTATCCTCAACAGCCAACATACGGAATACATCACTGCTTTCAGCCATGGCCGGTGACTAAAATACCTTGATGCACAAAATTGACTGTATCTCAAAAAGTTGAACAGAACTGCCCAGACGAGTTCTGCTAGACCTGTAGCAGACTTCGAGACGCTTAAACTGGCGAACAGAAACTGGTATATACCTTTGGCACAAAAGGACGAAATAGCCTGCACAAGCGCTGCGATAGTGCGTTCGGAGGCCGAAACGAGCTCAGATCGCGATTTTGGCACCACACAGCAAAGCTGTTTTGATCTCGGAAACACCCTGAGTATGCTCACCAAATTTCGTGCGAATCTGAGACTGCAAACGGAGGAGTGTCGACGGCGCCCTAGAAGAAGCGACGACCTGCTCTGATACCAATTGTTGGAGTTAGACGTCTGCGGAAGCACGCGAACAGCACAAGGAAGAAGAAGAAGCTTGGAGCACAACACACACGACTGAATATATTACTAGAGAATGTACAAAGATAAGTAGCCCATTAGGGCAATAGGCGTATATACAAGCCGGGGGAAAAAAACCTCCTAAAGAGGGAAAAAAGTGCCCCGGCAGTCCTAGAGTGTTCACACACATCACTACCTAAATATATCAACATTTCCTGGAAGAGGCAAAACTCGAGTGGAACGATTTCTTCGAAACTGAGCTCTTTCCTTTGCGTTAGTTTCCTTGGCAAGTTCATACCGTTTCATGCCAACAACTAGATTTTCTGAATCCCACAGTTGTTTCCAATGGCTAGCTTTCATTTGGTGTTGTGCTTCTCGACCAATTTGTCCTTCACTTAAAACATGCCCATCAGGAAAATATCTATGATGTCCTTCATAGACAGTTTTACGTAGTGCTTTGGAATAGCGTGCTTCCAGACGTGGTCCGCATAAAGGATAAGCATGGTAACCCAAAATTGAGAAACCTGAACATTCACCATAACCAGGCCAATCATGCATTGTCCACATAAGTATGCCTTGCACTCGCACGTCTCGTCTTCTTATAGGTTGAGACATGTCACTCACAGTGATCCCATCCCATAAAATGTGCAGTTCTTCTACAAGTGGTGCAAGATATACATCCATGTTTTTTACCTTATACTTACCTGGAACAATAAGAGCTAATAATAAATGACCTTTCTTTGTGGCCAACCATGGTGGGATATTATAATTGACCAAACATACAGGCTATGTGCTCCATGAAGAACTGCGTAATCCAAATGGATTCACTCCATCCATAGCTAGGCCTAGACGTATGGACCAAGGCTCACTAGCAAACTCTGGCCACTTACTATCTATGTGCTTCCAAGCATCAGAGTCAGCTAGCACTCGCATTACATTATCTGTAGACCTGCTCTCTGTATGCCATGACATTAACTCAGCTATAGATTTGCATCTAAACATGTTCTTAATTTGTGGAATGATAGGAAAGTGGCGAAGAACCTTTGCAGGGATTGCTTCGCCTATAACGTCTTCTCTAAATCTATTTGCTCCACACTTTGGACATACGTGCAGATGCTCATACTCATTCCGAAAGAGAATGCAATCATTCGGACAAGCATGAATTTTTGTATAATCCATTCCAATGGACTGTAAAAGTTTTTTCGCATCTCCACGTGTTGGAGGCATGTCATTGCCCTCTGGCAAAATTGGATCTTTAAGAAGCCTGCAATAAGCAATTAAAATGATATTAGTAAATGAAGTTATTGTGATACAACAATGAAAGCCAATTTGTTCTCCACTTACCTGAACAATTCAGTGACACTACTATCTGACCATCCATAAATGGATTGCAGATTGAGCATCGCGAGTGAAGCACGTAGTACAGATATCTTTGCTCCATTGTAAAGTGGTAAACAAGCAAATCTTCGCATGTTTTCATATTCTTCATCAACTTCTGATCGTGGAATTTCTGTTGTGTCCATGAAACTCTCATCGACACCTTCTTCACCATCATGATCTTCATCCATCTCATAAAATGCTTCAAGCATCTCTTCCATATGTTCATTCTGTGTAATATTATTAGTGCTTGCTTCTACGTCTAAGTCCTTTTTTGCTCTCTTTTGTCCACGAGATGTTACCAGTGCAATGTCGTTTGGATCCATCTACTCACCTAGGGGACCATGCGAATGATAGCGTAGGTTTTCCAGTCGACTCCTATCAAAGGATCCATACTCTCTAACATGTGCAGTACAAATCCGTCGTTTCCGATAAATTTGATACTTGCACTGTGTGCAAGGACATGTCATTCTCTCTTCAGGATCAAAGAAGCCATCTGCTACAATATGGACATTTTAGAACATTTCTTTTTTTATTAAACCTAAAAATCTAACTCTTAAAGACCTAAATACTTAAATACCTAAAAAAACTTAAAATCCTAGTTTTAAAACTAATCTATATAGCTATCCTATTTTATCTATATATTCGGATTTTTTCTTGATTGATCCTATTTTATATATATATTTATTTATTTATTTAGATTTTTTTCCTCTTAATTAAGTTATATGTATGCCTAGACCCTAAAACCCTAATTTTAAAGATCTAGACCTAAATTATGTATATTTCTATACACATGTGTATATACATGTGTATATGTATTATATGTGTATGTGTATGTGTGTATATATGTTATGTACGTGTTAAAACTCTAAAACCCTAATCCAAATGACCTAGAACTAAAACATGTATATATATGTATGCATGTGTATATATATGTGTATATGTATATATATGTGAATATAGATAGGTATATAAGTATGTGTGTTTGTGTATTTATATATTTATTTATATATTCAGATTTTTTCTTTACTTAATTATATTTAATTAAATAATTTAAAACACTAGTTCTTTTTATATTTATTTATGTATATAATTATCTTATTTCATATATATATTTATTTATATATTCGAATTTTTTTTCTTACGTAATCCTATTTTTATATATTTAATTTTATATATTTAATTATAAATATTTAATTAAATTATTTAAAACACTAGTTCTTTTTATATTTATTTATGTATATAATTATCTTATTTTATATATATATTTATTCATATATTCAAAATTTTTTTCCTTACGTAATCCTATTTTTATATATTTAATTTTATATATTTAATTATATATATTTAATTAAATTATTTAAAAGACTAGTTCTTTTTATATTTATTTATGTATATAATTATCTTATTTAATATATATATATTTATTTATATATTCAAAATTTTTTTCCTTATGTAATTCTATTTTTATATATTTAATTTTATATATTTAATTATAAATATTTAATTAAATTATTTAAAACACTAATTCTTTTTATATTTATTTATGTATATAATTATCTTATTTTATATATATATTGATTTATATATTCAGATTTTTTTCCTTACGTAATCCTATTTTTATATATTTAATTTTATATATTTAATTATATATATTTAATTAAAACCCTAATCTTAAAATTCTAGATCTGAAATACTAAACCCTAAAACCCTAATCTTAAATATGTAGACCTAAAATATGTATATTTCTGTATACATGTGTATATACATGTATATATGTATTACATGTGCATGTGTATGTGTGCATATATCTTATGTAGGTGTTATAAACCTAAAACCCTAATCTTAAAGATTTAAATCTAAAATATGTATATTTTTGTATGCATGTGTATCTACATGTATGTATGTATTATATGTATATGTGTGTTTGTGTATATATGTAATCTACGTATTAAAATCCTAAAACCCTAATCAGAAAGACATAGACTTAAATCTGAAATACTAAACCCTAAAACCCTAATCTTAAATATGTAGACCTAAAATATGTATATTTCTGTATACATGTGTATATACATGTATATATGTATTACATGTGCATGTGTATGTGTGCATATATCTTATGTAGGTGTTATAACCCTAAAACCCTAATCTTAAAGATTTAAATCTAAAATATGTATTTTTGTATGCATGTGTATCTACATGTATGTATGTATTATATGTATATGTGTGCTTGTGTATATATGTTATCTACGTATTAAAATCCTAAAACCCTAATCAGAAAGACTTAGACTTAAATCTGAACTAAACCCTAAAACCCTAATCTTAAATATCTTGACCTAAAATATGTATATTTCTGTATACATGTGTATATACATGTATATATGTATTACATGTGTATGTGTATGTGTGCATATATGTTATGTAGGTGTTATAACCCTAAAACCCTAATCTTAAAGAGTTAAATCTAAAATATGTATATTTTTGTATGCATGTGTATCTACATGTATGTATGTATTATATGTATATGTGTGTTTGTGTATATATGTTATCTACGTATTAAAATCCTAAAATCCTAATCAGAAAGACTTAGATTTAAATCTGAAATACTAAACCCTAAAACCCTAATCTTAAATATATAGACCTAAAATATGTATATTTCTGTATACATGTGTATATACATGTATATATGTATTATATGTGTATGTGTATGTGTGCATATATGATATGTAGGTGTTATAACCCTAAAACCCTAATCTTAAAGATTTAAATCTAAAATATGTATATTTTTGTATGCATGTGTATCTACATGTATGTATGTATTATATGTATATGTGTGTTTGTGTATATATGTTATCTACGTATTAAAATCCTAAAACCCTAATCAGAAAGACTTAGACTTAAATTTGAAATACTAAACCCTAAAACCCTAATCTTAAATATCTAGACCTAAAACCCTAAAACCCTAATCTTAAACATTTAACCCTAAAACCCTAATCCTATTTAAAACCTTAAAACTCTAATCTTAAATATTTAACCCTAAAACCCTAATCCTATTTTTATATATTTGATGTAAAACAAAAACTTCAAAATAAAAATAGGATTATATGTGTGTATGTATGCATGTGTGTATATATGTGTGTGTATGTATGCATGTGTACATGTGTGTGTGTATGTATACATGTGTATACATGTGTGTGTATGTGTATGTGTGTGTATGTAGGCATGCATGTGTGTGCATGTGTGTGTACGTGTGTGTATGTATGCATGCATGTATGTGTATGTGTGTGTATGCATGTGTATACATGTGTGTGTATGTATACATGCATGTGTGTATATGTGTGTATGTATGCATGTGTGTATATATGTGTGTATGCATGCATGCCGGTATATGTGTGTGTATGTATGCATGCATGTGTGTATATGTGTGTATATATGCGTGTGTGTATGTATGTGTGTATATGTGTGTGTGTATGTGTATGTATGCATATGTGTATATATGTGTGTGTATGTATGTGTGTATGCATGTGTGTGTATGTATGCATGTGTGTAAATTTATGTGTGTGTGTATGCATGCATATGTGTATATGTGTGTGTGTATGTAAGCATGCATGTGTGTATAGGTGTGTGTATGTAAGCATGCATGTGTGTACATGTATGTGTGTACATGTATGTGTGTATGTATGCATGTATAAATTAATGTGTATCTTCCTTTCTCTTCTCTCTCTCTTTCTTTCTCTCTCTCTCTCTCTCTTTCTCTCTCTCTCTCTCTCTCCTTCTCTCTCTATCAATAGCGAATAAAAGAATCACTTACAAGTATGTCTCTCTTTGAATCGTTGTCATCAAAGCATAATGTAGGTCGTCTCTCATCCAATTCCAAACAATCGACACCAACGAACTTCTGCAAAATCAACGAAAAGAGAAATTAGAAACCCTAAAGCATAGAGAAACACAAATGCTAACAGTACGTGTAGCACTTACCAAGATGTGAGAGCTAAGCCGAGAGAGAGTGTGTGTGTGTAGAGAGAGAGATCCGTGTGTGTGTGTGCAGAAGACAATGCAGGTTCACGCGCCCAAGTTCGACAGTAGACCGACAGTACTTAAACACGCGCAGAAATGTGAAGTTTTGCTCTTGGGTTCGCGGTATGTTTAAAAATTCGCCGCCAGTATAGGCGCCGGTATGGACGTCGGTATATGTGTCGGTAGTTGCCAGTAAATTACCGATGCTTATACCGACGCATATACCGACGCCTATACCGGCGGCTGTGGGCCACATCGACAATCCGTTTAAAACGGTCATACCGACGGTCACTTGACCGTCGGTATCTCTTAGTGAGATTTTCCGAGGGCTATACCGACGCCGACTATGACCGTCGGTATATGCAGCGTCGGTATACCCCTCATATGTTGTAGTGAAAGTTCTCATTTTTCATCACTCTCATTGCATTAAGAACCTTTAGGAGAGTGCATTAGAGAACATCTTGCTAGAATATAACACCAAGTTTGAAAAGATAGATACAAAGAACTATCAACCCTAGAAGTTTAGGATGCCTAGCTTAAGAAGGTTCATCACCAAGGAAGGAGAGGAAAAGAAGTGTGATAGGCTAAGGTATCCTATGGGAAGACTCATATATCATTCATTCATGGATAGACATTATGCATATATGAGCAAAGTGTTACCATTAGTGTCCATGTGAAAGGCCAAATGGCCACAAGAC
Source organism: Ceratopteris richardii (assembly GCA_020310875.1). Taxonomy (NCBI): domain Eukaryota; kingdom Viridiplantae; phylum Streptophyta; class Polypodiopsida; order Polypodiales; family Pteridaceae; genus Ceratopteris; species Ceratopteris richardii. Next base: position 97,200,607 of record CM035414.1, on the reverse strand, counting down.
ACTTCTTTGTATATATTCTTTAATAAAGCATATAGTGGCCTAGTCAGCCACAAACTGTACACTCAATTGCATTTGTAACACCTAAGAAGTCTGTGTTCATGCTCCCTGGGTGTGTTTTTTTGTGTATTTTGCAACCTCTGTGTAGAGTATCATGTGTGGCACTTGGAGCTCAGTTTTTTACTCCGAAGTTATTGCTATGGAGCTGTCAAAGAAGAGAGTGCATTGTGGTGCATTGCCATCAAAATACTTCACTAGTATCAGAGCATTTTGATGCAAAAAGCTTTCTCCAAGGCTTGCGGCTAAGGTGGAAACCAAGGCATAGAGCTTGGCATACCTTGTCATCCGATTCAGCGAAGTCACCATTGGCACCATTGGCTGCACGCGAGGGAGGACCTCAATGATCAAGGAAGATAGAGGTTCCCAATACTTCTCGAGAGGTCACCCATCCCAGTACTATTCCCCCTGGAGCTTGCTTAACTGTGGCAATCTCTTGCCACTAAGCTACACTGTTGTGGTGTTTGAAGAAGGGGAAAGACTAAGGTTAACATTACCTTGAACATGTTTTGATCCCTCAAAGCTTCATTCTTTGCTTTCAAAGACTATTTTTGAAGCATTTTTGGGGTGATTTTTAGAGCCACTTTGGAGTACTTTCATGCGTAGGTCTCTTCACACATGTTCAAGAACATCAAGAAGAGTGTTCTTTGTACTTCCTCAAAAATAAGTATTCACCTTTGGGTCCATGTTCTCAGCCACATTCGTAAAACTATAGGTTTCTCAAAATGTTTTCAGTTGTGGTGGGAGCAGCCACTGCAAATTTACACAAGCTTTTGAACCTAAAGAGTAGAGTTGATAGACACTTGGAGGTGTTATTGGCCAGTGTTTGAGCAGTGAATTCAGTCTTTCAGTGCCATTTTATTGCCTATATTGAGCACATACACACTATCTACACTTTTGTGGATACCACTTATGTACATCCATATGGTCATTGATATAGCAATTACCTTTCTGCATAAAGCCTTTTACGTTTGATAAAGAAGGCCATGGTGAGGTTTTCTTAACTGGGAGACACCTAGATGTTGAGGTCTCTTATGTGATGTAGGTGGAAGACTTACCCAAGCTCGCCATAGGAGATGCATGGTAGTTGTTCATAGGTGCTCGATAAGCCTAGTTGGTTTCTTTCAAGTAACTAATTATATGCAGTGGAGTTGATGATTCACTATGCAGGTAAACATGTTAGTACTTGCAATTTTATGATGTTTTGACACTAGTCATATGCTCATTTTGCAGAGGATACTCTGGAAACATTTTTCCACATGTTTTGGTTTTGTCAAATATATAGTGGTTGATTTACTCCTTGATACACTTATTAGTGTGAGCACATTTATTCTCACATAATATCTTCTGGTTGGTCATTACTATTCATTAATTCATTTTTCTGGGAAGATTGCTGAATTCTTTCCTAGAATCTGACACTTGTTCATCCTTCTTTGAGCATTAGTGGTGTTTGGACTCTTCTAGCTCCATTATCATTCGATTCTGTTGTCTACCATCATGGCATCAAAGGTATTAGGCACATCTAGTGGATCAAGGTCTAGTGCCAGTGTTTCGGGGAGGAGCTATAACTTGCAAGGCAAAGATCATTTTGAGATCTGAAAATTTGATGGCACAAACTTTCCTCTATGGAAGAATCAGATTAAAGATGTGCTAATTCAAAGGAGGCAATGGAAGCCAGTAAATGGAATCTCAAAGAAGCATGTTGACATGGATGAATATGATTGGGATGAGTCAGATCAAATGGCCATGTCTACCATTCGATTTCACTTGGCAGATAATGTTTACTTTATAGTATAAGACTATGAAAGTGTAGAGGAGCTTTGGAAGAAGTTATGCAATACATATGAAAAAGAGACGGCATGAAATAAAGTGTATCTGAAGAGAAAGTTATATGACCTTCACATGAAGGACACAAATAGTGTTGTTGCTCATCCAAATGAGTTTGATGCTATATTCTCCCAATATTAGGCTTAGAAAATGGATATGGATAATGAAATGAAAGCATTCTTGTTGTTTTGCACCTTTCCATCATCATGGGATACATTTTTCACAGCTATTAGCAATAATGCACCTGGTTAGTCTATGATGACATATGCGGAGCACTCTTGAGTGATGAGATTCATAGAAAATCTATGGTTGGCATTCAGAGTGGAGATGCATATAATGTTCGTGATTCTTGCCAAGGAAAGAATCAGCAACATGGCAAGAGCAAGAACAAGGAACATAATGTTCAACAGAATAAGAGTAGAAGTAAATCAACGAAGAGGGTGAATGCCATTATTTTCATAAGAAAGAACACATGAAGAAAGACTATTATGCATTAAAGAGTGCTAAAGGTAAATGACGGAATGTTGATGGGCGTGTTAAACAGTTACCTGCACCATCTACTTCGATTATGAAGATTGAAGAGATTAATGCTATTTTAGATGATGCTTATGTGCTGACACTTGATAGTACTGTGCCAACTTAGGCTCTTATGGATGATTCTCTTTCCCACATGTGGCTACTAGATCGTGGTGCTTCTTTCCATGTGACACCACACAAAGAATCGTTCTCCAATTATGCAGCAAAGCCTCTTGGTGTCGTGAGACCTGGTGACTCTTACCAGTGTGACATTGTGGGGATTGGAGATGTGGTTGTGCAGTTCATTGATAATTTAAAATTTATTATGCATAATGTATGCCATGTACCTCAGTTATCATGTAGTTTGATGTCAGTTGGTCAACTTGATGACCTTGGTTACAAGGTGATCTTCTATGCCCAATCCTTCTGCATATCAAAGGGAAATATGGTTATTGCAAAAGGAAGAAAACTTGGCTCACTTTATCCTTTATTTGTATCACAGAAAGAACACATGTTAGTTGTTATCGAACAACCTATGGCATGTATTTGGCATGGTCATTTGGGCAATATATCATGTAATGGAATGGAAAATCTTTCTCATTCTAGCTACTTACTTGTGTCATCTTTCTCTGATTTTTCATTTTGTGAGCATTGTCAATATGGAAAGCAAACTAGGAATGTGCACAAGATGCACATTGACTCTTAAATTCAGCCTTTAGATCTCATTCATAGAGATGTGAGCGGTCCTATGCCCACAAGGTCATTAGGTGGTTCTCTTTAGTTTTTCACTTTCATATATGATGCTACTAGAAAAGATTGGGTATATCATATCAAATCAAAGGATGAGGTATTCCCTACTTTCAAAAAATTTCTTGCTTTAGTTGAAACCGAAAAAGGAACTAAGCTTAAGGCTTTACGTTCAGATAATGGGGGTGAGTATACTTCACATGAATTCAACCTTTTCTACGGATCTAGAGGAATTTGTATAGATTTTGCAGCTCCTTATACCCTAGCATAAAATGGTGTAGCCGAAAGGATGAATAGAACTATTCAGGATAGATTAGTCTCTATGCTACATCATGCAAACCTTTCACAAGGCTTTTGGGAAGAAGCAATATTGATTGTAGTTCATGTGATTAAAACTACCAAAGTTCTGAAATTTGCACAAGAGTTATGGATAGGGAAGCCACCATATTATGATCATCTTAGCGTTTTTGGGTGTGAAGCATATGTTCATATACCCAAGAATCTTAGACAAAATTTGGACCATAAGTCAAAGAAATGCATTTTTCTTGGATATTGTCGAGAAGGACAATTTGGATATCAGTTATGGGATCCTGAAACACAATTAGTGATCAAAATTAGTGATGTCATTTTCAATGATTCTAAGATGCATAAACAACCTATTAAGGAGGTTGAAGTGAGAAGAATGGTGTTTGAGGATACTAGTCCTCTAGTTAGCATGCATACCAATGATGCACATAGAGAAATTCAAGAGAATGTCCGATCAAATCAATCTACAAATGTTCCTGTTCAACAACCATTGAGACACTCTACATGTGTCTCACATCCACCTGATAGATATGTTCCAGGTTTTGATTTTGTTATGCTAACAGATGTCGGTGGGCATTCTTGCTACAAAGAGGCTATGTAGACAGAGGATCATGTCAAGTGGGAGCATGCCATGAGTGGTACTAAGGACAAGTGTCTATGCTTAGGTAGAGGGAAAGCATCACTTATTGGTTACACAAATTTTGACTATCATGGTTGTGTAGACAATAGTAAGTCTACAGCAGGGTACATTTTTCATTTTGTTGGAGGTGCTATTTCCTGGAGATCTCATCTTCAAGAATGTACAACTGTTTCCACCATAGAAGCAGAGTATGTTGCAGCAAGTGAGGCATGTGAGGAAGCGTTGTGGCTTTCTCATCTTGCTTGTGATATGGGTTTACCTCAGCATCTACCTCGTTTGCTCAGTGATGGTTAGAGTGCCATTGATTTGGCTAAGAATCGAGTCTATCATGCAAAGACCAAGCACATTGAGGTGAGGTATCACTTCTTTCGAGATTGCTTGGCCACTAACCACATTATTCTTGAGAAGGTTCACACTCAAGTTAATGTTGCAGATGCTTTGACTTAAGCTCTACCACAGAATAGTTTTCAACAATGTTGTCACTTAATGGGGGTTACTTGATTCATGATCTTACACAGTCGTTTGTATACCATGTAACATGCCCATGACGTGGGAGGTATAGTTTGTATACTTACACTCAGGTATTCTTTATCATTCTTTATTTTTCTCCCATAGTTACTTTGGCCATATTGGTCTTTAGTGGGAGATTGTCACCATTAGTGTCCATTTGAAAGGCCAAATGGCCACGGGGCATTTCTTTGTATATGTTCTTTAATGAAACACATTATGTCCTGGTTAGCCAAAGACTTAAGTTCAACCACATTTTGAACACCTAAGAAGTCTGTGTTTGTGCTCCTTGTGTACTATGTTTTTTTGCATATTCTATAGCCTCTGTGTAGAGTACCGTGTGTCGCACTTGGAGCTCAGTTTTCTACTCCGAGGATATCATCATGGAGCTCTCAAAAAGGAGAGTGCACTATGGTGCATCGCCATCAAAATACTTCACAATGTTGTTGAAGAACCCACATGTTTTGAAGAAGAAAATAAGTGCAAAAAATGGCAAGAAGCCATGCATGAGGAAGTTGAACGCTTGGCGCACAATAACACTTCGATATTATTTCCATGAAAGAAGGACATGAAGCCAATAAAAAAACAAGTGGGTATACAAGGTGAAAAAGCAATGAGATGGTATCATTTCTAGGTATAATGCAAGACTTATATCTAAAGGTGTTGTTTAAACATATTAATTATGAGGAGACATTTATCCCTATAGGAAAGATGACTCCCATTAGAACATTCATTAAGATTTAGCTAGCAAGAGTTGGAAATGTATCAATTGGATGGGAAGAATGGTTTTCTAAATGGAGAGCTAGAATAAGTGTTCTATATGGATCAACCACTAGGACTTGGAGATACAACCATCATTGACTATGTTTGTAGGTTAAAGAAGGCATTATATGGTCTCAAGTAGGCGCTAAGAGCATCGAATCGAAGGCTTTCACACTACTTGAATAATTGTGGATACAAAAAAGTAAGGTTGATCCTTCATCACTCTATAAAAGAGAAGGTGAAACGTCTAATTATTGATGTGCATATGTGAATGAATTGATCATTACAGGTAAACATTAAGAAGGGATCAAGGATATCAAAAGAAGATATGGAAAGGCATCAAAGATCTCAAATCTTGGAGACTGAAGGTATTTTATGGGTATTGAAGTCATCTACAAAGACAATGCTGCATGAGCCATGCAACATAAATACATTTTTGATGTCTTCAATAGAAATACATTTTTGATGTCTTGAAGAAGTATGGAATTATAGGTTGCAAGCCACTAAGAAATCCAATGGAATTTAATGTACAAATTGACTTCAAATAAGGTAATGAAATCCAATATGCTTTCTTCTATAGGTCTATAGTGGACACTTTGAATTATGCAACAATCACAAGGCCTAACCTAGCATATACGGCTGGTGCACTATCCCAATTCATGTTCACACCTTGGATTTCTCACATGCATGCACACTATCCCAATTCATGTTCACACCTTGGATTTCTCACATGCATGCAGCTAAAACAGTGTTTAGATATCAAATCATGTCTTTTCTATTCATTTGAATATGATTTGCATTTCAAATCATACATTGATGTTGATTGTGTTGGATTCAAGGAAGATTGAAGAAATACAAGTGGATATGAAGTGTTCATATTGACCTTCGGATCTTGCAGATGCACTTATGCAAAGGATATTACAAAAATGAAATCACACAAAAGTACTCAAAGAATAGAAAGAGACAAGAGACTTGAGACCAGATTGGGTATAATCTCCCCCCACATACTCTGATGGGCGGGTCTATCAGAGCATGTGTATCTATAGGTATTTCTTATTACATCTTGAATGGAAGATACATGAGGGTGATGCTTCAAAAAGTGTGCTTTTTTACAAAAAAATTGCTTTATTTACAAAATTGTGATTTTCTATTTTTACAAAAAAACGTCGCTTTCTAAAACGACGTTTTTTTACAAAAATAGCTAAAAATACTATCTTCTAGATATTCTTCTAAATAACTTCAAATAAATATATGAATAAGTCCATGTGCATTGACACCCTCATGAATCTTCACCTGCTAAATCAAAGCACAAAATACATTAAAAATTCCAAGGCATTAAAATCTTTTTAACATTCCATTATTCCATAAAGTATAACATGCCCCCCAGTTGATGAGAAACTCATGTCAACTGATAAGAATAAAATAGACATGGATGGTCAGTCATATGTCCCATCACTCAACAATCATAAGCATGTTCCACATAAAAACGCATGCATGGAGCTTGAAAACTAGAATTTAGTGTGATTGTGAATGATAAGTAGAAATCAAATGCTCATATTGTGGATTTAGTGATGTCTTATGAATCCATTGAGATTCTTGAAGTGAGTATTTATATATTTAATTAAATATCTATGATATTGGTTACCTATGTGTGTAGTAGTAACATCATAATCAAGTATTTTCTTTGGAATTAAAGTTTCAGCATCCTCTTCTAACAAAGAAGGATCATCTAAAATAGGAGTGCGTGGTAGAGTTCCTTTAAACGATTTCAAAAAATTGATATGATAAGAATTATGTATATTCCAATGAGAAGGTATGTCTAATCCAAAAGCATTCTCATTAACTTTTTGAATAATACAAAAAGGTCCATAGTAATGTGGTGCAAGTTTAACTTTAGGATGTTGTGAAATATTTTTCAAACATCTTTTAATTATTTGTAACCATACAAAGTAATTTTCATTAAAGTGTTTGTCCACTCGTTTGTTATTAACATTACACATGTAAAGTTTCTTGAATTCTTTTAATGAGTTCATGAACCTCATGAAGTGTAGCAATATGATGTTGTGTGAAAGAATGAGCCATAGCTATATCAGTTTGAGTGAGAGACATGGGAGTGGGAAGCTTTTTACCATAAACAATTTCATATGGTGCACATCTAGTAGTGGTGTGTGTTGTGTTATTATATGTAAACTATAGTAAAGGAAGTTTCTCATCCCAATTACTTGGATTATCTAAAGAATAACAATGTAATAGATCTAAAGTAATACTATTTGTAGCTTCACTTTGCCCATTACTTTCAAGATGAAATACAAAGCTAAAGTCTATTTTAGAACCTAAATTTTGAAATAATGCAAGATGGTTGTGTGGGTTTGATTCCCACCTCCTTCATGAACACAGAATGGTCTAGGATTGTGCTCTGATACCACCGCTGACCTTCAGATCCCGTAGACGCACATACGTAGAGGATAGTACAAAATTGAAATCACACAAAAGTACTCAGAGAATAGAAAGAGAAAAGAGACTTGATACGAGATTGGGTACAATATCCCCCCACATACTCTGATGGACATGTCTATCAGAGCATGTGTATTTATAGGTATTTCTTATTACATCTTGAGTAGAAGATACATGAGGATGATGCTTTGAAAAGCGTGCTTTTTACAAAAATTTTCTTTATTTACAAAATCATGACTTTCTATTTTTTACAAAAAAAACATCACTTTCTAAAGTGATGTATTATTTTTACAAAAATAACTAAAAATACTATCTTCTATATATTCTTCTAAATAACTTCAAAAAGATATCTGAATAAGTCCATGAGCATTCACACCCTCATGAATCTTCACTTTCTAAATCAAAAAACAAAACACATTAAAAACATCAAGGCAATAAAATCCATTTAACGTTCCATTATTCCATAAAGTATAATAGTTCATGGGCAAGAAGCGCATCCCATGATGACAAAGAAGCACCTAATGGTTGATTCATTCTTGACTATAAGTTGAATACAAAATATTAGCCCAAGTAACTTCTAAATTCATGTGGCCCAACAAGCTTATTATTGACTTGAATTGTAGGCTAGTCAATCACATGTGACAACATGAGTAGTGTGTACCTTTTTTCAATCCTATGTTCCATGCCAGGAGCAAACATATAGAGGTATATTAACACTATATTAGAGAGAAAGTGTTGTCTAAGGATGTTGAAGTCCAACACATAAGTACCAAGGATCAATGTGCTGACATGTTTACAAAAGCATTGGACTCAACAAAGGTTCTAAAGCTCAAAAGAGGCATCAGAAGGAACTTGGATGAAGACCTGAAGGTTGAAGCTTGAGGGGAGTGTTTGAAATCAAATTCTAAACTCACTTTGTGAACCAAAGAATTGGTAACACATTGGATCTTCAAGGAGCAAACAAACAAGCACAAGAATTTTGAGCCTTCAATGTGAATTTGAATGCCCCCCTTATCTCTCATCAATATATCTATCATAAAGAGGTGTAATGGATCTTATTGTATAGGAAAAGATGTTCATCCTTGAGAGAAATCATAAATTGATCCTATATTCAAGATTTTCATGGCCTACCTTTTTTCTAGATGCAAAACTATTTGCACAGTGATATGATAATTGCCAAAGAACAAGGAAACTAGTAAGGAAAGATGAAATGCCCCTTACACCTTGGATATCTACAAGAGTCTTTAGAAAATAGGGATCGAGCTTCATTGGACATATGTTGGAAATTTAGTAGGCCCATTACTAATATCATAGGTCCAAGTTCCATAGGTCCAGGATTTACATCATAAATTCCAGCAATCTTCCAATATTGACAAAACATGAACATGCCACATTTAATCATACAAATGATTAGACAAAGATAGAGAAAGATTAGACAACATGTGTAAAGTGTTATGTAAGCCACTGCTTACTCACACTATCATATATAGAAATGTCAATTTACAATGTGGAAGCCAAAATCTCAACCACTGTATGTAAACAGAAATAGATGGATGAGTGAATGTACAAATGTAACAAGAATATTCAGATGTATGGATAGAAATCTGAATATATATGAGATGTGTGACCTAATAGACTATAGAAGAGTGAATATGAGTGATAGAAAGAGGAAGGATCAGTCTAAAATTGATAATCAACAAACCCTCATCTGAACTTAGGCTATGGAATACCCTAAGTTAGACACGTGTGTGAAAAGATCTCATACTTACAAAAGTAGCAAAGAATGCTAACAAGTTTGCTGCCAGAAATCCTCAAACTCATATGAACATACCTTGTCGAACACCTCATCTTAATATGCACAAAGCATACATGTACTGATTCTCTTGTACCTATGCCGAATAGGACTCCTCCTGATATGGATGCCACTTCCATATACTTGAAGTAGTACCTATGTGCATAAAGAGAATATGTACCTAAATTCTTAACATAAGATGCAAATCTTATGTTAACCACCATCCAATGTCTTTGAAGTAACCCAAAATCTTCATATAGAAGAAAATCTTCAAATACATAATGTGAATGGTCGATCCACACCACCAAGCTGATGTGGGGTAAATCCTCTCCATAAGCAAGAGTTTGAGCACACTCTTCTTCTTCAAGAAGAACTCCATAGCCATTCCTCAACATGCTCCAAGATAGCACCATGGCTGCCCCATGTGCTAAGAAGCACCACCTCTAATGAGGGATCAAGCTTCAAAGCTTGTGTTGTAATAGGTGTTGGATGATTTTATCAATGAGCAAATGCTCTTCTTATATAGTAGTTGTGTCTCATCCAAAATAAAGCACTCCAAAAGAGAAATCATATTCAACAAAACTCCAAAATCGTATGCGATTGAAAATCAATCGCGATATCTGCCCTGTTCAGAGTCATAGCTTTATTTAAAAAGCATGATAAAAAATTTTCTTCACGTTTCGCTGCCATTGTCAACGAGTTTCGAACTCAAGTGGCTGATATAGGAGGATGATGCGCTATCCAAGGCGCTCAGAGCTGTTACTTGTAGGAGGGAGTATAAAAGCTACAAACTATGCTTTTAGTTCTGGACACTTTGGACTATTGAGACATTGTTTTTCCAACAATCCCCCCCTTCAATGTCACAGTGGTACAAACTGAACTGGACATGTAACTTCATTCATCTACAAACTTTCATAAGCTTCAAACTTGTACTCCCAAATTGTCCTTCAAACCTTTTCTTCAAAAGTCTTGTTCGAAACTAAATTTGACTTTTCTTCAAACTTCAAAAATCTCAACTTGCTGATTATGAACCATAATACCTGAGAAAATATGCAAACTAGATATTCAATATCGTATACATCAAGCAATCATTTGCTTGACAACAAATGTAGCAAGTACTGATTCTGAACCTGCTATCTCTTGTCTTCTTAAACCTGAAAACATACACTAGGATCCATATATTTGCATTTACCTTACTAAAGCTTTCTCAACGTACTTCTGTTGTGTCATGTAAATACACTAAACATAATCAAGAACTCAATCATGGGACTTGTGACTAACAACTCACAACTTAGTGTATTATGAGCTCTAGCTAGTTCATCTCTAACTGTACTCATCTAAATAAAGTGTGTATGTCAAATGTCAAATGTCAAATGTTAGAAGATGCTCTTAAATGATATGTTGTAACCTTAGGAATCTAGGAACGTGGGAATCTAAGATCCTGAATGCTCTGATACCAAATGTTGGAAATTTAGTAGGCCCATTACTAATATCACAGGTCCAAGTTCCATAGGTCCAGGATGTACAACATAAATTCCAGCAATCTTCCAATATTGACAAAACATGAACATACCACATTTAATCATACAAGTGATGAGACAACATGTGTAAATTGTTACGTAAGCCACTACTTACTCACACCATCATATATACAAATGTCAATTTACAATGTGGGAGTAAAAATCTCAACCACTCTATGTAAACAGAAATAGATGGATGAGTGAATGTACAAATGTAACAAGAATATTCTGATGTATGGAGAGAAATCTGAATATATATGAGATGTGTGACCTAATAGGCTATAGAAGAGTGAATATAAGTGACAGAAAGAGGAAGGATCAGTCTAAAATCGATAATCAGCAAACCCTCATCTAAACTTAGGCTATGGAAGACCCTAAGTTAGACACGTGTGTGAAAAGATCACATACTTACAAAAGTAGCAAAGAATGCTAACAAGTTTGCTGCTAGAAATCCTCACACTCATATGAACATACCTTCTCAAACACCTCATCTTAATATGCATAAAGCATACATGTACTGATTCTCTTGTACCTATGCCGAATAGGACTCCTCCTGATATGGATGCATCTTCCATATACTTCAAGTAGTACCTGTGTGCATAAAGAGAATATGTACCTGAATTCTTAACATAAGATGCAAATCTTATGTTAACCACCATCCAATATCTTTGAAGTAACCCAAAATCTTCATGTAGAAGACAATCTTCAAATACATCATGTGAATGGTTGATCCACACCACCAAGATGTTGCAAGGTAAATAATCTCCATAAGCAAGAGTGTGAGCACACTCTTCTTCTTCAAGAAGAACTCCATAGCCGTTCCTCAGCATGCTCCAAGATAGCACCATGGCTGCCCCATGTGCTAAGAAGCATCACCGCTAATGAGGGATCAAGCTTCAAAGCTTGTGTTGTAATAGGTGTTGGATGATTTTATCAATGAGCCAATGCTCTTCTTATATAGTAGTTGTGTCTCTTCCAAATAAAGCACTCCAAAAGAGAAATCATATTCAACAAAACTCCAAAATCATACGTGATTGAAAATCAATCATGATATTTGCGTTATTCACAGTCATAGCTTTATTTAAGAAGCACGATAAAAAATTGTCTTCACATTTCGCTGCAGCTGCCAACGAGTTTCAAACTCGGGTGGCTGATATAGGAGGACATTGTGCTATCCAAGGCGCTCAAAGTTGTTACTTGTAGGAGGGAGTATAAAAGCTACAAACTATGCTTTCAGTTTTGGACACTTTGGACTATTGAGACATTGTTTTTCCAACAACATATACATCCACTAGCTAAAAGCTCACATGTAGGATATATTTTAGTGGCAACAGACTATTCGACCAAATAGTTGAAGCAAATGCCACTATGAAAAATGATGTTCATGATACAAATTCAAAGTTATTATATGAGAATATTATCACTAGATATGGATTACCAATTGAATTGGTAAGTGATAGAGGGACTAATTTGTTGAATCAAGTGATTGAAACCTTGATAGATCAATTCATGATCTCACATAGAAAATCTGCACCTTATCACCTTCAAGCTAATGTTCTTGTAGAAACTACCAACAAAGTGTTATGCACTATGCTCTCCAAACTAGTGAATATCAAAAGAAATGATTGGAATATGCAACTGTATCATGTCTTATGGGCATATAGAGTAGCATATAAAACCTCAATTGGAACCACTCATTTCAATTTAGTTTATGGAGAAAATGTAGTCCTACCTATGGAATTCCTTATACCTACTTTGAGGATAGGGAACCAACTACAGTGGACTAGACATGAACTATTTGATAGCATTTTGGAGTTGGAACCATTGGGAAGTTCTAGGATGCAAGCAGTTATGAGTATATATGCAGATAAAAAAGTACAAAAGGCTTACCATTCTATACACATCAATTTAAAAGATTTACAAGAAGGAGACCTAGTCCTAGCATATACACTCAAGGAATATAATAAAAAATTGGAAAAAAGAGGACATGGGCCATATATCAGTCATAGGATTAGTCATAGTGGAGAAATATAATTGGAACATTTGGAGGGGGAAATCATGCCAAATTATGTGTGGATGTAGAATTATAAGATACATGAAACCCTTAACAATTCAGGTGTGGAGAAAAGTACAATAAACACACAAAAGTAAAAACAAAGAAGGAAAGATGAGACAAGCTGCTCAGAAAGAAGCTGAAGATAGGATTCGGAAGTACAAGGAAGCAACGGAATTAATGGTGTGTGAGAGTCTAAAAGAAAAAATAGACATCTACCGGTCATTTCTATGCATTATAAGGAAACTCAAATTAGGGTTTTACTGGACACAAGATCTCAAGTAAACTTAACTAGTTTGGAAATGCTCAAACACTTCAAGAGAATGAGAAAACAAAGTAAAACATTAATTATAATGATTGATGGACAAACACTTCCAACATTATCAACCCAAAAAAGTGTTCTTAATGTAGGACAAGAAGAATCCACAATAGAATGTGAAGAATGGCCAAATGAATTAATGCTTGGAAAACTAATATTAGGATAGTGGTGGTTGAAAAAATAACAAAGTATCCATTGAAGTTGATAAACTAATGATTTAGATGAAAGTCAAAAACAAAAAAATAATAATATTGTTTGTAAGTGATGATGTGTAGGAATCAAAAGTAAACATACACAGTGTGCAGATGAAAACATTCAAATTCCCATTAGAAAAGATCCATATAGATCTAAAGCAAAGCATGAAGAAGGACTGAATAGAGGATCCTATAAAGGTGTCATATGATTGTAAAGAAAAAACAAGAAGAATATGGCAAGTATAGACCTTCCATCATGATCATAAGAGGATGAAACATATATGGAGAGCAAAAGAAAGGCTACTACAACAAAATGCAAAATTAAAGTAGATTTGGAGACCTAGAAAATTAAAAACCAAAGAGAATTAAGAAAATTCATTAAATGTACATAAAAAAAAAGAATAAAGCAAAGTGAAAAACAAAGGGACAAAGCAAGTATGTATTGGAGAAGAAAGACAACTGTGAACATACATAACACAATTCATAAACAATATGAAAAGATGAATAACCAGAAGGAAACCTCATCATCAAAGAACCACTTAAGTACATTACTTAAGACCTCAAATTTGCATCATAAAGAGGATGCATTATTAAAGTATGCATGTGTAGGGCTACACTACAAAGCCCTGCATTCACTAGGCACAAAAGAGTTAAACCCATGCACACAGAAAATCTATTTTCATTTTAGTAGAAAGAGCTGGGAGAGGAAGAAAAATAAGAGCAAATACTTGGAGCTCTCATGAACTCTTAGTATTACTTTTTTATCCTTCATCAATATTAAAAAAAAGAGAGAAGAAAAGAGATTAAAAAATATGCATATACTTCTAAATATGTACATAAATATTTTTCTTTTTTGAAGCACAAAGCAAGACATAGAAGTCTGTGGAAGTGGTGTTTTTGATATCTCAATTATTTCCAATTTTTCTTTTTCCTTGATATTCAATAAGAATAGTCATGTCTATGTCAACCGTTTTGGTATTTTACCTTCAAAATCCTTTCAATTGCACTAGAAAAATCTTTCTACAATGTGATGAGCACATAGTTTTTTGGAGAATGTGGTAATATTAATATGTGATGATGAGTGGTGTGAATATTTTTTAAATTTTGGTGATTGATGCAAAGTGATTTCTTGAGTTTTTCATTAATGTATGTGGAGTGTTGGTGTGCAAATCTCTATTACAAGATGAGTAAAGGGCTTCCAATAGCTGAATTGGATGTGGATGTAGTGTCTTTATCTAGAGGACATTGGTTCTTCGATAGTGACTAGCAGATGAAGTTGTGGAATTGGATTTTGACCAAGAAGAAGTTCCAGAGCAGGAATATATAGAAAAAGAGTTGAAAGATTTCTTGAAAATGGTCACCAAACACATCTTCATTGTGAAGAAAGGTAAGTTCAAGTACATTGTTCAAGTACACAGTAGCAGCATGCAAGAGGTGGAAAGCACTTGGCCTACACAAGCTTCTTGAGGAACCTACGTTTTTTATTGACTTTGAGAGATGTGAGCATGTGATGTCTTCCTTACAAGAATTGGAAACAAGTACAAAATCTTATTTTGTTTTCAAAGTCAAAAACTTGGAAAATGAGATAGTAAACATCACTATCAAGGTAGAACACATCAAAGATGCCCTAAATTTCTATCCGATGGGAACCAAAGCAAATGTCAATTTTGTCAAGAAGAATTCAGCCACATATCATGGATTCATAATTTCTCTCACTTCAAGGATAAGACAACTGAAGAGTTTGTTGTAACATCAAGCTTACACTATGCTTGAGGTTTATTTGATCTACATCAAAAAAGATATGGTTTGTCTTATGCCAAAATATCCATTGAATCATTCTTTTACCTATGCTCATTTTGTTGGAGTTCGAGGTCTATGGAAGAACATGGACAACACAAGGAAGAAGAAGAAGCTTGGAGCACAAAACACAATACTGAATGTTTTCCCACTAGAATGTACAAAGATAACTAACCCGTTAGAGTTATAGGCATATATAAAAATTGGGGGTCAAAAACATCCTAAAGAGGGAAAAAAGTGCCTTGACAGTCCTAGTGTGTTCACACACATCATTACCTAAATATATCAACAAATCCCCCTTGGGAGTTATGCAATGAACAAGGAGCTGGCACCCATGTATAAGGAAGTTCCAAGCTATGTGGAATCAATCCACAAAAAGAAGTTAGCGCAAAGCTATACGGAAAGCTTCAAACTTCTCCCTTGGTAGAGCCTTTGTGAAAAGTTCTGCAATGTTCTCTTATGTGGGTACATATGCCAAACTGATCTCTCCAACAGAGAACCTCTCCCTGACATAATGATAGTGCACCTCAATGAGCTTAGTGCGAGCATGGAAGAGAGGGTTCCTTGCAACTATGAATGTGCTCTAACTATCAGTGAAGATGGTGGTGGCAGAAGACTGACCAACACCCAAATTAGCCATAAGGCATCTGAGCTGCACACACTCAAAAGTCACTGTGAAAGCTGCCCTACACTCAGCCTCACAACTAGAAGTAGCTACAATAGGCTACTTCTTTCTCAACAAAGATATGCATGAGCTACCATGCATGAAGCAAAAACCACTAGTGGACACATGAGTGTCATAGCAACTAGCCCAGTTAGAGTCTGAAAAAGCATGCAAATTTGGCAATAGTGCTTGGGATAAAACAATCCAAGTAGCTGGGTACCACCCAAGTAGCAAAAGATGTGCTTAACCGCCTGTCAATTCTTGATGCATGGGAAATGCATAAACCTGCTCATCTATGAGATAGCAAACAAGATATTTGGCCGAGTAATGCATAAGTAAATCAGGCATCCAACATCATGCTGATAGAGAACAACATCAAATGCATATTCACCTTCATGAAGACTCAATCATAAGCCTATCCCCATAGGAGTGGCAATAGGTTTGCAGTCTTCAAGGCCAAAACACTGAAATAATGTGTCAATATATTTTGTTTGACACAAAGCTATTCCAACATCAACTTGAATAAATTGAATGCCCAAATAAAGATGCAAATTCCCCCAATTTGACATCTCAAATGAGGCATGGAGATCAACCTCAAAATCAGCAATATGCTTCTGATGAAGACCAGTGAGCAGCATGTCATGAACATACACAACAATGATTAGAAGCACATCATTTTTAGGCTTAGCATATAAGATGCTCTCAGTTGGACTGTTCTCAAAACCATGAAAAATCAGATAGGCATGTATCTTTTCATACCAAGCAGGTGGGGCTTGCTTCAAACCATATAATGCATTCTTCAACCTGTACACTTTTTTCTCATGCCGTTTTTGCAAGAAGCCACGGGGCTGAAAAACATACACTTCCTCATGTAAGTCACCATTCAGAAATGCATGTTTAGTGTCCAACTGATGTACATTCCAACCATGATGAGCTGTAGGTGCACAAATGCTATGAACAGTAGTCATTCGACATGTAGGAACAAAGGTCTCATTAAAATCAATGCCTCTTTCTTGATCATAACCCTTTGCAACAAGCCTAGCCTTATACCTGTCAACTGTTCCATCAGGCTTACAGTTCATCTTGTATACTCACTTAGTGCCAATGGCCTTCTTACTAGGAGGCAAGTCACATAAAGATGAGGTACCATTCTTCATTATAACATCATATTCAAATTGCATTGTAGCCATCCAAGTTTCTAAATTGTGCTTCATCAAATGAAATAAGCTCATTCTAATCAAAAAGATTAGAGGCCACCATATCATAGCAATCTAATGCAAAAGAATCACTATGAGAGCTGAACGAGTACGATATGATAGAGGTGCATCTAAATTGCTATCATGCAAATTCTACACCAACAATTTTGGCATAGTTTTTGCCTCTTCAATATCAGCTCTCTCATCAATAAGTGCATCATGTAAATCTACATCAGAAATGTAATGATTTGCATCATCATATGTAACTTGTAAATGCTGAGAAGTTGCCTCATTAGGGCCACCACTAGATTAGCCACTTCCACAAAAACAACATAACGGTTAACCAAAATGCATTTAGTCGATGGATGATATAGACGATAGCCTTTGCTTTCAAAACTCTACCCCAACAAAAATACATTTCATTGCTTTATCATCCAATTTCTAGCATTGTTGTTCAGGCACTAATGCATATGCTAGACAACCAAAAACACACAGATGAGCAACAAATGTCTTATGACCATGCCAAGGCTTATATGGAGTCATAAACTAAAATGCTTTAGTGGGACACCTATTAATTACATATGATGCACACATAATAGCTTCAAGCCAGAAACAGTGGAAAAGCTTAATACTTGACCATACACCATGCCATCTCCATGAGTGACATGTTCATCCTTTCAAGAACTCCATTATGTTGAGGTGTATATGGCATTATGCACTGATGGTTTATCCCACGTTCATCCAAAAATGCATTAAAGTTAGAAGACATGTATTTCCCCCCTCGATCAAAATGGAGGGTGCCCATTTTACATGTTGATAGATTTTTAGCCAAGGCCAAAAACTCGTTGAAGCACATAAACACTTTGTACTTTGCTTTTAGTGGATACACCCAATTATTCCTAGAAAAATCATCAATGAAAGTCACAAAGTAAAGGTAGTTCCCAAAAGAAGGTGTCTGCATAGGACCAGAGAGATCACTATCAACAAGCTACAATTTTTGAGCAACTCGACCATCTTCTGGGAAGGAGGAACCGCTACATTTTGCCCAAAATACAGCCTTCACATACATGTTTACAAGGTGCCTCAAGTTTGGGTAGAGAGGACACCATTTTAGATTTCTGCACGCATAGCAAACTAGCAAAATTAAGATGACCAAAGCATGCATGCCAAAGCTTTGCATCTTACAAAGCCTGAGAATGATGTAATGCACATGGTGAATCATGCACAGATTTCTCATAGTCTATGAGCTTATACAACCCATGAAATACAATGCTAGAAGTAATAATGACATCGCCATTTGAGAGTTCATGAACTTTACATCTATCATCAACAAATTTCACAAGCAATCCGTCTTGGATAAAGCTAAAACTGATAACATATTCTTCTTGATCCATGGCACAAATAAAGCATCTGACAATGTAAAAGAACTACAATCACAAGTAGTTAGAATGATCTTATTAATTCCCATAACAAGATAAGAGGAGTTGTTGGTGCATGTGACAGTATTCCCTATAGGGGCAAGCTCGAGTGAAGTGAAGAAACTATAGTGCAAGGTAGTATGTTTTGTCACCCCACTATGAGAGTACCAAACATCTAGGTCTACTAAAGACATACATTGTTCATGAGAAGATGGGTCAAAACTACAAATAGTGGTAAATGCCCATTCTTCATTCTGCATAAGATTAGGAGACTCTATTTTGGGTGTAGAGGCCTCTCCAACAACTATTCCATCCTCTTTCTTCCTTGCCTCTTTAGCACCCACTTTTGGATAGCTCTTTATGACATGATCATTTCATTTACAATATTTGCAAAAAAAATTTTGCTCTTTTGTTTTCTTCTCATCTTTGTCAGTCTTCGTTGATTGTGCAGAATGAGCAAATTTCGACTTACTAGTAGAAGAGCTCTATTTACCTTTGCCCTTTTGACTAGCTAGGAAAGCTTGATCTGCAACACGCATAATGGACCTATTCTCGCTAGACTGATCTTCTTGTGATAGAACAAAGACTAACTCCTCAAATGTTATGGCATTTGGATTAACTTTCATCATCAAACAAAGAGTGGAAGCAAAACTCTTATATGAAACGGGAAGACCATTCAAAACAGTTTGCACAAGTGAACTGTGAGGCAAGACTTCATCCGTAGAAATCAATTGTTCTTTCAAATCTTTGATCTTTATCAGAAAATTATCCATGGAATCATCTTCATTCTGGTGCTCACTCTCCAACTATTTTCAAAGGTGAGCAACATGAGCCTCATTCCTTGCCTGGTATAAAGTGGTAAGTGTATCCCAAGCATCTTTAGCTGTTCTACAAGAATGAATGTGAGGAATAATGGCATGTTTGATAGACAAGGACATCAGTGCATGTGCTTGAGCATCTCTACCATCCCAATGAATTTGCTCTGCAATAGGTGTAAGAGGAACCACAATATGAACATGAACATGAAGAATATCACTAGCTTCAATGGCATTTGCATCACCTTCAACAACTATGTTTGTAGGTGAAATAGGATGTTTTTCAACACCCTACACAATATTCCACACTCCTTTTGCAAAAAATATATGTCACATCATATACTCCCACAATGGGTAAAGAGTACCATCCAACTTATCCTCAACATTCAACATACAAAATACGTAATTATTTTCAGCCATGGCCACTGACTAAAATACCCTGATGCAAAAAAATGATTATATCTCAAAAACTTGAACATAAATACTGTATCAAGTTCTGTTAAACATGTAGCAAACTTTGAGATGATCATACTGGCAAACCAAAACCTATATATATCTTTGGCACAAAAAGAAGAAATTTCCTACAGAAGCATTGTGATAATGCATTTGGAGGCCGAAACGAGATCAGATCGTGATTTCGCCACACAGACCAAAAATTTTTTGATCTCAATAATCACCTTGAGTATGCTTCTTGATTTTTGTGTGATCCTAAGACTGTGACCGGAGAGGTGTTGATGATGCCCTATATGAAGTGGCGACCTACTTTGATTCCGATTGTTGAAGTTTGTGGTATGTTGAAGCACGCAAACAACACAAGGAAGAAGAAGAAGCTTGGAGCACAACATACAATACTGAATGTACTACCACTAGAGGAAGAAGAAGAAGTTTGTGGCGACCTACTTGGATACCAATTGTTGGAGTTTGTGGTCTGCTGAAGCACGTAAACAACACAAGGAAGAAGAAGAAGCTTGGAGCACAACATACAATACTGAATGTACAAAGATAAGTGACTCGTTAGGGTTATAGGCATATATACAAGCCAAGGGAAAAAACCTCCTAAAGAGGGAAAAAAGTGCCCGAGCAATCCTAGTGTGTTCAAACACATCACTACCTAAATATATCAACACATTTATTGTATTTTTTAAACGACTTTTTATGGATCATTTACAATTCTAAAAGCCTAGAGGTTTACACATGTAAAAGTGAAAAAAA
Organism: Ceratopteris richardii; assembly: GCA_020310875.1. Lineage (NCBI taxonomy): Eukaryota > Viridiplantae > Streptophyta > Polypodiopsida > Polypodiales > Pteridaceae > Ceratopteris > Ceratopteris richardii. Next base: position 97,179,814 of record CM035414.1, on the reverse strand, counting down.
ATAGCTAAACTTCCATGAATTTGAGGTGGTTGAGTTGCAATCAATGAATCAATCAGTCACCTAAAAGTAGATCAAACTAGATCTTCACTTTCCTAGATTGTAGGAAAGTGAGTTGATTCCCTCCAACAACTAATCTTGCCTTCATTTGGATTCAAAATCCACTTGTAGAATTCCTTGAGCATTTCAAGAGTCTATTTAAAGACTTCAAATCACTTGTACATTACATGGAAGCAATATACATACACATGGTAATCATTGTCTTGCTCCTTCATTTTTCTGCATCATCGTCTTCAACCATAGTAAGCTTGGAGAGGTTGTTGCTCTCTCTACAGAGCTCCAAATCGGATGCCTAAGCATGCACTAGAAAGGTATAAGTGTCTAGTTTATTTCTATAGATGTTTTAAGAAATTGAGTCTTTAAATTGGGAGAAATCTTAGTTTCTTTGTCTTGGGGTCTATCTCGATGCATCTTTAAAAAATAGGAGGTACTAATGTTGAGTGTCAGGTTCATTCCAAAAGCACATTTTGCTTATTTCTTATAATTTAGTGCATTCTTTACACTCAACCCTATGTTTCTCACTCTTCCAAAAGGAGTTTTTCCAATTGTAATCATGCTGGCTACTATGAGCATTTGAAGTTGATTCTCTCATCCAAAGATAGTAAGTTTTTTGAGCTAGTCAATGTGCAAACCTATATATCTTGTACTGACTCTTTCTCCTTGATGCTCCGAAGTAAATAGTGCATTTTATTGCACTTATCACATGCCTATAAGGTCTATTTGAGTCTCCATAAGCTCAAGGGCTGGTCTTGTGCGGGTTGGCTGGATCAAACTTTGTTGCTTCGCAACTCACTTTTCTACCTGCTACAAGCTTCTCCATGTTCTTTTGGTGGTATCAGAGCTAGATCAAGATGGGCAGTGGCTTTCTCTCAATGATTCAGAAGCTTGATCAACACAACTATGCGGCTTGGAAAATCAGAATGGAGGCTTATTTGCAAGGTGGAAATCTTTATGGAATTGTAGCTGGTGATGAAGCTATGCCTATTCCAAGATCCAAAGGAGGACCTACACAAGAGGAGACAAATAAGCTCACACTTTGGTGTACAAGGGATGCTTAAGAAAGGTTTTACATACTAAACTTTATCTCTGACTTTGTATTACCACATATTTGAGGATGGAGGACATCTCAAGAGACTTGGGATGCCCCAGAGACTCTGCTAGTACCAAAGCAAGAAAGAATCATCTTTGGAACGAGTTCAACCAAATGAAGAAGACACCTGAACAAACCACCATAGAGTTTGTTACCAAGGTCAAGGAGTTGCAGATCAGTTAGCATCCACTAGAGAGCTGATTGAAGAAGAGGCTGTCATGAGGCAAATTCTCAATGGGATTCAAAGTGATAAGCAATGGCAATCCTTCAACATGGCTTATGATCTCATCATGGATGTCCAAACTCCAAACTTCAACATCTTTCTTGGGGAAAACTCTTCAATCAAGTGACCAACAATAGCATAAAGGAAGGTAATTCCTATCATGGTAATTCAATGAGTGCTTTATATGCATATAAGAAGGACAAGAATTTGAAAGGCAAGAAGAAGGAAGAAGATGAAGAGGAGACTTTCCAAGCCAACTTCGCAAGCAAGAGCAAGTGGAAAGGGAAGAAGAAAGGACCAAAGCATGACAAAGCCAAAGGTTAGAATGTTCAACCTTGTGCCATCTATGATAAGACCAACCACACCACTCAGAATTGCTGGTTCAATGGGAAGACCCTGAGAGGAAGTGGAAGATATGGATATGGCAACAATAGAGGCAGAGGTGGACACAACTTCAACAATAACAATAGAGACCATAATAGAAGGGACTTCAATAATTATTCAGAAGGTCAAATGCATGAAGAATCATTGCTTCTAATGAATCTAAGCTGCAAAGAACGTAAAGAAGATGATCATTTTTTTTATATAGATTCAGAATGTTCAAATCATGTTGCAGGCAACATTGCTGTTCTATTTGACTTGGAAAGTCTGAAGCTTAGACATGAAGTACAAACAAAGGATGATACTAAGCACAACGAGGAGAAGATTGGTAATGTCAAAGCTTCCAATGGAAGGACAAACATTATGAGTAAGGTTCTCTATGTACCCACTCTCACTAAAAACATAATAAGTGTAGGCCAAATAGTCAAAAAAGGATTGCAAGTTAGGTTCACCGAACATGGATCTTTTGTAAGATCAATGTCAAGGCTTCAAGAAGATAGATGGAGGTGAGAAGCGTGATAGGCTCTTTACTTTTGAATTACGAGAATCCAAGAACATAGCTCTATTCAATTTTGGGTCTCAAACCCTTATTGAGGTTGAAGTGTTTCATAAGAGACTTTCTCATGTGAATGAAAGAACATTGAAGGATATATGCAAGGATCAAAGTGTTCTAGGACTACCAAACATATCAAAGCAGCACACGATCAACAGATGTTATGCATGTTAGATTGGGAAGGCACAAAGATAACTTTTCAACCACAAAGACTACATCCACAACTTCTTAAACTTAGTACATAAAGATGTATGGGGACCAAGTCAAGAACCTTCATTGGTAGGACCAAGGTATTATGTCTCTTTTATTTGATGACCATAGTAGATGGGCTATTCTATACTTTATCGAAAGTAAGAATGAAGTTTTTGATTACTTCAAAAAGTATCCATGTGGAGAACCATACATGCAGATCACTCAAGAAGCTCAGATGTGATGGAGGGGCCGAATATTTTTCCAAAGAGTTTGATGAGTGCTTGCAAGATAAAGGTATCAAAATGGAAGTGATTACCAGGTACTCTCCTCAACTAAATGGAATTGGAGAGAGAAGAAATAAGACATTGGTTGGATCAACAAGAACAATGCTTGAAGAGAAGAGGTTGATACATTATCTATGGGCAGAGGCTATTTCAATTGTTGAGTACCTTGTCAACAGACTACCATCCAAATCACTTCAAGGTATGACTCCTTATGAAGCATTGCATGGAATAAGACCTAGTCTTTGACATTGCAAGGTGTTTGGTTGTTTATCTTATGTTCATTTACCATAAAAAATAAGAGATAAGCTAGATGAAAGGGCAACAAAGGCATTGTTTATTGGGTATGACTCAACTCAGATGGGACAAAGATAATATATCATGTCTTAGGTATTGAAGACAAATTAATGTTAGCTCGAGAAGCTCAAGTGTTCAGAGAAAATATGATTGGAGTCAAAAGTCCACTTAAGACTGTGCCTATTAAGGAGACATAGAGAAAAAGAAAAGAAATTGTAATGGAAGTATCACAACCAACAAAGAAAAGAAAATAAAAGTAGATCCAAGGAAGATAAAGCTCAAAGAAAGGGATGTTACTGAGGAGGAAATAAAAGTAGAAGAAAAGAAATTACAAGCTGAGAAAGAGCCACACCCTCCTCATACAAGTTTTTGAAAAGCTCTATTCCTACCTTATGCAGGGTGGTGATAAGAGAGTGGCCTATGAAGCCCAGCATTAGAAGATGCTAGAGGATTTTTATGGCAAGGCGACAAAGTGGAATCAAAAGGAAATGGAGCACTATGAAGAACTCCATGAGTAGATGATGAGTGTAGAAATAGAGCTTGTGTTTGTTAAAAAGGAATCTCCACTCTTGGACTATTTCAAAGAGCTACCAAGTCCACTTGAAGCAAGGTCCACTATTGTGGCTATGGTCAAGAAACCAAGAAAAGAGACAAAGAAAAAAAAAACTCAAGGGAGCAAGGAAGAAAGAACCCATGGAGAAGGGTTGGAGGATCATCATTAATCTATAAAATTGAAGATGAAAAAGAAGAGAAAAAGATAATAGAAATATTGTCTGTGTCACATAAAAAGAGATCAAATTCTCATACAAACACTAATATTGAAGGCTTCTTGTTAAGGAGTTTGAATTTAGCAGTTCCTAACACTCCCATCAAACTAGTATATACCCAAATACAAGGTTTTGAAGAACTAGAGAAGTAAGTAGAATCAAAGAAGGAAAGTACTTCTAGAGAAACCACTTTGGAAGAAGAAGAAGATGAAAGAGCATTCCTCACCCATGAATACCAAGAAGAGAAAAGAGAAGCTTAGTAAGGAGGAAAAAATCGATGAAGCTACAATAGACATGGAAGAGAAAAAAATTGAAGAAGGTTGTGTGGTGATCAAACACATCACAATGGAAAGATCAGATAAAAAAAGAATCAGATTATGGTGTTAGAATGGATGAATTAGAAGAGAAAGAAGTAGGAAAAAAAGAACCAACATATGATGTAGTAGAAGAAATTCAAAATGTTTTAAATGATATTCAAAATGAAGATTCACACACAAATGTAGAAATGAAAGATGTACTCAGTACAAATCAAGAAGATTCAGAGGCAACACACGAGGAGGAGAAGAAGCATCATGAGAAGATTACAAGCATACAAGCAGAGGATGAAAAGGAAGAAGCAGATAAAAAATGAGAATGATGGGAATAAATATGAACATGAGCAGGAAGACAAATAGAAGTGAAGGAGCAATAGATCACCAAAGGTTTAGAGAGGATTTCTAGGGATATCACAGGAGTTTGTGAAAGAATAATGAATAATATTCAAGATTTTAGGCCATATTTGGTATTGCAGCTGAGTTAGAATTCATTAAAAGTAGCAAAGTAATAGAAGAATATAAGAAGAAGAAGAGTAAACTAGAAGAGGAGCTAAGAGAGCAACAAGATAAGTGAAAAATATTTAGAAAAAGCTATTGCACTCGAGAATGAAATAGTACAAAACAAGAATAGATTGAAGTTTTTGGAAGAAAAATGCAGAAGATAGACTGAGACCATCACAAAAATGGGAGAAGACATCAAGAGGTTAGAATCAAAGAATAGAGTCCTACAAACCTCATATCAAGTGCTTTCCGAAGCCAATGAGGAAATCAATAGGATATTAATGGAAGAAGGGCATATAAAAGTAGAAGAACAAAGCTCTGGAACTCAAAATGAAGAATTAGAGAAGTTAAGGCAAAAAGAAACTCAAATCAAGGAGGAATTGAAGGATGCGAGAGATTTGGAAAAGCAAGCTAATGTGCATGTGGCCAACACCATGAGAGGATACAATAAGCTCAATGAGAAAATAAAGAAAGTACCCATACAAGGTGTAGTTCAAGAAAGGCCAGGTACTACAACTATGAAATCCTCTCTTGCACATGAAACATATGTAGAAGAACCAAGATCTATAGAGCAATTCAATGAGTGAGATGGTATCATACAACATCTACTCATAGATAGGGAGGCTAGGATGAGATACTTTAGAAAGATGCATAATCAATATGAAGATAAAATTGTTAAATTTGCTTTAGAAAATTAAATGAGCCGGATCAGTATCATTGGCTAGCAGATGGGCTTGGGAATACCATTATGTATGGTATTAGAAAGTATAAAAAATTATCACACTGCCAGGGTAGGTGTGCCACCAAATGCATACTTGGAATATGATGAGGATTCGATAATCACTAGAGATTTATTTGAAAAAGTCAATCCTTCATGGAGGAACAAGTAGTAGCCAATGAAAATGCATTTTTTTAATCTAGATTCCATCTTTTTTCTAACTTCTTGTGGAATGTGAACAAAGCAAACACATCCTAACACTTTGAGGTGTGTAAGATCAGGTTTCTTATCGGAATATACCTCCTCTGGAGTCAAGTGATGTATTCCCAATCTTATGCACCTATTCATCAAGTAAATGGCAGTTGTGGTAACTTCAACCCAATAGTACAATGGTACCTTCATCTCATTGAGCATGCATCTTACAATTTCAGCAATTTGCCTATTTTTCCTCTCAACTACTCCATTTTGTTGTGGTGTACACCTACAAGTAAACTACCTTTTGATCCCATTCTCTTGTAGAAAATTTGAAACTTCTTTGAAGAAGTATTCTCCTCCACCATCACACCTTAAGGTTTTGATAGAGCTTCCTTTTTCTTTTTCAACCTCAACTTTGAATCTTTTGAATATAGAAAACACCTCTGATTTTTTTTTCATACAAAACAGCCATACCTTTCTTGAGTGATCATCAATGAAGGTGACAAAAAATCTATGATAGGCCATTGATGCCTCTTGGGTTCATCCCCATGCATCTGTATGTATCAAGTCCAAGACATTTGGGGCCACATAATTGTTCCTCTTGAACGGCTGCCTCGTTTGCTTTCCGAATTGACAAGCTTCACATAACTCATGTATTCCAATGCTATTAAATTTTGGAAGGCCTCTTACCACTTCATGTTTGCTCATGTCCTTTAGCTTTGGAATGTTGGTGTCCTATTCTTTTGTGCCATAAGTCTAGCTCTGAACTCTTCTTGTTCCCACATTGAATGTACATGACCTTTCCATGTGGATGTTGGACGTCCAAAGTGAATATTTCTCTTCTACCTCGAGCAATGACCTTGAAGCCTTCCTTTGGATTCTTTATGAAGCATCCATTCTCATTGAATATGACATGATAACCCTTCGCTACCATTTGTCCTACTGAAATCGAGTTTTTTGAAATTGTAGGAACATGAACATTAGATAGTACCTTTGATCTACTGTATCTCCAAGCCTTATATCTCCAATATGTTCAATCATGTGTTGAGTATCATCACATGTTTCAACACATCCTTTTACACTTGGTATCTATAGATTAGTGAGAAAACTTCCTTAACATGATATATGATTACTACAACATGAGTCAATGTACCATTTTTTGTCATTTTCACAAGAGCTTCTATACTCATGTCTCATTGCAAGTAGTGTGTCCTTGCTTCCTTCACTTGAGGTGCTTGCATAGTTTCTTTGGCTCCTTTGATTGCCTCCATTTGGTCTTCCATTCTTCAGCAAACAATCACTAGCATAGTGTCCTACTTTACCATAATGAGAGCATGTTATACCTTTATGAGAATTATATGAGCCTCGGCCTCTTGCTCTACTTCTACCTCAACCTCTTCCTTGTGTGTTGGCATTTGATGCATCCTTATTGTCTTCCAAAATATTTTGATTGTAGTTGGAGTTGTTGTGATCTCTTCCTTTTCCTCTTGAGCCTCCTCTTGACTTCCTTCCTTTACCTGGACGTGCATATAACATTTGGTTGTGGCTCTCCTTTCCTTTGGGGCCACCAAAGCTAAGATCTTCTGTGACAAGATGAGGGATTAGTTGTTCAAAACCTCGATATGCATCTTTCAAGTTGATGGAAGCTATAGAAGTCTTCCATCTTTCATCTTCTCTCAATCCATTGAGAGTATAACACACAAGATCTTCTTCTTCAACCATTGTGCCAATACAAGCTAAAGCATCACTTAGCTCCTTAATCTTCAAAGTATATTCAGCTATGGATTGACTCAAACTTTTCTTGATTGTGTTCAACTCATTCTTGAGTTGAAGTTTCCTAGCTTTGGTATTTGTTGAATACATCCTTTCAAGAGCTTCCCAAGCATCCTTCGCTTTCTCTAGATGTTGAATATGCCCTAGCATGGCATTAGTAATGACTTCCAAAATGAGGAACATGACTCTCCTATTCATCCCTTCCCATTCTTTTGCTTGCCTCCTTTGGACTTTGGTAGTCGTAGCTTGATTGATTTAAGGTTGAGCATCATCGCCGCTCACAATACCACACAAGACTTTGCCCATTAGGTAGTTGTTCATTGTAAACTTCCACACGGGATAGTTATCCTTATCCAATTTCTCTACTTGTTGATCCAAGTCAGCCATTGAAGACTATCAAAAACTTTGAGAGTTACCTTGAATACTTATATTGTCCTTTGCTCTTGCGTTTGTGAAGCTCCCCCTTGTTTTGTAGCTCCTCTTTTGCTTTGCTTTAATTCCAACACTGTTGATGAAGCTTCAGCACCAAGTCTTCTCTGATACCAACTGTGGAGAATGAGTTGTCCTATGCACAACGAAAACATGTAGTGAAACCTTGTATGTCCAACACTTGGACAAACAACTGCACCTTAGATAGCTTGCTGCTCTCAATACAAAAAACAAATCGACTAGTGCCTTTAGTCAATCAAAGTAGACAAAGATAGAGTTCTAACAAGCTATAAATAACTTAATTTGGACAAGTTTTGATTAGGAAATCAAACTAACAAAGATGAACTACCTATCCACACAAGTCTGTTGAAGAATTGAACTTCACTCTCAGACTGATAACTCCCTAAATATATATCCTTTGAGGAAGGTGGTTGTGATAAGAACATTGCACACAAATAGCTTTCCTCAACAAGCTAAAAATCAAGTAATTTGGATGTGTTTTGGTCTCAAAAGTCAACTGACCAAAATAGACCACCTACACACATAAGTATACTGAAAAACTGGACTTCCCTTTCTTATAGACATCTCCCATAATATAAATGCTTTGAACGATATGGAGAGAAAATTTACATGCAAAGAGCTTTCCAACAAGCTAAAAACCAAGCAATGTAAATATGTTTTGATTGGGAAAGTTCACCAACCAAAATAGACTACCTATCTACACAGGTATGCTAAAAAACTAGACTTTACTCTTTGACTGATATCTCCTAGTATAAATAATCTTTGAAGAAGATAATGGAGATAGAGAACATACACAAGATAATCTTTCTAATGAGTATTTAAACACAAGAAATGATTACACATACACTAAGATATGCGCTTCACAAGAGAGCTATGTACAAAATGATGTGCGGCTTGAAGGAGTCTATGAGAAGACAAAATGACAAATGGCCAGATCCGACTATTGGGAGCTCTTGCCTCTTTTTCTCCTTGTTTAGAATGTGCTCCCACTCCACTTTTATAACCAATGAGAATGTGAAGAAGTTTTTGCCTCCTTCGTAACTCACCACTTTCATTTGATTGCCTACTACATGCCACTTACTACAAGATAGATATTGTATCTTTTAGTCATCATGAATTTTGACTAGACTTTTTTTTTCTTTTCTCTTCTTTTCCTTTGTCTTTATACTTGGTAAATTTATCCAAGCATAGCTCATGTGAAAATGAGCCTGTACATTTATCTTCAGCATCATGCAAGGAGCAAGCACATTGAGATGCATTACCATTATCTAAGGGAAAAGGTTGCAAATGGGGCCAATAATATTCATTTTGTAGATATCTTCAGCAAAAGTTTGTATGTGACCAAGTTAATAAAGTTTTCAAAGGCTATGAGATTGATTGATATGGACACTACCACCTTAAGCTTGAGGGGGAGTGTTGAAAGTGTGAACTATATAAGTTTTATGTGGGCAAAGGGGTCCAAAGACCTTAATGTGGACAAAAGTCATGACTCAAATCACTTAGGGTAATCTCAAGGTCAGTAAGGTTCAGGAAAGGTAGTCTTAAGGCCGTGGAAAAGTCCGGAGAGGCATCCAAAAGCTATAAAAGGAGGTGAAGAAACACCAAATCCATGGAAATCTTGTAGATCATTGAAGACTAAGAGACATATACTCAAGGAGGCTCAAGGAGAGAGTTATCCAAGGCTCAAGGAGTTTAAATGCAGTAGTCCAAGATAGGAAAAATGTAGAGGAGGGTGTTATATGCACAGAGGAGGAGCAAGGAGGAGCTATCAAGCCCACACCCCCTCTAGTCTCTTGTAAGTATAGACATAGTTTTCTTATAATAGTTGTAACTCCTTGTGTACATATCCAATTCAAGAGATTTAAAGTGCATTCTATAGCTTATACATGTATCTTACTTTCCTTATAAGGGCCTCTTGAAATCAATTTTCATGTAGAGAATTTGGTGTATCTCTATAACCCTAATTTTTGCAGATCCTCCATCTCTACATAGTTTGTTTTGTACATAGTTCTTGATTGACCTAAATAGATGCTTTTGAGGTGTTCTATAGCTTGTTGGAGATTGTATGAACCACAATAAGAATAGCTAAAAGCGTACTTGATTTGGATCAATGTGAGGCAGGTGAAAGATAGTTTTGTTGTAGGGTAGCAGAAAAGGTGTATGAAGGGACCTAGGTATTGGGATCATTTCACTTCTAGTGTGCAAATAAGAAGGATTAAATTCCATCATATTTTACATGTGATTGCTATGCTATGGCTACATCTAGTCTTTTTGATGAGAATGAGCCTATTTACTTTGATGAAGCACAAAATTCTAAAACTTGGATGGCTGCTATGTAATCAGAATATGATGCTATTATAAAAAAATGGTACCTGGTTTTTATGTGACTTGCTTGAAGGATTTTGAAACAACTCCAAGTGCAGCAGAAAGCTAGATGAACCTCACAAGTTATTCTCCAAAAATTTGGTGAGACAAATAGAGAACCTATTTAGCTTACAGAAGCCATAACTCCAAAAATATAAAGAATATTTCAAAACTTTTATTTTAGATGGAGATAGTAGACACTAATATCTTTCCAATGAGCTATAGGTCATCCTAAATGGACATTGGAGCACTCAGATATGACTCTTGGAAGATACAAGTATGAGGGACATCTCTAATAGGTGTTGTAGAGAAAACATGCTTTGTTGTAGAAATCATAAATCTAAAACTATACCTCCAATGATCATGACCATCCAACATTAGTCTAAACTCATTAATTCATATAAAAGTTGTGTTTGGTTGCTTCAACATTGGCTCCTAGCAAGAAGGCCATTGGAACTAAGTGGGTATACAAGGTGAAGCATAAGCCTGATGGAATAGTTGGCAGGTATAAAGCTAGGGTTGTTGCAAAGGGTTATGCTCAAGAAAGAGGCACTAATTTTGATGAGACCTTTGCTCTCACATGCCGGATGAATACTATTTGTAGCATCTGTGCACTTGCAACATGGTTGGAACGTACATCAGTTGGATATTAAAACTACATTTTTGAGTGGTGAGTTTCATGAAGAAGTGATGATTTTTAGCCCCATGGTTTTGTGCAAGAAGGGCATGAAAACAAAGTGTGCAGGTTGAAAAAGGCATTATGTGGTTTGAAGCAAGCACCACATGCTTGGTATGAAAAGATACATGCCTATCTTATTGCACATGGTTTTAATAAGAGTCCAACTGAGAGCACCTTATATGTTAAGCATGCAAATGATGTGCTTTTGATCATTGTTATCAATGTTGATGACATGTTGCTCATTGGTCCTCATGAGAAGCATATTTTTTATTTTAAGACTGATTTTCATTCCTAATTTGAGATGTCAGATTTGGGGCATTTGCATCATTATTTAGGCATTTAGTTTATGCAAGTTGATGGTGAAATAGCTTTGTGTCAAAAAAAAAATACTGACACATTATTGTAGTGTTTTGGCCTTGAATACTACAAACCTATTGCCATTCCTATGGAGACATGTTTACAATTGAGTTTTCATGATGCTGGAGATGCATTTGATGTTGCTCTCTATCAGCAAGCTATTGGATTTCTCCACCACCATCTGATTTGAGTCTCTTGAGAAATTTACCTATTTGGTTCTCTACAAGTGCAAGATATCTTTTGAAACAATTGAAAACTTCATCTTTATGTTTCATAAAGTACAAGATTGTCCACCTACTGCAATCATCAATAAAAGATACATAATATTTTGAATCTGAAATGGAAGGTTCTTTGCTTGGACCCCACACATCTGCGTGTACAAGATCCAATAGCTCTTGATGAATATAGCCTTTCCTATTGAACGATTGCCTATGTGCCTTGCCAAATTGACAAGCTCCACACTTGTAGATCATATGTTGCTTTGTGATTTTGGGCAATCCAAGTACACTTTGATCCCTGCATATTTGTTTCAAATTTTTTTCACCAATATGAGCAAGCCTTTTATGCCATACCTCTAATTTAGAGAGTGTTTGAGATCCATAGCCAAACAATGCTATGTTCTTGGTGTCTTCCACTTCAGAAGTGAAGACTCTTCCTATCTTATCTCCTTTATCTATCCTTCTGAATCCTTGCTTGGGGTCTTCCACATATCCTCCATGTCTTGTGAATCTTACTTGCAATCCTTTCTCTACAATTTGTCCAACACTTATCAAATTCTTGGTTATTGTAGGTTCATACAATACCTTGCTTATCTCTTTTATCTATCCTTCTGAATCCTTGCTTGGGGTCTTCCACATATGCTCCATGTCTTGTGAATCTTACGTGCAATCCTTTTTCTACAATTTTTCCAACACTTATCAAATTCTTGGTTATTGTACGTTCATACAATACCTTGCTTACATGGTTCATATTGCCATTTGATGCCTTGACATTACCTATCTTTTCCACTAAATGCCTTGTACCATCACCTATCTACACTTCATGTTTGTTCTTGGGATCTTCTAAGTCAGAGAGCAATGCTATATTTCCTGATACATGATTGAAGCATCTTGAGTCAATATAAAAGACATGATCATCATCCTTACCCTGCTTCAATGATAGGTTCATGAGAGGAAATGAGTCTTCTTGACTTTGATCGTCAGTATCATTTTTGTACTCCTTCCTTCTTCTATATCCACTTTGATAGTTGTTATTGTTGTTGTGATAGTTCTTGTTGTATCCTCCATTGTATCTACCTCTATTTGATCCATAGCCACCTCTATTGAATCCTCTTCCTCTCGAAATTTCTTGGATTCATGTAATTTTCTTCATTAGTGTGATTAAAATAACCACATATGTTGCAAGGTTGGGATGTTTCGGGTCTCCCCCTACCTTGCTTTCCTCATCTACCTCTACCTCTAGCTCTTCCTTTACTTGTGAAGCTGGCTTGGAAAGAGCTACCTTCATCTTCATTCTTCTTCGACTTTGACTTATCCTTAGCTTTAGCTTTATCAGAGTATAAGGCAAAAGATTGATTACCCCTTGAGGATTCACCATTTTTGTTTAGCTTTGCTTCATGTATGAAGAGTTGGCCCATTAGAGTATTGAGGTCAGGCAACTGCATGTCCATGTATAGATCCATGGCAGTTATGAAGGATTCCCACTTATCATCAGCTTTAATGCCATTAATGATTTGCCTTATGATTTTCTCTTCTTCAATCACCTCTCCAAGACTTCCTAATTGATCAGAGATCTCCTTCATCTTGGTGACATAATCAGTCACACTTTGCTTGGGGCTTTTCTTCAAGGTAGTAAACTCCATCCATAACTGATTCTTCCTTGCTCTAGTATTTGAAGAGAAGAAGGCAACAAGTGCATTCCAAGTCTCCCCTGAGGTCGTACATACTTTTACATGAGGTAAGAGAAAATTAGAGATTGAGTTCAGAATATAAGACCTCACTAATACATCCTTTGAACACCAAGTTGTAAGTCTCTCTTGCTCTTCATGTGATGCTTGCCCTTTGCTTCTCATTGTTGGCATGACTTCATCTTTAGATATGTATCCAAAGAGATTTCTTCCTTGAAGGTAGGCCTCCATCCTCAGAGACTAGCCTGAGTAGTTGTTCCTATCCAATTTGTCTATGTTAGAGGAAAACCATATCCCATGTTGACTCAACTATGCTCTGATACCACTGTGAGAAGAAATGGTGGTCACACTCCAAGGATGAGTCTGGTGTTGTAATAACCTGCTTTACACCTACCAAATTAACTTCAGAGATGCTAAGTAAACACCATGGGCTTGCTAATGATGCATTAATACCTTCTTAGTACTTTGGAAGATCAATCTCAAATTGATTCATCAAAACATATGACTTGATACAAAACAATTGATCAAAAACTTGTTATTTTGGGATGGAAAGCACTTTGGAATTTCACTCAGAGCTCACAGCCTATTGGGAATTCATCAAAGATACTTTGCACACTTTCAATTAGGTATATGATGAACCTAAAGCAATGAATTTGATGAATTTGAATAGACTATACTAAGAGAAAGCAATTTAAGAATATTGGGATGTCATCCCCATTTTTCAGGAATACTCTGCATGCATACATAGGTCACTTCAAATAGATGTATATGATAAAATAATGAACCAAATATGATTTAAATCGAGATAAATAAAATAGGATTATCACTATACCTATATCAATTTAAATTGCACCAAAAGAATAAGTATACATAGAGAAATAAATTATCAAAGTTGACTAAGATTGTGAAAACTGACCTGTAGTAGTATATGAAGAGAACTCCAAGATCAATCTGTATTGCACATATGGTATATGGATTGATTGGACATGAGTGAGAAGGAGGAGCACAATTGTGCTTGACTAATGACTTGATACTTGCTCCAAACTTCCTCCAAATGTAGCAAAGAACTCTGCTCTACTCCACAACTCTTCTCATGTGCATATATAGAGAAATTTGAATTCAAACTTTGGGGGGATTCCACCTAAAAGTTCTTTCAACTTAGGGAAATTTCATCTAAGAGATTTCTCCAAATTTAGATGCTTGTGTGGCACCTAACAAAGTTTCAAGATTCTCTTCTCTTTTATCTTTTTGTGATTTTACATTTCAACTATTACAAGAGATAGTTTCTATGGCTTCTCTCATTGAGAGTACAAAATAATATTATTACATCAGTGATGATCAAGCACTAGGCTTGGATAAAGATGCACTATTAGATGATTTGAGTGCACATTTCCATATACGATAGAATCACATATGAGAACTGAGACAAATATGCGATAAATGCACAAAATACGAAGTGTGTTTAAACCTAGAAAAGTGTGTATCATGGTAAAAGAAAAGGGAAAATCTTTGGTCACATAGTATCTATAATGGGATATCAACGGATGACCATTGCAGAATTATGGCACAGTAGAATGGTGAAGGAAGTACAAGAATTCATGGAACATTATGGATATTATCAATTATTTATCCACATGTATGCTAATCATAGGCAAGCCATTGTAGCCATTTAAGGAGTTTCAAATGGAATGATGAGTGTAAAAAGTTATTTGTAGAAGAAAAATGACATCTGTGCTCAAAACCAATTTTGACAATGCCTAACTAGAGTACACCATTCCATGTCCATGTTGATGCCTCTATTTTTTTTATTTGATGCATGCTAACATAACCCATAGAGGATGGAAACATACACAAATAGATAACTAAATGCAGCTTAGAGGAACTACACCACAACTAAACATGAAGGATTGTTGGAGTTTGAGGTCCACGGAAGCACGTGAATAGCACAAGCAAGAAGAAGAATCTTGGAACACAACACATAATACTGAATGTATTACCACTAGAATGTCCAAAGACAAGTAACCCGTTAGGGCAATATGTGTATATACAAGTTGGGGGAAAAACCTCCTAAAGAGGGAAAAAATTGCCCGGGAGGTCCTAGTGTGTTCACATACATCACTACCTAAATATATCATCAAATCCCCCCTAGGAGTGATGCAGTGAACAAGGAGCTGGCACTCATGTATAAGGAAGTTCCAAGCTATGTGGAATCAATCCACAAAATAAAAGTAGGCCCAAAGCTTTGTAGAAAGCTTCAAACTTCTCCCTAGGAAGAGCCTTCGTGATAAGGTCTACAAGGTTCTCCTGTGTGGGCACATATGCCAAGTTGATCTCTCCAACAGAGAACCTCTCCCTTACATAATGGTAATGCACCTAAATGTGCTTAGTGCAAGCATGTAATATAGGGTTTCCCGCAACTACCAATGTGCTCTGACTGTTAGTGAAGATGGTGGTGGCAAAAGACTGACCAACACCTAAATCATCCATAAGGCATCAGAATCACACACACTCAACAATTTCTATGAAAGGTGCCTTATATTCAGCCTCACAACTGGAAGTGGCCACAGTAGCCTGCTTCTTGCTCAACCAAGATATACATGAGTTTCCAAGCATGAAGAAAAAGCCACTAGTGGACACGAGTGTCATAGCAAGCAACTTAGTCAGATTCAAAAAAATCATGTAAATCTGGGAGTAGTGATCCTCCTTTGAGATAAAACAATCCAAGTAGCCAGGTACCACTCAAGTAGCGAAACTATTTTGATCTCCTAATCACCGTGAGTATTCTAACCAAATTTCATACGAGTCTGAGACTGTAACTAGAGAGGTGTTGATGATGCCCTAAATGAAGGGTGACTTGCTCTGATACCAATTGTTGGAGTTCAAGGTCTACAGAAGTAGGTGAACAGCACAAGGAAGAAGAAGAAGGTTGGAGCAGTGCTTAGCCTTATGTGCTTATGTACTCAGTTATATGGTATGTCAAGATTTTGTAGGACAGATGTTGTGAACAATGTGCTTACTATTAACACTCTTTTTTATGTCATCAGTCAAGGGTATTTCATGCTTTGCCTTCATTGTTATCTCTAATCCTCTTATCAAATGGATTGACAGGGTTCTTTTCAATTTCTAAAAGAGATTGAAACTAGTGTTCTTTTTTTCAGGCGTATACTTTTGTTCCCCAAGGGGAACAATTCAGACTGCCTCTTTATATATCTTGATGTGGCAGATGCTCCAAGTTTGACTTATGGTTGGACGAGATATGCTCAGTTTAGCTTGGCTGTTGTTAATCAATATAATTCAAAGCTTTCAGTCCGCAAAGGTTCCTCACTTTTGACCAATAGCTATAAATCTTTTTGAGTGCACATTACCAATAAAAACAATATTGAAAAGAAAGTTTGATTGGTGACTGTTTGCAGAAACACTCCATCATTTTAATGCAAAGGAGAACGATTGGGGTTTCACTTCTTTTATGCCTCTTCGAGAAGTATATAATGGCAATAAGGGCTTCTACGTAAATGATACTTTGATTTTAGAAGCAGGTGTTAATGTGGGAAAGTCCATGGATTATTGGACATATGATTCAAAGAAGGAAACAGGTTTTGTGGGCCTAAAAAATCAAGGGGCTACTTGTTATATGAATTCACTTCTTCAGACCTTGTATCATATTCCATATTTTCGGAAGGTGATCATCTCTAGATTTTCAGTGAACGCTGCTTTGATTTAAAAAATTTGAATTGTATTGTTTGCCTTACTAATTACTTTAATGTGTTGTGATGCAGTCTGTTTATGATATGCCCACAATGAAAAATGATGTCCCATCAAACATCATTCCTCTTGCCCTTCAGAGTCTTTTCTACAAAATCTAGTTTAGTGATACTAGTGTGTCCACCAAAGATTTGACAAAATCCTTTGGTTGGGATACGTTTGATTCCTTTATGCATCATGATGTGCAAGAGCTGAATCGAGTATTGTGTGAGAAGCTTGAAGATAAGATGAAGGTGAGTGCGATAACATCCCAATGCACTTTTCTGTTCTGATATTCACGTTTTGCAAAATATCCTGATGTTTTATCTATGTATATGTGTATATTTTTTCGTAGGGCACAGCTGTAGAAGGAACAATTCAGCTGCTTTTTGAAGGACATCATATGAACTACATTGAATGCATTAATGTAGATTACAAATCCACCAGAAAGGAATCATTCTATGGAACACACAATACTTAATGTATTACCACTAGAATGTACAAAGATAAAAAACCCGTTAGGGCAATAGGTGTATATATGAGCTGGGGGAAAAATCCTCCTAAAGAGAGAAAAAAGTACCTTGAGGATCCTAGTGTGTTCACACACATCACTACCCAAATATATCAACAAGGATTAGGTATGGTTTATGCTGTGAAGGAATTGTAGCATTATCTCCTAGCCAATAAGTTCAAATTCTTTACATACCATCAAGCCTTGCTTTACTTAGTGAATAAACCTTGTAGTTCTGAAAGATTAGTAAGATGGTTTCTCTTACTAATGGGATATGATTGTGAGGTAGTGGTTAGAAAAGGTAAACCCATGCCCAAGGCAGATCACCTTTTATCAATTACTTCAAGAAAATCCCCATAAGATATATCAAATGATCTTCCTTATGCATATTTGTTGAACCTAGAAGTAGTTCTTAACTAATTAAGGCAATTAGTGCCAATCTTGACATATGGACCCAAGAACCCTAAAGCAAAAACACAAGAGAAGGAAATAATAAGATCACAAAGATATCATACATGCACAAGAAGCATCTATAAACAAGATGAACAAGGAATATTAATCTACTATGTAGAAAAATCAAAGCATCATAAGTGGTTGCAATCAGCACATGCTGATGCCTTAGGGCAGCACTATGCTAAACAAAGAACTCTCCAGACACTCAAACGATCAAGTGTACACTAGAAAAAGATGGAATCGGATGTGCATAAAGTGAGTAAGGAGTGTCCAACTTGTATTAGTAGACCCCCAATTGAACACACAATAGTATACGAAGTTTCAGTAATATCTGATTGGAGTGAACTTTTAGTCGACTTCTTAAAAACAAAGACTTTTCCCAAAGATATGACATTAGCTTGACAAAGAACTCATGCACAAGAAGCACTGGAATATGCATTAATTCTAGATGATTTGTAAAAATATAGAAGAGACAAATATTTCAAATTTTGTATACATGAGAATGATTATTATGAATATTGGAAATTGGGCATAATGGTGTTGCAAGTGGACACTTTAAACCTGACCATGTGATCAAAGTCATTCTATTTTCAAGTATTTGGTGGTACACGCTTCACATGGATGCTCATACCTATGTGAAATGTTGTGACATGTGCTAGAGAGCTCAATATCCTATGCAAAAAGACAAGATACCCTTGAGGCAAATGATGGGAGGATGTGCATTTTCCAAATGGGGTGTAGACTTTGTAGGAACCATCATCACCCAACCAAAAACTATCAAACTAAGTACATCGTAGTTGCCACATATTACCTCACCAAGTGGGTGGAAGTGAGAGCTACATGTAAGAACAATGGGAACCCACAACTAGGTTCTTATTTGAGAATGTCTTCATAAAGTATAGACTTCCTATAGCACTAGTCAAGGATAAAGGAACACATTTGTTGAATGAAGTGATTGAATATCACCTACAAGATTTCATCGTGATTCACAAGAGATCAGTACATTAAAAGGTTGATTCCCTTATTCTATGATCATATTTTGACGAAAAAAGACTGGTTGAGAGCGCCATTTGCTGAATGTGAGTACATTAAGTTAACAAGTTCAATTTGAACCGTAAAGTTCACGGCATATGCACTTATCATAATTTGCACACATTTAAATTTAAACAAAATAGTTATAAAACTATTGTATCTAGAAGAAACACGTTGTTCTAATACCAACATAAAGCATTACTTTAGCGTTTGCAATAGTTTTACTTATTAACTCAATATGTTCAGAAACTCAAATTATGAGTGGTTCCTCACGTTGTGGAATTCGTGTCGTGGCGGAACTAAAAGCGGCGGAAAATCCTTGTCTGGCAGAGGTGATATTTCGTCCGTGATGAAGGTAGGAGTTGAAATCGTTGCAAAAGTTGACAGAGCTCGACTCCTGAATGTCAGTTGACGATGAGAAGCGTCGATCAAAGCGAATGGGGCGAATACGGTTCAACATCATCATCATCATCAGTAGTTGTAGTGGTGAGAACAACAGATTTAAGCATCAGAAAGTCTCCTCGGATTGGGTCCGAAGGTTTCAGAAAAGTGGGCACAACGCAAAGTAAATGATTGGAGTTGGAGAAACTATCGACGCATGTGTGGAAGGTTTGCTCACAAAATTCGAGTGGCGTTGAGAAACAGATGTGTGTAAGTCTGCGTAGCCATAAAAGAAGCGACAAGACTCAGGCCTTTCCTCAATCTCCTGCGTGATAACCTGCTATCTCTCGATAAATGCGCCAAGACCTCTCTTGTTGCTGTTGGCTCTCCCTTCTCTTCTCTATCTGGCTTCCACTCCCATTGCAGCCTGTTGTCCCTCCTCCAAAGCATCCAAGTAATGCACAGTGGAAAAAAAGATGTCCTGATCGTCCTCGGCTAAGCTGCCATTACCTCCATGCATGCCAAAAGCCCATTCACCCTTGGCGTGTCACAATCATACTCTACTCTTTCTTCTTCGTGCTAATTACAGACAAACCTCCCTCACTTCCCATGCTTGCATTAGCTCACCAGAACTTTAACACATAGATGAAGCGACAAAAGCACACGTACTTCTCCGAACACACTCTCTCAAAAAACCATACATGTAAGCCTACTCCATATCTATCCTCTTCCAATCTCATATTCTTATGTGTTTCCTTCCTCCAAACTCCACTAGTACCTGTCCATGCAGATTTTCCACTCTTCCACACGTAGACATGCATGCATAATCAATCTCTCACACGCATTCTCGATATACACTTCTACAATGAAAGAGATTTTCTTGATACAAATTGATTTTTATAAGGAACTCAATGTACATAAACAAAAAGAGAGTTCAGAGTGATCTCAGAGTTCACGGATCAAAAGATAAAAGTTTACGAGGCAGGCATGGATCAATCCAAATGCAGTTCTCCAAACAATTGCATGATTTCCAATTTGTATTTTCTAGCATAGCATAGCATAGCATTGTTTCATATAAGACTTGCAGAATAAAAGTCACGTTTTGCTTGTGAGTTGTTCGTGACTACAAATTGGCTCTATCAAAGATCTATGCTAAATCTCCACCAATTACCTCAAGCTTGCAAAATCATTCACATACATAAGCATATGTCTCCATTATTTGATGTTGGAAAAGATGGATGGACACTCCAAGAAATGAGTAGGTACTTCCAAATCCTGCTTAGTACCAGCCCCTTGAAGGTTCAGAGATGATATTTGGGCCCTCTTAGCTTTCCAAAGACACTATACAAGTGCCGATGTACTTTGGAAATGATGTATGAAAAGATTGAATCAAAACAAACTACTTCCAAATAGAAGAATCAATGAAAACCTTCTATTTTTTATCATACACCTGCTCCTTGTTCTGCTCAGTGCTACCAGTACAGTAGGAATTAGAAAAATTCCTTTTAGAGGTATTCAATTATCTTAGTAAGCTAATGATTCCAAGTGAAATCACTTGAAATGATGCACTATACACAAAGCAATCAATTTAACAAATGAATCATTAACCTGGATTTTTTAGGACCTCTATAGAGTTTGACCAGTGAGTGCTTCGATATGCATTTCTCTGCATTGGCTGAATGGATTCTTCAAACTTTTTCACCATGTAGATAACGTGGAGCTGATTCCAACAAGTTGACAGATATGAAATACTATAACAGAGAGATCATAGATGAACACTGTAAATGTAATGTATTAATGAACAATGTTGTACAAGGTCATAGGCTTGGTAATTATAGCATGATGATAGAGAGTAGTGTAGGTTACAATGTAGGCCTCACACTCTTACAGAATGGCAATGGAGAACTTGGGAAGTAAGACTTTTACACACGACTTTTTCAAGTCACCTTTTATAAGTGCTTTATTCAAATTTGAATTTGAATTCAACTTTTGGCTCTCTCTAAAAGTATTCCTTCAATCTAGGAGATATTCCCTCAATGAAGTAGTTACTTTTCTAACTAACAAGTCCATGAGTTTTTGGTAGGTTATTACAAATATTCTCTCAAGCCAAATAAATGACTTTTACAAATGTAAAAAGATAAAACCTTTCTAGCAATGGTTTTCATTCAGCTTCACCTATTTACGAACTTCAAGCCAAATGTGTGGGCTTGGACTTTGCACCAACAACTCCCTCTCAAGCCAAAAATTTTGGCTTGGTCTTCATCTTCAATCTTCATGAATATCTGACAATCTAATCATTGACTTAAACCTGCAAAGTTTTGTACCATCTAATGCTTTAGTCAACAAGTCTGCACATTGCATATTAGTTGATACATATGTCAACTCAATATCCTTGCTCAATAGCTTTTCTCTCACATAATGATAGTGAACTTCTATATGCTTGGTCGTAGCATGATAAATAGGATTTGCTGCAGGTGTAGTGAACCTGTATTATCTCCAAAAATCCTTGGAGATGTAGTATGCAAACCTAATTCTGTATATAACAATTTGATCCATATGGCCTCTTGAGTAGCATTGGCCAATCCTCTATACTCTGCCTCTGTGGAAGATAAAGCAATAGTAGGTTGCTTCTTTGAAGACCATGATATTCGCTTATCACCTGCAAAGGATAAGTATCCTAAGGTACTCCTCCTATCATCTATGCATCCTGCCCAATCTACATCTGAATATACCTTTGATGTCCAAGTCTGATGTATAAGGGAAATATAATCCATGATGTTGAGTACCCTTAAGGTACTTCAAGATCCTTTTGGCAGCCTCCAAGTGAGGTGCCCTAGGCTTGTGCATAAACTGACTTAGAACCCTTACTCCATAAGCAATGTCAATCCTTGTCAAAGTAGAATAATTCAAGCTTCCCACTATGCTTTGGTAACCTCCAATGTTCTCAAGTACATCATCTTCATGAGCACTTAATTTTAGGTTTACCTCCATTGGAGTACTTGCAACTTTGGCATCCTGCAAGTGAAACTTCTTTAGCATATCCTGTAAGACAATAGTTATGCAATATAACACAGGAGCAGTAGCAGAGAAGATAACACATATAGGAGAATCTCAACAATTTTTTACTAGCAGCAAGTACAAAGATGATGGTGTTGTCCACCCATGCGCTCTCAAGGTAGAGCTTAAATGGTGATCTAGACAACTCTAGATAGGGAGATACAAGGTAGAGGTATGCTGGCTCAATTCGATGTCTCAGGTAGTGCAGAAGTCATGTATATATAGGATCATGGGTGACCTTCCATGGACGGCTATACATGGGCGATAGAGCGTGGGTGGCCACTGCCCGCATAATTGCCATACACGGCTTAGGCCGGTTGAACCGACCTAACAAATATAAATGATTTCTCACTCTGACAGGGAATATTCCATGGAATATTCCCTTTATCGTCACGCGAGGGGCGCTGCCCCTAGGCCCCCACCAGGGGGCCCGCTGGCCTCCTTCGACCCCCCAACCAAGGCTGCTCAGCGTTACCTCGGACCCCACAATTGGGGACCCTAGTAGCTCCCTTTCCTTACAATACCTTACATGGTCCAATATGACCTTCATCCAACATGCAAGTTGGGAGTCCCATCAATTGGGTAATGTACGCTTGGCTTCTCCTCATAATGGAGGCCTTACAAAATGTGCATACATTCATGAGGGGTAGACATTGATCATATACTAACACCCCCTCAATGTTTACAGATGATAAATCAAGTAGGTCTCGGTCCTATGCCTATCTGTTCAACATGCCTGTTGAGCTACTCTCTTCCAAGTGCTTTAGTGAATATGTCAGCACAATTTGCCTCTGTTGGGCAATATTCTAGCTCCACAATTTCATCTTCAATTAGCTCACGAATGTAATGGTACTGCACTTCTATGTGCTTGGTGCGAGCATGAAATACTGAGTTCTTTGCAATAGCCATACAACTTTGATTATCACACTTGAGTACAGTCGCCATATTTGATGGAAAGCTTAGATCTGTAAGAATTCTCCTTAACCAGACCGCCTCATAAGAAGCAAAACAAGCTGCTTTGTACTCTGCTTTAGTGGAGGAGAGTGCGAGAGTTGGTTGCTTCCTACTTACCCTTTTTACTAGTCATATGGCGAGAAGCTCCACTATCTAAATTCCATGGTTCATCAACACGAGCTTGAGCAGATAAGCATACCTCTTCAATAGCTACCCAAAGTTCTAGCTCTCTGTTGTTTGCAGACTCTTTGGTCTTCCACGATGATTTTACAGTCCCATTTCGTTCATCAGCTTGCTTCTTTCTGCAATCCTTGATGGCATGTCATTTCTTTCACAATAGAAGCAACTTCATGTGAACTTTTTCTTCTTTGGCTTCTTCTTTGATCCATCAGAAGAGCCTTTACCTTTTGCATTTGCTGAGAATGCAGCATCACTTGTACTTTGCTGATTCTTTAGCCGCATCTCTTCTTCTACAAGCATCACACAAAACTCTTCAAATGTAAGGGGAGTTGGTCTTACTTGAGTGTTAAGGGTTGTTACTAATCCATCATTCTTTGCTGGAAGAACACATACACATCTTCGAGCCAGCTCTTCTAGTGTTTTGACAAGACCAACTGCAGCCAATTGATCTTGAAGATGTTTTATCCGTTTGTTAAAATCTTTAGCCTTTTCAGAATCATAATTCTTTTCATTTGCCAAGTGATTTTCTAAATTTTGTATCCGAGTGTGATTCTTGGTCTCATATTGATGAGCCAATATGCCCCAAGCCTCATGTGCTTTAGTGGTATGTTGAACTAAAGTAAGCATAGGATCACTTACACTAGTGACAATTGCACATAATGCATCAGCATTCCGCCTCTTCCAAGCTCGTAGAAGATCTGGATCTGGCTGAATCATCAATCCATAATTTGTTGGATCTTCAACTGGTATAGGCTCTGGATCCAATCCCATGGGTCCCATGACAGTGTCAAGTAATTCATAGGAGTCCAAAATTGCAGAAATTTTGAACTTCCAGAGTGTATAGTTGGTTCCATCCAGCTTCCCTTCAGTGAATGCAGGTGGGCAAATTTGAATAGGTGTAGCATTAACATTAGCTGAAGCACCAAGACCAGTGTTCGACGATGACGCCATCATGTAATCAATCGAATAATCTACTCATATTCTAGTCTGCTAGTAGGCTAAAATAATGATACTTCTCAAGCTATTCGACCTTATGGCTCTCATACCATGTAAGACAATAGTTATGCAATATAACATAGGAGCAGTAGCAGAGAAGATAACAGATATACGAGAATCTCAACAATTTTCTACTAGCAGCAAGTACAAAGATGATGGCCTTGTCCACCCGTGCATCTCTCAAGGTAGAGCTTAAATGGTGATGTAGACAACTCTAGATAGGGAGATACAAGGTAGAGGTATGCTGGCTCAATTCGATGTCCCAGGTAGTGTAGAAGTCATGTATATATAGGATCATGGGTGGCCTTACATGGACGGCTATACATGGGTGGTAGAGCGTAGGCAGCCATCGCCCACGCAATTACCATACACGGCTTAGGCCGGTTGAACCACCTAACAAATATAAATGATTTTTGACTCCGATAGGGAATATTCCATGGAATATTCCCTTTTTTGTTGCATCGGGGGTGCTGCCCTCAGACCCCCACTAGGGGGCCCGCTTGCCCCTTGGGACCCCCAGCCAAGGGGCCCACTAGCCCCTTTGGACCCCCCAGCCGGGGCTGCTCACCACTACTGCGGACCCCACAATTGGGGACCCTAGTAACTCCCTTTCCTTACAATACCTTTCATGGTCCAATATGACCTTCATCCAACATGCAAGTTGGGAGTCCCATCAATTGGGTAATGCATGCTTGGCTTCTCCTCATAATGGGGGCCTTACAAAACGTGCATACAATCATGAGGGGTAGACATTGATCATATACTAACATATCCTGTATATATTTTCTTTGAGTAATGTAAATTCCAGAGTTAGTATAGACTAACTCAAGTCCAATAAAATATTTTAGTGATCCAAGGTCACTAATTTTGAACTCCCTCAGCATTTGGTTCTTGATCTGTTTGATGCAATTAGCATCATTACCTGTGAGTATGATATCATCAACATATACACATAGGTATATTACCTCTGAATTACTTCTCTTGATGAATAGAGAAGTATCTGCTTTACTCAGGATAAAACCCTAATCCTAAAGGTATGTAGTCAACCTATGGTTCGATGCCCTAGGTGCCTGCTTCAGTCCATAAAGAGCTTTGTTCAATTTACATACATATGTTGCCTTGTTTGGGTCCTCATAGCTTGGAGGTTGAGACATGTACACCTCCTCTAAAATCGAGCCATTTAGAAATGCATTTTTTACATCCAACTGATATATGTTCCAATTCTTTGATGCAGCCACACTTTCCAATACCCTGATGGTTGACATTTTGGCCACATGTGAGAAGGTTTCTTCATAATCAATTCCTTGGGTTTGTGCAAAACCCTTAGCCACAAGTCTAGCTTTGTACCTACGTACTAATCCATCAGAATTCATTTTGATCTTATAGATCCATGTAGAACCAATTACCTTCATAGACTCCTTCTTTGGTACTAGTTCCCAAGTATCTAAATTGATGATGTCCTCATCATCTGAGTTGATGTCTCCATTTGGTGTAGGCTCCTCCTTAGTGAGGCTTGGAAACTCCTCTTCTAAGTCATAAGGTAGTTTTACTTTCCTGCATTCACTATCAAACCAAGAGTCATTCTCATCAAATACAACATCTCTACTCACCATGAATGGATTGTAGAACCTATGTGCTTTTTGATTTAGATCATGCCCTATGAAGATGCACTTCTCTGCCTTAGGACCTCTTATCTGAGAAGGGATATGCACATAAGCTACACATCCAAAGATCCTGCAATGATCAAGTGAAGGTCTTCTACCATGCCATGCTTTATATGGGGTCATCCCATCAAGAGATTTGGATGGCAACTTGTTTACAAGATAAGTGGCAGTAGATACACTCTTCGCCCACAAGTAGTTAGGCAATTTTTCTCATTTAACATTGACCTAGCCGTTTCAACAATTAATCTACTTCTCCTCTCTGCCACCCCATTTTGCACAGGGGTATATCTTATTGTGATTTCTCTTTTGATTCCTCTGTCTTGCAAGAATATATCAAACTCATTTGAGAAGTACTCACATCCTCCATTTGACCTTAGTCTTTTTAGGTTTCTACTTGTTTGGTTCTCAACAAGTGCAAGATACTTTTTAAACCAACTAAATACTTCATCTTTGTGCTTCATAAAGTACAATACAATCCACCTACTATAATCATCAATGAAAGATACATAATACCTTGATCTAGAAATTGGAGGGATTATTACTTGGTCCCCATACATCTGTATGGACAAGCTCTAGGTAGTCCTCATGCATGTATCCTTTCCTTGAGAAGGGTAACCTGTGAGATTTTCCAAACTAACAAGCATCACAGTTGTAAATCATGTGATGCTTAGATACATTAGGTATCCCAAGCACACATTGGTCTCTACATATTTGTTTCAAGGTTCTGTCACCAACATGCCCTAATCTCTTATGCCAAATTTCAAGCTCTGATAATGTTTTATCTTTATAACTATAAAGTGCAATGTTCCTTGTATCCTCAAGTTGAAAAGTGAATAATCTACCTGTCTTTTCTCCTTTGGTAATTCTCTTGAACCCATGTTGGGGATCCTCGACAAATGCTCCATATGGGTTGAATCTAACCTGAAAGACCTTTTCCACAATCTGTCCAACACTCATCAGATTCTTGGTAATTGTTGGTACATATAGAACCGTACTCAACAGATTCTCTTTTGCATTAGAGGTCTTAACATTCCCTACTTTAATAACTGAGTGCTTGGTGTCATCACTTGTTTGTACCTGATGCTTACCCTTTGGTTCCTCAAGGTGAGAGAGATGAGCTACATTGCTTGCCACATGGTTTGAGCATCCTGAGTCAATGTAGAAGAGATGGTTATAATTTATACCTGGTTTTGAAGTCATGTTCATAATTAGAAGAGAATCTTCTTGCTCCTCTATGTAGTTGTTGTAATATTTTTTGGATTTGTAAACTTCTTGGTAGTTGCTATTGTAGTTGTGGTTGTAATTGTTGTTGTATCTGTGGTGGTGATTGAATCTTCCTCTTGATTGTGTATATCCACCTCTTTGATATCCTCTACCTCTCTGATTTTTGAAGTTCCTGAAACACTAATCTATAGTATGATTTGATAATCCAAAAATATTGCATGATGAGGAGTTATAAGGTCTCCCCCTAGCTTGCTTACCTCCTCTGCCCCTTCCTCTTGAGGTTCTACCTCTCCCTACATAGCTGGCTAGGGAGGTATTTCCTTCATCTTCAACCTTTTTGTTCTTCCCTTTCTCTTTGGACTTACTCTTATTAGTGTATATCGCAGAAGAGCTATTACCTGTTGATGAATCTCCGTTCTTGTTGAGCTTGGCTTCATGGGTGAATAGTTGCCCCATGAGTGTGGTAAGGTCTCGAATCTACATGTCCATGTATAGGTCCATTGTAGTTGTTTAGCTCTCCCATTTTAATACCATTGATTACTTGTCTTAAAATCTGAACCTCTTGAATTTCTTCTCCTATGCTTGCCAATTGATCTGCTACATCTTTGACTTTGGTCACATACTCTGAGATCCCTTGCTTAGGTTGTTTTCTTTGAGTGGTAAACTCAATCTAGAATTGGTTCTCTTGATATATTTAGGCAGTGATGTGTGTGAACACACTAGGATCGCTGGGGCACTTTTTTCCCTCTTAAGGAGGTTTTTTTCCCCCAGCTTGTATATACGCCTATTGCCCTAATGGGCTACTTATCTTTGTACATTCTCTAGTAATACATATAGTATTGTGTGTTGTGCTCCAAGTTTCTTCTTCTTCCTTGTGTTGTTCGTGTGCTGCCATAGACGTCTAACTCCAACAATTGGTACTAGAGCAGGTCGTCACTTCATCTAGGGAGCCGTCGACACGCCTCCGTTTGCAGTCTTAGAATCGTACAAATTTTGGCGAGCATACTTAGGGTGTTTTTGAGATCAAAACATCTTCGCTCTGTGGTGCCAAAATCGCGATGTAAGCTCGTTTCGGCCTCCGAATGCACTATCACAGTACTTATGCAGGCTATTTCGTCTTTTTGTGCCAAAGGTATATACCTGTTTCTGTTTTCTAGTATAAGCGTCTTGAAGTCTGCTACAGGTTTCGGAGAACTCGTCTGGGCAGTTCCGTTCAACTTTTTGAGATATAGTCAATTTTGTGCATCAAGGTATTTTAGTCACCAGCCATGGCTGAGAGGAGTGATGTATTCCATATGTTGGCTATTGAGGATAAGTTGGATGGTACCAACTACCCATTATGGCTTATATGATGCGACATGTATTGTTTGCAAAAGGATTGTGGAACATTGTGCAGGGTGTTGAAAGACGTCCTATTACACCTGTAACAATAGGTACTACGAATACAGGTGTTGGAGCTGATGAAGATGGTGTCAAAGCTGATATTGTGCAGATTCTTGTTTGTGTTGCTGTTTCTACTGCACCTACTAGAGAGCAAATTCGTTGGGATGGCAGAGATGCCTAGGCACATGCATTGATAGCTTTGTCTGTCAAACCTGCCATTATTCCTCATATTCGCTCTTGCAAAACAGCTAAGGATGCTTGGGATACACTTACCACATTGTACCAAGCTAGGAATGAGGCTCGTGTTGCTTACCTCCAAAAACAGTTGGAGAGTGAGCACATGAATGAAGGTGATTCTATGAACAATTTCCTAACAAAGATCAAAGACTTGAAGGAACAATTGATTTCTGCTAATGAGGTTATACCAAATAGCTCACTTTGTGCAGACCGTTCTGAATGGTCTTCCTGATTCATATCAGAGTTTTGCTTCTACTGTTCGGTTGATCATGAAAGGCAATCCAAATGCCTTGTCATTTGAGGAGTTTGTCTTTGTTCTATTGCAGGAAGATCAGTCTAGCCAGAACAGGTCCATTATGCGTGTTGCAGATCAAGCTTTCTTGGCTAGTCAGAAGGGCAAAGGAAAATGGAGTTCTTCTACTAGTAAGCAGAAATCTGCAAATGCTGCACATTCGAAGAACCAAGACAAAGATGAGAAAAAATCAAAAAAGCCGAAATTGTTTTGTAAGTACTGTAAAGGGAATGATCATATCATAAAGAACTGTCCAAAACTGGCTGCAAAAGAGGCAAAGAAGAAAGAGGCTGGAATGGTTGTTGCAGAAGCCTCTACACCAAAAACGGAGTCTGCTAATCTTGTGCAAGAAGAAGAATGGGTGTTCACTACTGTTTGCAGTTTTGAACCATCTTCTCATGAGCAGTGCATGTCTAGAGTAGACTCAGATGTTTGGTACTTTGACAGTGGGGCGACCAAACATATTACCTCGCAACGCAGTTTCTTCTCTTCACTCGAGCCTGCCCCTACAGGGAATACTGTTACATGCGCCAACAACTCCTCTTATCGTGTTATGGGAGTTGGTAAGATTATTTTGACTACTGCTAATGGTAGTTCTTTCACTTTGTCAGATGCTTTATTTGTGCCAGGGATCGAGAAGAATCTGTTATCAGTTTCTGCATTAGCCAAGATTGGCTTGGTTGTGAAATTTGTTGATGATAGATGTACAGTTCATGATCTGTCAAATGGCAATGTTATTATTGCTTCTGGCATTTTATGTCATGGGTTGTATAAGCTCATAGACTATGAAAGATCTGAAAATGATTTGGCATGTGCAGTAAATGATTCTCAGTCTATGTTAGATGCAAAGCTTTGGCATGCACCCTTTGGTCATCTGAATTTTGCTAGTTTTCTATGCTTGTAGAAATCTGAAATGGTCTCCTCTTTGCCCAAACTTGAGGCACCTGGAAAACATGTTTGTGAAGGCTGTATTTTGTGCAAAATGCAGTGTTCCTCCTTTCCAAAAGATGGTTCAGTTCGGGCTACACAGAAATTGCAGCTTGTACATAGTGATGTTTGTGGTCCTATGCACACACCCTCTTTTGGAAATTACCTTTTCTTTGTGACTTTCATTGATGACTTTTCCAGGCATGCATGGGTATATCCACTCAAAGCAAAGTCTAAAGTGTTCATGTGCTTTAAATAGTTTTTGTTTTTGGCTGAAAATTTGTCAGCATGTAAAATGGGCACCCTCCGTTCTGATCGAGGGGGGGAATATATGTCTTCTGATTTTAATGCATTTCTGGCTGAACACAGGATAAAACACTAGTGGATAGTGTCTTATACACCTCAACAAAATGGAGTTGCTGAACGAAAGAACAGGTCACTCATGGAGATGGCGAGGTGCATGGTCAAAAGTCAAGCTTTACCACATAGTTTCTGGCTTGAGGTTGTCATGTGTGCAGCATATGTACTGAACAAGTGTCCCACTAAAGCGCTGCAGTCTATCACTGCATATGAGGCTTGGCATGACCGCAAGCCATCTGTTTCTCATCTGTGTGTTTTTGGTTGTTTAACATATGCACTAGTGCCTGAACAACATCGCAAAAAATTGGATGATAAGGTAGTAAAATGTATTTTTGTTGGGTACAATTCTGAAAGTAAAGGCTATAGTCTGTATCATCCACAGACTAAACGCATTCTGGTTAGCCGTGATGTTGTCTTTGTGGAAGATGCTATTCAGCCATTGATTTCATGTACTAAGGAGACATCTATTAGCTCCAAAGACATGTATGATACCTTGATGTCTCTTTTTATAGGTGGACAGTCTAGTGCTGGTCCTAATGAGGCAACTTCTCAGCCTTTGTAGGTTTCATATGATGATGTAGATCATTCCATTTTTTTGATGCAGATTTACATGATGCACTTGTTGATGAGAGAGCTGATATTGAGCAGGCAAAAACTATGCCAAAATGGCTGGTGCAAACTTTGCGTGATAGCAAATTAGATGCACATTTGTCATATCGTACTCGTTTAGGCTCTCATAGTGCCTCCTTTGCATCAGATTGCTATGCTATGGCTACATCTAGTCTCTATGATGAGAATGAGCCTGTTTCTTTTGATGAAGGATAGAATACAGAAAATTGGATGGCTGCTATGCAATCTGAATATGATGCTATAATGAACAATGGTACATGGTCTTTATGTGACTTGCCTCCTGGCAAGAAGGCCATTGGCACTAAGTGGGTATACAAGCTGAAGCATAAACCTGATGTTACAATTGACAGGTATAAGTCTAGACTTGTTGCAAAGGGTTATGTGCAGGAAAGAGGCATTGATTTTGATGAGACGTTTGCACCTACATGCCATATGTTTACTGTTCGGAGCATTTGTGCACTTGTAGCCCATCATGGTTGGAATGTACATTAGTTGGACATTAAAACATCATTTTTGAATGGTGACTTGCATGAAGAAGTGTATGTTTTTCAGCCGCATGGCTTTGTGCAGAAAGGGCATGAAAACCAGGTGTGCAAGTTAAAGAAGGCATCATATGGTTTAAAACAAGCACCACGTGCTTGGTATGAGAAGATACATGCCTATCTGGTTGCACATGGTTTTGAGAGCAGTCCAACTGAAAGAACCTTATATGTTAAGTGTGCTAATGATGTGCTTCTAATCATTGTTTTCTACGTTGACGGCATGCTGCTCATTGGTCCTATTGAGAAGCATATTGCTGATTTCAAGGTTGATTTGCATGCCTCATTTGAGATGTCTGATTTGGGGCATTTGCATCACTATTTGAGCATTCAGTTTATGCAAGTTGATGGTGGAATGGGTTTGTGTCAAACGAAATATATTGACACATTATTGCAGGGTTTTGGCCTTGAAGATTGTAAGCCTATTGCCACTCCTATGGAGACATGTTTACGATTGAGTCTTCATGATGATGGAGATGCATTTGATGTTGTTCTCTATCAACAGACTATTGGATGCTTGATTTACTTATGCATTACTTGGCCAGATATTCAATTTGCTGTCTCACAGATGAGCAAGTTTATGCATTGTCCAGGAGTCACGCATTGGAAGGGGGTTAAGCGCATCTTTCGCTACTTGCATGGTACTCGGCTACTTGGGTTGTTTTATCCCAAGGGGGGATCACGCCGGCCAGATTTGCATGCTTTTTCTGACTCAGATTGGGCTGGTTGCTATGACACTCGTGTGTCCACCAGTGGTTTTTGCTTCATGCTTGGTAGCTCATGTATATCTTGGTTGAGCACAAAGCAGCCTACTGTGGCCACTTCCAGTTGTGAGGCTGAGTATAGGGAACCTTTCACAACGACTGTTGAGTGTGTGTGGCTCAGACGCCTTATGGCTGATTCGGGTGTTGGCTAGTCTTCTGCCACCACCGTCTTCACTAACAGTCAGAGCACATTGGTAGTTGCGAGGAACCCTGTGTTCCATGCTCGCACTAAGCACATTCAGGTGCATTATCACTATGTCAGGGAGAGGTTCTCTATTGGGGAGATCAACTTGGCATATGTGCCCACGCAGGAGAACATAGCAGACCTTTTCACAAAGGCTCTGCCTAGGGAGAAGTTTGAAGCTTTCCACAAAGATTTGGGCTTACTTCCTTTTGTGGAGTGATTTCCACATAGCTTGGCACTTCCTTATACATGAGTGCCAGCTCCTTGTTCGCCGCATCATTCCCAGGGGGGATTTGTTGATATATTTAGGCAGTGATGTGTGTGAACACACTAGGATCGTCGGGGCACTTTTTTCCATCTTTAGGAGGTTTTTTTCCCCCGGCTTGTATATATGCCTATTGCCCTAATGGGCTGCTTATCTTTGTACATTCTCTAGTAATACGTAAATTATTGTGTGTTGTGCTCCAAGCTTCTTCTTCTTCCTTGTGTTGTTTGCGTGCTTCCACAAGTGTCCAACTCCAATAGGTTCTTCCTGGCCCTTGTATTGGAAGAGAAATAAGAAGACAATGTTTCCCAAGTCTCTTGGGATGTCTTACAGTTCCTAATGTGTGGAAGAAGAAAATCAGAGATTGAGTTAAGTAAGTAGGACCTGGCTAATGCATCCTTGGCACACCATGTGTTGAGTCTTTCATGCTCGTCTCTTGTAGGTTGTCCTTTGCTTCTGAATATAGGCATCTCCTCATCTCCTCAGATGTATCCATAGAGGCTTCTTCCTTGCAAGTATGTTTTCATCCTCAAAGAACATGCTTGATAGTTGTTCCTGTCGAATTTATCAATGAAAGAAGGAAAATCATCTCCCATTTTACCTTAGCTTTGCTTTGATACCACTGTTGGGAAGGATGGATGGACACTCCAAGAAATGAGTAGGTACTACCAAATCCTGCTTAGTACTAGCCCTTGAAGGTTCAAAGATGATATGTGGGCCCTCTTAGCTTTCCAAAGACACTATACAAGTGCCTATGTACTTTGGAAATGATGTATGAAAAGATTGAATCAAAATAGACTACTTCCAAAAAGAAGAATCAATGAAAACCTTCAATTTCTTATCATACACCTGTTGCTTGTTATGCTCAATGCTACTAGTACACTAGGAATTAGAAAAATTCTTTTTAGAGGTATTCAATTAGCTTAGTAAGTTAATGATTCCAAGTGAAATCACTTGAAATGATGCACTATACACAGAGCAATCAATTTAACAAATGAATTATTACCCTTGATTTTTTAGGACCTCTACAAAGTTTGATCAGTGAGTGCTTCAACACGCTTTTCTCTGCATTGGCTAAATGGATTCCCTTCAAAATTTGTGCTGATTTAGGCAAGCTATAGATCAATGAATTTGGTGGATAATTGACTGAGATATGAGGAGCACAAGTTGATAGATATGAAAGACTATAACAGAGAGATCATAGATAAACAATGTAAATGTAATGTATTAATGAGCAATGTTGTACAAGGTCATAGGCTTGGTAATCATAGCTTGATGATAGAGAGTAGTGTAGGTACAATGTAACCCACACACTCTTACACAATGGTGATGGAGAACTCCGAAAGTAAGACTTACACATGTGACCTTTTCAAGTCTTCTTTTATAAGTGCTTTATTCAAATTTGAATTTAATTCAACTTTTGGCTCTCTCTAAAAGTATTCCTTCAATCTAGAGATATTCCCTCAATGAGTTAGTTACATTTCTAACTAACAAGTCCACGAGTTTTTGGTAGCTGATTACAAATATTCTCTCAAGTGAAATAAATGACTTTTACAAATGTAAAAAGATAACATCTTTCTAGAAATGGTTTTCATTGAGCTTCATGTGTTTATGAACTTCAAGCCAAATGTGTGGACTTGGACTTTGCACCAACATTTGCCATGATTGTATACACATATATATGTTCATATGAGCATCAGACACGTGGTACAAATGATCTTACCCTCATAGTAATGTACATATGTATAAGGTTTCTCATTCATTTTATAGATATAAGACGATTTCATAACATCCTCAATCTTTTTCAAAGAGTGATTCCAGAATTCCTTTCATCCAAGTATTAGTTAAGATATGATCTACTTCATCGTTTCAAAACAATGAACACGAAACAAAAGAGACTAAAAAATTGTTCAACTTGAAATTTTGTTTTCACTCATCAAGTTATAGAGAAGGAATCTCCGTGACATTCATCCACATTAAAGCTACGCATTTTTCGTGATGGTCCAAACCATGAGAACAAAAGCAAAATCATCTTGTTTATCAAATTGAGAATTCAAAACTCTAATCAATTCATGCTTATTATATAAAAACAACTTTTTTACTTTTTTCCTGATATATGTTGATTTGAAATCAAATTTAAACTATCAAGCTTTTCATTCATCAAATACTTGGAATTAAGTTCAAAATGTTGGAGTTTGAGGTCTGCAAAAGCACGTGAACAACATAAGAAAGAAGAAGAAGCTTGGAGCATAACACATAATACTGAATGTATTACCACTAGAATATAAAAAGATCAGTAGGTGTATGTACAAGCTGGGGGAAAAAACCTCCTAAAGAGGGGAAAAGTGTCAAGCAATCCTAGTGTGTTCACAAACATCACTACCTAAATATATCAACAAATCCCCCCCTAGGAGTGATGCGGTGAACAAGGAGATGGCACTCAAGTATATGGAAGTGCCAAGCTATTTGGAATCAATCCCCAAAAGGAAGCAAGACCAAAGCTTTGTGGAAAGCTTCAAACTTCTCCCTAGGCAGAGCCTTTATGAAAAGGTTTGCAATGTTCTCCTGTGTGGGCACATTTGCCAAACTAATGTCTCCAACAGAGAACCTCTCCCAAAAATAATGATAGTGCACCTCAATGTGCTTAGAGCGAGCTTGGAACATAGGGTTCCTCACAACTGCAAATGTGTTCTGATTGTCAATGAAGATCATGGTAGTAGAAGAATAACCAATACCCAAATCAGCCATGAGGTGTCTAAGTCACACACACTCAATAGTCACTATGACAGCTGCCCTATACTCAGCCTCAAAAATAGAAGTGGCCACAATAGGGTGCTTCTTACTCAACCAAGATATGCATGAACTACCAAACATGAAGCCAAAACCACTGGTATACACACGTGTCATAGCAACCAGCCTAGTTAGAGTAAAAAAAAGCATGTAAATCTGGTAGTAGTGATCCCCCCTTGGAGTAAAATAATCTGTTGTTGGTGCATGTGATTGTATTCCCTACATAGGCAGGCTCGAGTGAAGTGAAGAAACTACACTGTGAGGTAATATGTTTGGTTGCCCCACTATCAAAGTACCAAATGTCTGAGTCTACTGCAAACATGCGCTGTTCATGAGAAGATGGGTCATAACGGCAAACAGTGGTAAATACCCACAAGATTATCAGGCTGTGTTTTGGGTGTAGAGGCCTCTAGAACAACCATTCCAACCTCTTTCTTCTTTGCCTCTTTAGCAACCAGTTTTGGGAAACTCTTTATGACATGATCATTTCCTTTACAATATTTGCAAAAAAAAATGTGTTTTTGTTTTCTTCTTGTCCATGTCATCCTTCTTTGATTGTGAAAAATTAGCAGATTTTTGCGTACTAGTAGAAGAGCTCCATTTACCTTTGCCCTTCCAACTAGCCATGAAATCTTGATCTGCAACACACATAATACAGCTGTTTTGCCTAGACTGATCTTGCTGCAATAGAAAAAAGACTAACTCTTCAAATGTTGAGGCATTTTGATTGCCTTTCATCATCAAACAAAGAGTAGAAGAAAAACTCTAATATGAATCAGGAAGACCATTCAGAAGAGTTTGTAGAAATGAACTGTCAAGCAAGACTTCATCAACAAAAATCAACAACTCCTTCAAATCTTTGATCTTTGTCAAAAACCTATCCATGGAATCTCCTTCATTCATGTGCTCACTCTCTAGCTATTTTCAAAAGTAAGCAACACGAGCCTCATTCCTTGCCTGATATAAAGTGGTAAGTGTATCCCAAGCATCCTTAGTTATTATGCAAGAGGAAATGTGAGGAATAAAGGCATGTTTGATAGACAAGGTGATCAATGCATGTGTCTCAGCATCTCTACCATCCCAACAATTTTTTTCTATAGTAGCTACACCAGGAACCAGAGCACGAACAAGAACATGAAGAATATCGCCATCTTCAATGTTGTCTCCATTACTTTCAGTTGTGTGTTTGTAGGTGTAATAAGACGTTTTTCAACACCCTGTACAATATTCCAGAGTCCTTTTGCAACCAATACATGACACATCATATAAGCCCATAATGGGTAATTGGTACCATCCATCTTATCCTCAATAGCCAACATATGAAATACATCACTGCTTTCAGCCATGGCCGCTGACTAAAATACCTTGATGCAAAAAAATGACTCTATCTCAGAAAGTTGTACAGAACTACCATGTAGATTTCTGCTAAACTTGTAGCAGAGTTTTAGATGCTTATATTAGCAAACTAAAACCTATATATATCTTTGGCACAAAAAGACAAAATTGCTTGCACAAGCACTAAAATAGTGAATTTTGCGGCTAAAACGAGCTCATATCGTGATTTCAACACCCTGAGTATGCTCAGCAATTTTCATGTGATTTTGAGAGTATAACTAAAGGGGTGTCGATGATGCCCTAGATAAAGTGGGGACCTACTGTGATACCAATTGTTGGATTTTGAGGTCTATAGAAGCACACGAACAACACAAGTAAGAAGAAGAAGAAGAAGAAGAAGAAGAAGAAGAAGAAGGTTGGAGCACAACATACAATACTGAATGTATTACCACTAGAATGTATAATGATCAGTGACCTGTTAAGGCTATAAGCATATACACAAGCCAAGGGAAAGAACCTCGTAAAGAGGGAAAAAAGTGCCCCGATGTTCCTAGTGTGTTCACACATATCACTACCTAAATATATCAACACAAAATACATTCATAAACATGGTTCGGCTTTCAAGTAATAATTGTCCGCTTTCACTCTTTTGAAGTCAATCATCATTTTATATAAATATTTACATGCAATGCACTAGTTACAAAAAATCCAAGAATTGGTCTAATTCCACTCATGAATAAGTCCACCTTATAATGGCCAAGTAAATTTATGATTGAGAGTGATTTTGAGACAACTTCCAACTTCCTCATATTTGTTCTTTATTTAGCTTCATAATTTTCTTCATAAATCTTTTCGTCAATAGCAACCCTTAATGTACTATAAATTTTTATAGCTTTTACTATTTTAGCTAGGAAGAAAGTATAAACTTCCATTGTCAATTTTTAATAATTAGTAACCTTTTTGTTTTTAGAGGAAAGGATTAACCTCTATTCTGGGAAAAGGATCTAGATGAATGCATAGGAAGGAATGAGAATATGTATCCGATATGCTTATCATACAAAAACTTAAGCCTATTTGTAAAAAATGAAGCAATATTCGTACTTAAGCTTCAAATTCTAATTACCCTATCATGCTTTGAGATTATTTATAATGATTCCAAACAAAATAACAAGCAAACATATTCCTAATGAACTCAAATAATTTTGAGTTAAGATTTGATATCATCATTAGCCAGTTTTTAATTTTTGAAAATATGAAATATAAATGCAAAGTTATGCAGTGTGCTAAAACGAAATATATACAAGCAGATAAGAATCGATACCACCTAATCAATATGATTCCTCTTTGATCAGGTCTTCATCAATTTTATAATTATATACATCTCTTTTCTTGAAAAATTTAACTCTTTTTTCTATAATTAAAGATTTAAGTGGAGTTCCATTTAATTCCCGTAAAGCATATGTCCTAGTTTCAAATAATTATAAAACAACATAAGGTCCAAACCATCAATGTTTTAGTCTCTTTCTTGCATTGTATTGGGAATAGAAAGTAGTATCGTAGTTGAAAACCAAATCATCTTTATAAATCTATTTCGGCTTTATTCTGTATGATTTATTAAAGTACTCCTTATCTTGATTTTTTTTCATTTTATTATTGCATCGTTAAGTTTTTCATTCCCTTGCTCAAGTTGTTTTATCCTTAAAGCCAATAGTTCATGAGTTGGTAAATAGTCATTCAAGGGTAGAGTGGACCATGTAGAAATTTGTGTATGAATTGGAGAAATAGGTTTTCAATAATAGATTGGTTCACCAGGAATATATCCCATTGTCCTAGTGCAAGTCATTCGATCATCCCATAATCCAAATGCACGTATGGAGAGAGAGTACAAAAATGAAATCTTACAAAAGCATACACAAAATAGAGAGAGAGAAGAGACTGAACAAGAGATTGGGCACAATCGCCCTCCACATATTCTGATGGATGAGTTTATCAGAGTATGTGTATTTATAGGTACTTTTCATTTCATCCTAAATAGAAGATACATGATGGTGGCACTTCAAAAAGTATGCATTTATGAAAATTTTCTTTATTTAAAAACCATCGCTTTCCAAATGATCTATTATTTTAACAAGAATGTTGCTTTTTAACCGATCTACTATTTTTATAGAAAATATATAAAATACTATCTTCAAAAATATCTAAATAAATCCATGCACATTCATGCCCTCATGATTCTTCACCAGCTAAATCAAAACACAATCACATTAAAATCCTTAAGACATTAAAATCCATTTAACATTCCATTACTCCATAATGTATAATATGCCTTCTAGTTGACAAGCAACTGACCTCAATTGATAAGAAAAATAGACATGGATGTCGAGTCACATTTCCCATCACTGAACAATCATAAGCATATTCCATGTAAAAAAAACACTTGCATCAAAATGGAAAAGTAGAATTTAACGTGAGTGTGAATGATATGCAAAACTCAAGTGGTCATAATGTGGAGTTAATGATGTCTTATGAATCCATTGAGATTCTTCAAGTGAGTGATTTTTATATTTTACTAAATATATATGATATTTCTTACAAATGTGGGTGGTCGTAACATCATAATCAAGTATTTTCTT
Source organism: Ceratopteris richardii (assembly GCA_020310875.1). Lineage (NCBI taxonomy): Eukaryota > Viridiplantae > Streptophyta > Polypodiopsida > Polypodiales > Pteridaceae > Ceratopteris > Ceratopteris richardii. Next base: position 97,140,184 of record CM035414.1, on the reverse strand, counting down.
TGGAACTAAAATTTCAACATCCTCTTCAAGTAAAGGAGGATAAACTTCCTTTAAAGGATTTCAATAAACTAATATGAAAAGAATTATGTGTATTCCAATGAGAAGGTATTTCTAATCTAAAATCATTCTCATTTATTTATTTTCTTGAATAATACGGAAAGGTCCATAATACCGTGGTGTAAGTTTAACCTTGGGATATTGGGAGCCTAGATTTTGAAATAATGCAACCCAAAAGTGATTACAAAAATGAACATCTTGATCTAATAGAATAACTTTTGGAAAACCATGATGTGGAAAAATACATTTAATAAATAACTTGCCATGATGAGGAAAAATACATTTAATAAATAACTTACCAAAATTATATGCATAGGGTTCATGGCCTTATATAGAATCAAAATCTATTACTAAGCATGTGAAAAGTATTTTTAGCAATATTGGAATTGAAATAGAAAAAGAAAGGTTTTATCTTGGAAATATAAAAAACTAAATAAATAAAAGAGAGTGTTAGATAAATAAATAGTTAATTAATTAAATAATGGGAAGAGAGTGTTAGAAGTTATGTTAAATATAAATTAAAAGGAATGGGGTATCAATATGTGAAAATAGGCTAGTGGATAAAGCATATCTCTTCTAAGTGAGATGTGGTGGGTTCAAATCCTCTACATGCTAACTAGGGAAATAAGTAAGCTCTTATTGCCACTCATTATTTAGAGATGGTTCATGTGTAACCACGACTGCTTGATGCCTTGGAATAAGTTGCAAGAGTAATCACATGGATAAACAAACTTGCAAATGCATGTACGTAGAGATAGTACAAAAATAAAATCTCAGAGAGAGACAAGAAATTGAACACAAGATTGGGTACAACTTCCTCCCACATACTCTGATGGATGAGTCTTGTTGGAGCAAATGCCAAGCCTTCACAGTTGGCTAGGTATTGGAAGTACTATGAGCAAATGATTAAAGGACTACATGACCATTGCTTGTAAAATTGGATCATTTACTTCTTGTAAAAGATAAACCCCAGAGAGAATATTGGATGCAATCTTCTTTGTGGAATTTGTAGAACTAAAAGCTACAAATCTCACTTAAAAGAATCATTTGTAACTTAGAGGAATCTTTTAGGTGGAGCTCTATTTGAATTTCAAAATTCAAACTTGGAGAAAAGTCACTATATAAGATGATTGAAAACTCCTGGCTTTGCGAGCCTCGTTACTGAGCATATTGTTGATCATTTGATGTAGTTGAGAGGCTTACACTATGGCCTACTCCTATCACCATCATTGGGCATCATATTCATGCCAATGATCATGTATAACATTGTTACATTATACATTACATTGTTGGTTACATCTATCTTCATCTTTGTCATTGTCACTGAGAACGGTGTAATTGTCATGCTCATATCTCAGCGATTTCTCCATCATTTCCAATTATCTATAGCTTATTAGAACAAGCCCAAATTCTACTACAACCTGTCAAGGTTTGAAGAAGTTTCATTCAGCTAATTGGGAGAAAATCATCTCGAAGTGGTCATTGGTCATTCTCTGTAGAGTTCCTAAAATATCGGGGGTAAGCTTCAACTTTCTAGAGACAAGGATTAGTGCGTAGTCTATCATTTTACGTGATTCAACTTGGAATCATTATTTCTCTAAGCTAATTGGATACCCTCAGAGGGAATTTTTCTGATTGCTACTATACTATGAGTACTGAGCAAAACTTCTAGCAGGTACCAAGACCAAAATAACAACATTTTGGTCATTAACTAGTTGCAAGCTTATCTATTTTGATCCTGTTGTTTGAAGAATCATCTCCAAAGCACATAGGCACTTATTTAGTGTCATCAGAAAGCTAAAGGTGCCTACAACACATCTTTGAAGTAAAATAGGGTAGGTACTAAGCAGGGATTGTTGGGATAGATGGATGGACACTCCAAGTGATGAGTAGGTACTGCCAAATCCTGCTTAGTACCAACCCCTTGTAGCTTCAGAGTTGATATGTGGACCCTCTTAGCTTTCTAATGACACCATAAAAGTGCCTATGTACTTTTGAAATGATGTATGAAAATATTGAATCAAAACATACTACTTCTAAATAGAAGAATCCAAGAAAACTTTCTATTTTGGATCATACAATTGCTGCTTGTAATGCGCAGTGCAATAGTACAGTAGGAATTGGAAAATTTCCTTTTAGGATTATCTAATTAGCTTGTTAAGCTAATGATTCCAAGTGGAATCACTTGAAATGATCAACTATGCACAAAGAAATCAATTTAGCAAACTAATCATTACCCCTGAATTTTTAGGACCTCTACAGACTTTGACCAGTGAGCATTTTGACATAGTTTTTTTCCAAATTGGCTGAATGGATTTGCTTCAAACTTTGTCAGATTGTAGATACCTTGGTGATGATTCAAAACCTTCATTCTAGGAGATATTCTCTGAATGTAGTTGTTACTTTCCAACTAACCAAGTCCACGCCTTTTTGGTATGTGGTTAAAAATATTCTCAAGTCAAAAGAAATGACTTTTACAAAGGTAAAGTGGTAAATCTCCACTAGCAATAGTTTCCATGGAACTTCATGTGTGTATGAGCTACAAGCCAAATGTGTAGGCTTGTGATTTGCACCAGCAGCTCCCCCTCAAGCCAAACATTTTGGCTTGGTCTTCATCTTTGATCTTCATGAATATCTTGCAATCCAATCATTGATTTGAACCTGCAAAGCTTTGTACCATCTAATGCTTTGGTCAACAAATCTGCACATTGCATGTTAGTTGATACATATACCAGCTGAATATCCTTGCTTAATAGCTTCTCTCTCACATAATGATAGTGGACCTCTATATGCTTGGTCCTAGCATGATAAATAGGATTAGCTGCAAGATGTAATGAACTTGTATTATCCCTAAAAATCATTGGAGATGTAGTATGAAAACCCAATTCTGTATACAAGAATCTGATCCATATGGCCTCTTGAGTAGCATTAGCCAATCCTCTATACTCTGCCTCTGTAGAAGGTAAAGCAACAGTAGGTTGCTTCTTTGAAGACCATGATATTGGCTTATCACCTGCAAATGAAAGGTATCCTGAGGTACTCCTCCTATCATCTTCGCAACCTGCCCAATCTACATCTCAATAAATTTTAATGTGTAAGTCTGATGTATAAGGGAAATACAAACCATGATGTTGAGTACCCTTGAGGTACTTCAAGATCCTTTTGGTAGCCTCCAAGTGAGGTGCCCTAGGCTTGTGCATAAACTGACTTAGCACACTTACTCCATAAGCAATGTCTATCCTTGTCAAGGTAGCATAATTCAAGCTACCCACTATGCTTTGATAACCTACAATGTCCTCAAGTAAATCACCTTCAAGAGCACTTAACTTTAGGTTTACCTCCATTGGAGTACTTGCAACTTTAGCTTCCTGCGAATGAAATTTCTTCAACATATCCTGTATATACTTTCTCTGAGTAATGTAAATTCCAGAGTTAGTATAGACTAACTCATGTCCAAGAAAATATTTTAGTAATCCAAGGTCACTAATTTTGAACTCCTTCATCATTTGATTCTTGATCTGTTTGATGCCATTAGCATCATTACCTGTAAGTATGATATCATCAACATATACACATAGGTATATTACCTCTGAATTACTTCTCTTGATGAATAGAGAAGTATCTGCTTTACTCATGACAAAACCTTGGTACTAAAGATATGTGGTCAACCTATGGTTCCATGCCCTAGGTGCATGCTTCAATCCATAAGATATTTATTCAATTTGCATACATATGTTACCTTGTTTGGATCCTCATAGCCAGGAGGTTGTGACATGTACAACTCCTTTGAAATCCAGTCATTCAGAAATGCATTTTTTACATCCAACTGATACATGTTCCAATTCTTTGATGCAGCCACACTTACCAATATCCTGATGGTTGGCATTTTTGCCACAGGTGAGAAGGTTTCCTCAAAGTCAATGCCATGGGTTTGTGCAAAATCCTTAGCCACAAGTCTTGCTTTGTACCTGCTTATTGACCCATCAGAGTTTCTTTTTATCTTGTATATCCATCTAGAACCAATTACCTTCGTGGACTCCTTTGGTACTAGTTCCCAAGTATCACTCTCCTTGAGTGCTTCAATCTCCTCATCCATAGCTTCCTTACATTTTGCCTTGGTCTTAGCTTCTTCAAATGATGCTGGTTGCTCAATTGATAAATCTTTTGCAATATAAACAGAATGCTTAGTAACAAGAGAAGTGTCATACCCATATCTGATTGGTTTCTTGCTCTCCCTTTGTGATCTTTTGATTGCTTGATTAGATGATTTAGGTATATCTTCCAATTTCTTCATCTTGAGTTTACCTTTGGACTTCCATGCCTTGAAATCTTCAAGGTTAATGATGTCTTAATCATCTGAATTGGTGTCTTCATTCTGAGTAGGCTTCTCCTTAGTAAGGCTTGGAAACTCCTCTTCCAAGGCATAAGGTAGCTTTACTTTCCTGCATTCACTATCAAACCAAGGGTCATTTTCATCAAAGACAACATCTCTACTGACCATGAATCCTTGTTTGAAGGATTGTAAAACATGTAACCTTTCTGATTTAGATCATATCCAATGAAGATGCACTTCTCTGCCTTAGGTTCTAGCTTACCTCTTATCTGAGAGGGAATATGCACTCATGCTACACATCCAAATATCCTGCAATGATCAAGTGAAGGTCTTCTACCATGCCATGCTTCATAAGGGGTCATTCCATCAAGAGATTTGGATGGCAACCTGTTTGCCAAATAGGTGGTAGTAGATACACTCTCTGCCCACAAATAGTTAGGTAATTTTTTCTCATTTAACATTGACCTAGTTGTTTTAACAATCAATCTATTTCTTCTTTCTGCTACCCCATTCTACTCAGGAGTATACCTTGTGGTAATTTCTCTTTTAATTCCTATGTCCTGCAAGAATGCATCAAATTCATTCGAGAAGTACTCATCTCCTCCATCTGATCTTAGCCTTTTTAGGTTTCTCCTTGTTTGATTCTCAACAAGTACAAGATACCTTTTAAAGCAACTGAATACTTCATCTTTGTGCTTCATAAAGAACAATACAATCCACCTACTATAATCATCAATGAAAGATACATAATACCTTGATCGAGAGATTGAGGGATCCTTGCTTGGTCCCCATACATCTGTATGAACAAGTTATAGGTAGTCCTCATGCATGTAGCCTTTCCTTGAGAATGGTAACCTGTGAGACTTTCCAAACTCACAAGCACCACACTTATAAATCATGTGTTTCTTGGATAGATTAGGTATCCCAAGCACACATTGATCTCTGCATATTTGTTTCAAGGTTCTTTGACCTACATGTCCTAATCTTTTGTGCCAAATTTCAAGCTCTAATAATGTTTGATCTTTATAACTATAAGGTGCAATGTTCCTTGTATCCTCAAGTTCAAAAGCGAAAAGACTACCTGTCTTTTCTCCTTTGGCAATTCTCTTGAACCCATGCTTGGGATCCTCCACAAATGCTCCATATTGGTTGAATCTAACCTGCAAACCCGTTTCTACAATCTGTCCAACACTCATCAAATTCTTGGTAATAGTTGGTACATATAGAATCGTACTCAACAGATTTTTGTTCCATCAGAGGTCTTAACATTTGCAACTTTAATCACTGAGTGCTTGGTGTCATCACCTGTTTGTACCTGATGCTTACCCTTTGGTTCCTCAAGATCAGAGAGAAGAGCTACATTGCCTGCCACATGATTTGAGCATCCTGAGTGTTGAAGCTCAAAGTCAAGGACAAAGCATGGAAGCACATCAAAAGGTGGACACACAAGGAAAGGGAGCAAGTAGGGAGCTCCAAGAAGTGTATGTCAAATTTTCAGAAGAATCCCCTACAAAAATAGTGATTTCCATCACTAAAAACCATTGTAAATACCATTATCTATTTTTAGTAACTCCATTTTGTTCAAGCCGAGGAGTCCTCGAGCTTGAGGAGTATTAGAAGTACCATCGTACCAATTCTCATAATTTTTAGACTTCGTTTGAGCCCTCAAATAAGCCCTGGAACCTAAATTTTAACTAGGCCGGACACTAGGTCTGGACGAGGCCAAAACTAGTCAAAAAACTATAAAAAGATCTAGAGAGCTAATTTTTGGGGTTAGCTTGTTAGAGAATAGAACTTTTGTAAGAGAACTCTTTTGCAATCTAAGCTTTCCATTGTTCCTCTCTTTGATCTTACTTTGTGCGCGTGTGTGTGTATGTGTGTGCATGTTTGTGTGCTTCCACTCACGCACTTGTGCCTTCACTTGCTCGTGGTCTTCATACCGGTCCTCACGTCTCCGCGGATTGACAAGTAAAGGAGGTGGTGCTTACGCTTGAGCTACACCAAATTTTGGCGCCGTTGCCGGGGAGAGAGCTTCGAGGACGAGCGTTGTGATGGTAAGATCGTAGATTTGCGACGTTGGAAGGTAAAAAAAAACTATCATTTCAGTTCATTTTCTGTTTTTTCCTCTTCATCTTCATCATCATCATCATCTCCACCTTCTTCCATCTTCTTCTTCATAGAAAATTCTTGTTTTTTAGTGCATTTTCACCATCTTCATACCATTTTTCATGCATTATTGTGTGGGAAGGAGCTAGGAGAAGCAAGGGAGAGCAAGCGCTGTGTTTTTTTTCATGAATTTCTGCTCATACGGAGCTCGCCATAGCCGGCGCTCAGAAATTTGAATTTCCCGCCAAAAAACACGATTCTGTGTTGAAAATCGCGATTCTGTGAAAATTCAAAATTTTTTGAAAAAAATCACGATTTTCTGTTTTCCCGCCTAAAAGTTGGCTGAAAAAATCACGATTCTGTGTTTGTGCTCAAAATCGCGATTCTCACAAATCGCGATTTTCAGTAAAAAAACACGATTTTGTGAAAAAAGGCGATTCTGTGTAATCACGAATTTTTGCTCAAAATCGCGATTTTCTAAAAACACGATTTTGTGCTCAACATCGCGATTTTCATGCCAAAAACACGATTCTGAGAAAATACGATTTTCAGTGGGCTCAAAATCGCGATTCTCACAAATCACGATTTTCAGCCAAAAACACGATTCTGTGAAAAAAGGCGATTCTGTGAAAAAACACGATTTTGTAAATCACGATTCTCTGAGTCAAAATCGCGATTTTCAGAAACACGATTTTGTGCTCAACATCGTGATTTTCATGCCAAAAACACGATTCTGAGAAAACACGATTCTGAGTCAAAATCGCGATTTTCAGAAACACGATTTTGTGCTCAACATCGCGATTTTCATGCCAAAAACACGATTCTGAGAAAACACGATTCTGAGTCAAAATCGCGATTTTCAAAAACACGATTTTGTGCTCAACATCGCGATTTTCTGAGTTCTCAACATCGCGATTTTCTGAGTTCACAATATCGCGATTTTCTGAGTCACAATATCGCGATTTTCTGAGTCTCAACATCGCGAATTTCTGAGTTCTCAACATCGCGATTTTCTGAGTTCTCAACATCGCGATTTTCTGAGTTCTCAACATCGCGATTTTCTGAGCCTCAACATCGCGATTTTCTGAGTTCTTAACATCGCGATTTTCTGAGTTCTCAACATCGCGATTTTCTGAGCCTCAACATCGCGATTTTCTGAGTTCACAATATCGCGATTTTCTAAGTCTCAACATCGCGATTTTCTGGAAGTTCACAAAATCGCGATTTTCTCCAAAGGTCTTGTTTGCCTGTTTTGACCCCCAGGAGCCTGAATTGGCATAACTTTTTCATCCAAAGTCCATTTTTTGAGCTCTATAGCTCGTTGGAAAGCTCGTTTCAAATCCTACACGACCTCAACTGTTTTTTTCAAGAATAACGCGTTGATTTTGAGATAGGATAATTTGAAGTTGACCCTCAAGTAGGACTAGGGAACCAAGGGGAATCCAAAGAATTTTGAACCATACCAAGGGGAAAATTTGGACTCTTGACTAAAGCTTATGAACCTGAGATCTGGTAGACACTTAGGCAAGGATAAACAAAGCATTAGATCTTCTGAGGCTAGTGTCAACCATACATCCAAGTCTTGGGCACAACAACTAAGTGGTCATCTTTTACTAAGTTCAGACACAAGTGATTCAGAAATGTCCTTTAGTATGGGAAAACCTGCAGGTGGCTCAGGGACTGCCCATCTACAAACACCAGAAGGTCCCTATAGGACACAGTTGGAATATATTCGGACCAACCAATTAGGTGCTCGCATCTATGAGGATGGTCTGAGGTGATCAGTGGTCCAACTCAAAAATCCAGATCAATCCTTTGGACTTGAACACCCGGTGGTCAAGTTCGAAGAGGGTTCATACATTGATAAGGAAGGAACCATGTATGTGGTCACCAACCTACCAGATAGGACGGATGAGTTTGGAAATGTCATTCCTAAGAATGAAATAGGAGACCTAGAACAAGGAAATGTAGGACAAGGACCCCAGACTCCCAGAGGTAAGTCAGTTTTGACCCGAGTAATCACTCCGGACTGGATCCCTCAAGACAACAAAAGCATAGAACTATTTTTGAATAGAGAAACAGAGGAAGCCTTTTGGAGATTCAAGCCAGATCAACCTAGCCAATTGGGCATAGTTATCATCTATGAATTCAAAGATCCTGAGATACCAGGCAAAGTTGTCTACCTGGATAACACATCAGAGAAGATATTCTTGGTAACAGAACATGATAGACATGCATATACTTGGAAGAATGAATTGATTTTCCCCCCACCAAGATCCAATGTTTCCCATGGCCTCCAAGGTGTAGGATCTTCCCACGCTCATGAAGCCCAGAGAGAAAGAACTAGAGAGAGACCTGAGGTAAGTTTTGCACACACCGTGGGCAGGAATAGATCAGGATTTGAAAATGAAAGACCTGAAAGAGAGAGACATCAAGCACATAGGCAAAAAAGAGATGAACATGATTTTCCATTGCCTAGACCCCGAGAGCACCCAAGAACCCTTAGACCCACTCAAGTGATCAAGGCAATGAAGAATTATTTTGACGGGTCAGGAGATTCTTATGATCATGTGGCCGAGTTCAAACAAGTTTTAAGAGCTGAACAGGTTGAGGATTTATTCACTCAATACGAGGCATTTGGTTTGACTCTTAAGGGCACCGCCTTGGCTTGGTTTCAACCATTGAGTAGTCGCAACTATCGCGATATAGGTCAACTGCTAGACGAATTCATTGTAGAATTTTCCAAGAGTGGTATCAGGCATAACACATCATCCTTGATCCACAGTTTCAAGCAGACACCCCAAGAAACAATGCGACTAGCAGGTAGAAGGTTCAGACAGTACCTAGAAAGATGCCCTGCTCCCGATTTACCCACACCAGCCAAACAAGTGGCTTTGTTCTTAGATGGCTTACTGAGCACAAAGTTAAGATCATATGTATATTTGAAAGAGCCTAGATCCATAGAAGAGTGTGTGCGGACATGCATTGACATAGAAGATAACTTGGGTGAGGAGTTAGGGTTGTCCAAACTCTACAAAGATTCGGATAGTTCTACTAGTCATACTTCAAAGATCTCCACAGAAATAGAAGAGATAGCTGAGCAGGTTGCCAAGAAGCTGGGAGTCCAAAATAAACAAACACAGAGAGTCACTCCAGTGAATCGGTGTTATACTTGTGGGGGCGACCACATGGCTAATGTATGCCCAATGCAAAACCAAAACATTAGAGAAAGGAATGCTCCATATTGCACTATTGAGAGAAAATACACAAACCACACGGCTCAAGATTGTCCCTACAATAGGCAAGCTGTTAGACAGAATTATCAGCAACCTTACCCACAAGGTAGGTATCAGAACCAATACCAACAGCCATATTATAGACCACAACAGCAATATCAGGTACCATATAGGCCACAACCTGTCTTGGGAAACCAACCACCAGCTCCAGCCAACGTGATTCCAGTCAAATATGCTGGGGGAGAAGAAAATCCAAATAGAGCATTGGTGCCACTAACCCCATTGATACCAGATAATGACTCTCATGCTCATTGTTCAGACTACTCCCATGAAGGTAGTCCACATGCTTATTACACAGAGTCACCTGAACATAGTGAGATTTACTCGTATCAATATGAGGTACCACCTATGGAGCAAAATTGGGAGCCAGAATACTCCAATGTCATGTACACAAATCCTAACCCTAGGCCCCAGTTGAGACAAATGAGACCACAAGCCCCTAGAGGATCTTGTTTCAGATGTCAAGGTGACCATTTCATGCGTGACTGTCCCCACCCACCATCTCCGAGTCAAGGACAGGCTATCACAATACAGGCTTTTTGTCCTGATTGCGGCAGAGACCATCTCCCCAGAGATTGTCCAAGAAACCCCTCCAGTGCACCCAAGATTACACCCATTAATGTGGTAGGCTTAGTGGCAGATTCAAGTTCAAGTAGTAGCAATGTGGCTCCTATACAAGCTGTCACTAGAGCACAAGCCTTGAAACAGGATAAACCAGTAGAACAATCAGAGTCGAGTGAATCGGGAGAGCCTAGTAAGAGGAAAACAAGAACATGGAAGGATACCAGAGAGAAGGCCAATCGCAAGTGGAATAAAAAGTTATCGGAACTAGAAGAAAGCTTAAAAGAAGCGAAAACAAAAATAGAAGACATTGCATCTCAAAGCCCCTCGCATGCCGAAACTCCATCCACTCCACCTCATCCCACCCCACCACCCATTGTAAATAGACCACAACCAGGGTCTGTTCTGGCAGATCCAACCCCAGAAGGCTTGGACATGATGTTCAAGGCCTACCAAGCTCGACTTCAAGAAGGGCCTACAACTGCAAACCTAGACAAGAGTTACCCTAGAGCGGACTTAGAGATTGAACGGATGAAAATGTGCATGAAAATGGTAGAGCAAGCTCAAGCTATACTTGAGACTTGTCAAAAGTTCAATCAGACAAACTCTGTCAAAGGGGATTTGCATTTCCAGGGCTTACTAGAACGATTAGAGCAGTTGGTAAACAAACCACAAGTTTCTTTACCTCCACAGGCTCAACCAGTTATTGAAAGAGGAAGCTCACCACCAATGGGAGCTTATGTTCCTAATTCCACGGATCCAGGAATGCCTCCTTCAATTCAACAGTACTCTCAAGAATTCTTGCGGGAAATACAAGAAGAGAAATGGGCCAAGGAGAAGGGTAATTCCCCTCCTATTCCTGAGATTGATGATCTTCATGATCAATTTCCCCAAGACATTCCATCTATTTACGGAGATGAAGCAGAACAACAAGAAGACGAAAGGTTAGATTTTGAATCTAATACCTTAGAAGAACTGCCTCAATTTCCAGGCCCATGGGAATCTGAATCTCTCCAGATTAGAGCTCCCACAATACTAGTGAGAAATGAAGACTCAGTGATTCCAAGGAACACGGATGTCGTGAAGAACACTAAGGTTCAGTGTCATCTCACTGTAGAAGAGCTGCTCAAAGCAAAACCTGAGCTTTGGAATCATGTGAAGGATCAGGTTCCAGAACTTGATTCCAACATGCCAAAAGCAGGCTCTAAGCAAAGGGTACCAGAGATACCTCTAGACAAAATAGGGGACATGTGTGAGGGTGAAGAAGGTAATACTTATCTTCCAATCACCTACCAAGGTTACACAACCAAAGCAATCATAGATTCAGGTGCTGGTGTTGCTATTGCGACCACCTCCTTGAGGAAGCAATGGGGCAAGCCCACATTAAGACCAACTAGAATGAAGCTCCAAATGGCTGATGGTCATTTTGAAAGACCTCTAGGATTGCTAGAAGGGATCACTCTAACCACTTGTGGTGTAGAGTTTGAGCACACATTTGCTATATGTGACTTTGAGAAAAATAATGTCTATGAGATGATCCTAGGAAGACCCTTCCTACGACAATTGCAAATAGTACAGGATTGGGGAACTAACTCCTTGTACTTACAGCACTTAGGGGTCACCACCAAGGTCAATTTGAAGGATTACACCTTCAGAGATGTACCACCCCTACAGTGGAATTCTATCCACAAAGCGAAAGAAGATTCCATCTCGGTGCATTCTGAAAGTTCACCTGATCCATCATGGCTTCATGAAGATACTCATTTGTGGATGTGCAAGGTCGCAAAGGAAGAGGAAAAACGTTTAAAGGCAAGAGAAGAAGGAACTTCGCTAGGAGATAGACCAGTTAGAGACCCAGCCTACACACCGATGATCTTTCCAGATGAGGAGTTTGAGCCTCTTGGCTGGCCAGAAATCTTAGCCACCATGGACATTGCTATCAATGAGGAACAGTGGACACCTCATTGTGATGAGGAGGGTTATGATATCTCAGTGTTCATGTGTCAACCCTTGCTAGAAGAATGTGACCCTAGTGATATCATAGAAGAAGAAGAGAATGACGATGATCTGGAGTCTATTGTGATGGATAGTTGCTTTAACTCAGAGCAACACTATCTAGAAGATATAGGAGTGTTCACCCAAAAAGAAGAAGAACCTCTCACAAGTATTAAAACAGTAAACTCAAAGGATGGAAGTGAGAGTAGTCAAAAGAAAAAGAAAAGGAAAGCAGTGAAGCAAGAAGAGGAGGAATCATTGTTTGAAGTACCAGAAAACTTCAAGAAATATGAAGTGGACGACCGCAAAATTTTGGTACGAATGCCTAAGAGAGAGGCCATCATAGGAGAATCATATGATAATAAAGAAAAGACCAAGAAGATTGTAGTGACCATTGAAGAGAACGAAGAGAAATGCACATATATAGGAGATGACCTAAGTGCAAGAGAAGAAATGGAGCTCATAGCTCTATTAAGGGAATATAGGGATGTGTTTGCATGGCACTATAGAGACTTGAAAGGGGTAGATCCAAGAATTTGCTCTCATACTATTCCCATGACTGCTGATGCTAAGCCCACCAAACAGAAGCCCTACACATATAATGATACCTATGCTGCCAAAATAAAAGAAGAAATTGATAGGTTGATTGAAGCTGGATTCATCTATGAGATTGAGCATACCGAATGGGTGTCCCCCATTGTTGTGGTACCCAAGAAGAACGGGAAGTTGCGAGTGTGTATTAACCTTAAAAAAGTTAATGCCGCTATGATTAGAGATAGTTATCCACTTCCAATCACAGAACACCTATTGGAGCGTGTTGCAGGCAAGGAAGTTTATAGCTTCCTTGATGGATTTTCAGGTTACAATCAAGTAGCCATTGCCCCAGAAGATCAACACAAAACAGCTTTTGCTACAGAGTGGGGAATCTTTGCATTTCGTGTGATGCCATTTGGGCTCACCAATGCACCTGCAACATTCCAAAGGCTCATGTGTCATGTCTTCAAAGAGTTCTTGCGAAAGAGCTTGGAAGTGTATGTGGATGATTTATGTGCTCATTCCCAAGAAAGAAGGTTTCACATCCCTGAGCTCAGACAAATCTTCAACAAGTGTAGAGAATATAGGGTGTGTTTGAACCCAGAAAAGTGTGTGTTTATGGTGCATCAAGGTAAAATCTTAGGTCATATTGTTTCTAAGAATGGAATCTCAACAGATGAAGATAAGGTACGAGCCATAGCGGAGCTACCAAGGCCAAGGAATATTAAAGAGGTACAAGCCTTTATGGGCCATTGTGGATACTACCGTAGGTTTATCCACATGTACGCGATCATAGCTAGACCCCTTTATGCCTTGTTGTCTAATTTTGAGTGGAACGACGAATGCGAGAATTTTTTCAACGAACTGAAGAAACGTTTGTGCACGGCACCAATACTCACCACTCCTGATTGGAATAAACCATTCCATGTCCATGTGGATGCATCCAATCATGCCATAGGATGTGTGCTAGCACAACCCACAAGTGAAGGAAACTTAGATTTGCCCATAGCATATGCTAGTAGACAGCTCACTGCAGCTGAACGGAACTATACCACAACTGAGCGAGAGGGCTTAGGCATGGTATATGCTGTGAAGAAGTTTAGACACTATTTATTGGCCAACAAGTTCAAGTTTTTTACTCATCATCAAGCTTTGTTATATTTGGTCAATAAACCTTGCAATACTGGACGCTTAGTAAGATGGTTCCTCTTACTAATGGAATATGACTTTGAAGTTGTTGTCAGGAAAGGTAGAACCCACCTTCGGGCAGATCACCTTTCTCGCATCACTTCAGGAGAGTCACCGCAAGGAGTGTCTGACGAATTACCCGATGCTTATCTGTTCAATTTAGAAGTTGTTCCTAAATGGGCAAATAAGTTGGTACCAGTCCTAACCTTTGGCCCTGCAAATAAGAATGTGAAAACATCACAAGAAGAAATTGTAAAATCACAAAAATATCACATATTAGCAGGAAGCATGTACAAACAAGATACTGAGGGTGTATTAGCTTGTTGTGTGGAGGATGATGAACATAGTAGTTGGCTGCAACAAGCCCATGAAGGAATGCTAGGAAATCACTATTCTAAACAACGAACATTGCAGAATCTAAAGCGTTTAGGACTGTATTGGCCTAGCATGGACAAAGAAATACATGAGTGGATTAAGAATTGTCCAAGGTGCAGAGAGAGACCCCCAGTGGAGCATGCGACCCTTTATCAAGTGTCATTAATTCCAGATTGGAGTGCTCCATTGGTAGAGTTTATGAGATCGGGAAGATTACCCAAAGAGGCTAGTCTAGCAAGAAGACGAAGCATGGAGCAAGAGGCTCAAGGCTATGCCTTAGTAGGGGACAACCTATACCGAAGAGGCAAAGATGGTTACTTAAGACTATGCGTTCATGAATCAGACTATTTAAAGGTCTTAGAGACCGCACACAGTGGTGTTGCAGGTGGACATTTTGGTCCTGACCGAGTGATCAAGACCATTCTATTCTCAGGACTTTGGTGGCCCACTCTTCATATGGACACACATACCTATGTGAAGAAATGTGACACATGCCAACGTGCACAATATCCAGTGAGAAAAGACGAGATGCCCTTGAGGCCAATGATGGGAGGACGTGCATTTTCAAAGTGGGGCATAGACTTCATAGGTCCTATTAACCCCCCAGCTAGAAACTCCCATGCAGAGTACATCATTGTAGCCACAGATTACCTTACAAAGTGGGTAGAAGTCAAAGCCACAACAAAGAATGATGCTCAGACTACGGCTAAGTTCTTATTCGAGAATGTGTTCACGAGATATGGACTACCAATAGAGTTGGTGAGCGATAGAGGCACACACTTCTTGAATGAAGTCATTGAAAATCTTCTCCAAGAATTCTTGGTGATACATAAGAAATCTGCCCCCTATCACCCACAAGCCAACGGACAAGCCGAGAGTACCAATAAGATCCTCTGTAACGTATTGACAAAACTGGTAAATAATAAACGCTCTGATTGGGACAAACAACTTCATCATGCTGTTTGGGCTTATCGAGTGCCTACAAAACGGTACTCAACGCCACCCCATTTCAGATGGTCTTCGGACAGAACGCTGTGCTACCATTAGATTTCTTAATCCCTGCCTTAAAAGTAGCACAAGAGTATGAGTGGAATGGGCATGAATTGTCCTCTAGGATCTTTGATCTCGAACGCTTGGGTGAGACGAGGCTACGAGCGGCAGCAGGCATCTATGCTGCAAAGAAGAGGCAAAAGGCTTACTTTGATGCACACATCAAGGATAAGGGATTGAAAGAGGGAGATCTAGTGTTGGTATACACACTAAAACAACATGCCCGTAAGTTGGAAAAAAGAGGATACGGACCCATGATCATTAATAGAATTTCCACTAGTGGTGCAGTTGAGTTGGCCACGCTAGAAGGAGATATCTTGCCAAACTATATTAGTGGCTGTAGAGTCAAGCTATATCAAGAACCTCTCACAGAGGATATGCTAATGAGACTCAACACTGCTAAGAAGCGAAAAGATGAAGAGTTAAGAGTGAGAGAAGAAGCACAGGTAGAGGCCAGAGAGCGTATTAGGCGAAATAAGTTAAGGCGATTAGGCCTAGATGTCAACTCAAAAGCCACAAAATATCACATGGATATGTGTCAGAAGTCAGGCATAGCGACTTCTCAGGTCATTGACCGAAGACCCTTTGTGACCATAGAGATAGGACAAGGGAAGGGTGCAAGGACGGTGAAAGCATTGATTGACTTAGGTGCAGCAAGTAGTGCAGTTAGACTTTCCTACTGCCAAGACTTGGGGTTGAACATCAATCCCATAGAAGCTTATCTCATAGGATTGGGAGGTGTGGAAACCCCTTGTTTGGGCGAGGTGGAACTTCCCATCTACCTTCAAGATGTTCCAATGAAAGTCAAAGCGCTAGTATGTCAAGATGAGAACCTTACAGAACCACTTGTCTTGGGTCAAGATTGGATCTATGACCATGCAGTTAACTTAAACCTAAGAAGTCAAATTCTTCAAGTTTGGGTACATGAACAATGCATTACATTAGAATTAGAGAACTGCATGCTCCTAAATCATGGCACCACACACTCTCTTAGTTCTTCCAAGACTAATCATATGAAAGAAGATGTTGTATGTGTCAAAAGCTCTATGATGCAGAAGGAGTCAATCGTGGAAGACCAGGTTCGAAGGCGGGTGGATCTTTCTTCTTCTCCAAAGAATCAAGTAGCCACAGTAGTGAGTCCACCACACAAGCAAACACAACCGTTCACGGCAACTGCTATGTCAAATAGAAAGACACCATTCGATAAAAAAGCAGTTCCGAGCATGAAGCAGAGATGGGTACGCAAAGGAGAGCAACCACCAACCTTGCCCCCACAAATCCCATCCATGCAAACCAACCAGGCCAGAAGACGAAGGAAGCAGCTCAGACAAGCTCAATCACAAGGTATCCAACAAGTTTGGGTGCCTAAGAAGTTAGCTGCAGCTCAACAAGGGCAATTACAGATGTGGGTACCTAAGAAGCTCCTACATCCACAACAACCTTTGTTATCCCACATGCAAAAGGTTTCAACAAAGAAGCCCAAAAGAGAAAAGGGTAAGAACCACGTACAGAGACCAAAGGAAGATCAAATCAGCTCTTCAACATTAGTAGGAAGACATGCAAAAAGGATATGGGTTTGGAAGCCAAAAGTGCAAGTAGCCTCCACCGAACCAAAGCGTCAACCACACTGGATACCACAGTTCAGAAAGCATCCAAAGAGAAAGACGCCTGAAGTGACCTCTACAGTGCCAAATGATGTTCTAAAAAGGACTCCCATAAGGAGGATTACATCAGTTCGAGACTCAATGGATACCTCCACCAAGGTCGGCACCAACCTCCGCAAATAACATCGAAAGCCTCGAACGAGCAACAACCATGTGCTCCTTGCACAACCCTGTCTTTTGCACCATTCAGGTCATGCATTTCCAAAGTATGCATTAATATAGGGCCACATTACATGGCCGTGCATAGACACACTTGAGAATCCCACGCACAAGAGCACAGTGACATATGTCAAATATTTCTATTGTGCTAACTTTTGTGTTCTTGTTTTGTGATATCCTGTTCCTCAAAAAAAAAAAAAAAAAAAAAGAGGGAGAAAGAAAAGCGGGAGAGAGCTTGTTCCCAAGTTTGGCTTATGAAACATGAATGAGTCATGCTTAGTTGAAGGTGGAACTGTTGATTACTAGGCATTTATCAATTTGGATAGAAGTGTGTCTCGGCCAGCAGTGAGATTATTGCTGCCTTATCTGGTAGATGACAAGCATTTGGCATGAACATGGCATTTACAACTATGATTTTCTCTTACCATGGTAGGAATGAAGAGCTTGAAGGTCCGCAACTTGAGTGATGCTTAACTACTTCATGTACCAGAGCATCCAAGGAGATATCTGCAAAGGGTAGTTCTAGAGGAGAAGACTCCTGCATATGGTGAGCTACAGAGAATATGTGAAACTCAGCTTGGTGTAGTTTCCCGATGTTGCTTGCCAAGGAATATAAAGCAATTCAATTCTCAGTATTTCTTGAACCAGTATGGAACAGTAGCACTGGTGAATGGTCTATGTCAATCAGCATGGTAATCTCTTAGAAACCGGCACGTGTCCAATATTCCTCTGAGTGTCAATATAGGGAAGTGAACGTGCATGTGCCCAAGCTCAGAAATGCACATTGTTACTGACAAAGGTTTCTTTGAAAAGAGGAGAGGGGATCCACCACTCAAAAGATCTCATCAGTGGACAATCAACATGGACATTCATCAACAAGGTTCCATCCCAAAGGCCGAGTGTACAACACGAAGAGACAAACATCCATCAACCTTCTCCATGGTAAGTATCTTTACTCTGGAAACACCATAACCATGATAGTTTAGGAAACCTTTTCGTCAGCATACCTTTGAGCACTTAGCTCAAGACCCGCAATTTTTGCACCATACTTCTTCCAATGCATTTTCCAAGTAAGCATGCGTAGGGCTACATTACAAGGCCGTGCACAAGGCACATACTTTTTTCAACCCAGGCACGAACACACTTACCCATCATTCATTATGGGTTATGAGTAGTTGGCACGACTACTCTCAACATCATCTTTGGAAGAGCTAGCGGACATCTTGGGAACAACATCCATATCTCGGAAGCAAATTGAAGCCAGTAGTTGCTCCGAATCACTCTCGACAACCTCTTTTGAGCAACTTACAGTTTTGAAAGCTCACAACGACACATTCTTGCTGGAATCCAAGGAACCAGCTCATACAACAGATGGACACCACCTCTCAAAGCACTACATGGAACAGCCCTTCCAACAAGGGTCTGTCAGGGACGACAGACTCGAGAGGGGGGGGAGTGTTGAAGCTCAAAGTCAAGGACAAAGCATGGAAGCACATCAAAAGGTGGACACACAAGGAAAGGGAGCAAGTAGGGAGCTCCAAGAAGTGTATGTCAAATTTTCAGAAGAATCCCCTACAAAAATAGTGATTTCCATCACTAAAAACCATTGTAAATACCATTATCTATTTTTAGTAACTCCATTTTGTTCAAGCCGAGGAGTCCTCGAGCTTGAGGAGTATTAGAAGTACCATCGTACCAATTCTCATAATTTTTAGACTTCGTTTGAGCCCTCAAATAAGCCCTGGAACCTAAATTTTAACTAGGCCGGACACTAGGTCTGGACAGGGCCAAAACTAGTCAAAAAACTATAAAAAGAGCTAGAGAGCTCATTTTTGGGGTTAGCTTGTTAGAGAATAGAACTTTTGTAAGAGAACTCTTTTGCAATCTAAGCTTTCCATTGTTCCTCTCTTTGATCTTACTTTGTGCGCGTGCGTGTGTATGTGTGTGCATGTTTGTGTGCTTCCACTCACGCACTTGTGCCTTCACTTGCTCGTGGTCTTCATACCGGTCCTCACGTCTCCGCGGATTGACAAGTAAAGGAGGTGGTGCTTACGCTTGAGCTACACTGAGTCAATGTAGAAGAGATGGTTTTTATGTCATGTTCATAATCAAAACAGAATCTTCTTGCTCCTCTGTATAGTTATTGTAATCCTTTTTGGATTTGTATCCTCCTTGGTAGTTGCTATTGTAGTTGTTGTTGTAATTGTTGTTGTATCCTTGGTGATGATTAAATTTGCCTCTTGATTGTGTGTATCCACCTCTTTGATAACCTCTACCTCTGTGATTCTTGAAGTTCTTGAAACACTCATCTGTAGTATGATTTGATAAACCACAAATATTGCATGGTGAGGAGTTATAAGTTCTCCCCCTACCTTGCTTACCTCCTCTGCCCCTTCCTCTTGATGATCTACCTCTCCCTGCATAGTTGGCTTGGGAGGTAGTTCCTTCATCTTCTGCCTTCTTGTTCTTGCCTTTCTCTTTAGACTTATTCTTATCAGTGTATAGGGCAAAAGAGCTATTACCTCTTGATGAGTCTCCATTCTTGCTGAGCTTGGATTCATGGGTGAATAATTGCCCCATGAGTGTGGTAAGTTCTAGAATCTGCATGTCCATGTACAAGTCCCTGGCAGTTGCAAAGCTCTCCCATTTGTCATCTGCTTTAATACCATTGATAACTTGCCTTACAATCTACTCCTCTTCAATTTTTTCTCCTATACTTTCCAACTGATCTGCTACATCTTTAACTTTGGTCACATACTCTGAGATAGCTTGCTTATGTTGCTTCCTTTGAGTTGTGAATTCAATCCACAACTTATTCTTCCTAGCCCTTGTGTTGGAAGAGAAATAAGAAGACAATGTTTCCCAAGTCTCTTGGGATGTCTTAGAGTTCCTAATATGTGGAATTAGAAAGTCAGAGATTGAGTTGAGTAAACAAGACCTTGCTAGTGCATCATTGGCACACCATGTGTTGAGTCTTTCATTCTCTTCCCTAGTAGGTTGTCCTTTGGTTCTGAATATGGGCATCTCCTCATCTCGTAAGATGCATACATAGAGGCTCCTTCCGTGTAGGTATGTCTTCATCCTTAGAGACCATGATTTATAGGTTTTCCTGTCCAATTTATCAATTAAAGAAGGAAAACCATCTCCCATTTTACCTTAGATTTGCTCTCATACCACTGTTGGGATAGATGGATGGACACTCCAAGTGATGAGTAGGTACTACCAAATCCTGCATAGTACTAACCCCTTGTAGCTTCAGAGTTGATATGTGGATCCTCTAAGCTTTCCAATGACACTATAAAAGTGCCTATGTACTTTGGAAATGATGTATGAAAAGATTGAATCAACACAGATTACTTCTAAATAGAAGAATCCAAGAAAACTTTCTATTTTGGATCATACACCTGCTGCTTGTAATGCTCAGTACAACCACTACAATAGGGATTGGAAAAATTACATTTAGGAGTATCTAATTAGCTTAGTATTCTAATGATTCCAAGTGGAATCACTTGAAATTATCGACTATGCATAGAGAAATCAATTCAGCAAATTAATCATTACCCCCGATTTTTTAGAACATCTATAGACTTTGACTAGTGAGCATTTCGATGCAGTTTTCTCCCAATTGGCTGAATGGATTTGCTTCAAACTTTGGCAGAATGTGGATAACGTGGAGTGGATTGCAACAAGCTATAAATCATTGAATTGGGTGAAGAAATGAGTGAGATATGAGCAGCACAAGTTGACGGTAGGAAATGACTATAACAAAGATGTCATAGATGAACAATGTAAGTATAATGTATTAATGAACAATGTTGTACAAGATCATAGGCTTGGTAGTCATAGCCTTATGATAGGGATTAGTGTAGGCTACAATGTAGGCCTTACACATAAACAGAATAGCAATGGAGAGTTTGGGAAATGATCACTCACATCGCGACATTTTCAAGTGAGTTTTTATAAGAGTTGAGTTTAAATTTGAATTTGAATTCAATTTTTGGCTCTATCTAAAAGTGAACCTTCATTCTAGGAGATATTCTCTCAATGTAGTTGTTACTTTCCAACTAATCAAGTCCACGAATTTTTGGTATGTGATTAAAAATATTCTCAAGTCAAAAGAAATGACTTTTACAAAGATAAAGTGGTAAATCTCCACTAGCAATAGTTTCCATGGAACTTCATGTGTGTGAGCTACAAGCCAAATGTGTAGGCTTGTGATTTGCACCAACAAGGATTAGCTGTACCAACTCATTTCTTGAGATGTCCATCCATCTTTCCCAAAAGTGGTATTAGAGAAATTTGAGGTAAAATGGGAGATGGTTTCCCTCCTTTTATTGATAAATTGGATAGGAACAACTATCAAGCATGGTCTTTAAAGATGAAGAAATACCTACAAGGAAGGAGTCTCTATGGATACATATGAGGAGATGAGGAGATGCCCATTTTCAAAAGCAAAGGAAAACCTACAAGAGAGGAGCTTTAAAGACCCAACTCATGGTGTGCCAAAGATGCATTAGCAAGGTCATATCTTCTTAACTCTATCTCTGACTTCCCTCTTCCACATATTAGGAACTGTAAAACATCCCAAGAGGCTTGGGATACATTGTCTTCATACTTTTCATCAAATACAAGAGCAAGGAAGTGTTGAGAGTTCCATGCTCCACCCTTTTGTCCAAAGTTAAGTTTCATTCTCATGCAAGTCCACTTATCCCACATGCAAGGGAATTCTCCCAAACTCCATGTAAGTAAGGCCTCCCTTCACTCTCCACAAGTCATTCCACTCTAGCTCATTGCCAAGAGTGTGCTCCCACTCCTCATGGAGGCTCCATGCTCATAGAGCAATCTTTATAAGTTCATTTCCATTTCCATTTTAATTCACTCATAATGTTTTGTTATCTTTTGCTCCTTCCTCCTTAGCTTGTTTGATATGTACATGTGAGTAGAATAAGAGTAGTCCTTTTTCATTTCAACATGGTATCAGAGCATAGGTTAACTTTTTCATTTTGAGTTACGTTTTTGTTATCTCCATCATTAGCTTGTTTCTCTTTCTTAATCCCTCCCCCCTCCCATATCTCAATAAAAGTGCTTCTAAGCACTACATATGTTTCTCATTTACTTATCATTTTCATCATTTTTAGTTTTGAAAGTTTATGATTTTTTTACTATAATTATCATTTTTTCATATCTATATATTTGATCCCTACAATCAGTAATAATGGTGCTTTTGAGCACCATGGTTTGTAGTCCCTAGTAAAAATTCCTTTTCAGTTGAAGATTGCCAAACTCTTCATCATATAAGGGAGGCTCAGATAAAAAGCAACAGTTTGTGATATGAAGCAATCTATGAGGTTATGCAAAGATGATGGGTTATGCTGCATGTCACCCATGTGGTTCCTCTCACCTCCATTGCTTCTCTCCACCATCACTGTGCGCTTGGCTAACGAATCAGCAAATGACAATACTTATGGAGTAAATGTGGTATCAACAAAACTTCATTCATGGTTGGGACAAAAACACAGCAGCAATGCAACTCCTTAGTGATCTGAGCGCTTGTCTTGCAACAAGACATCTACTAGGAATCAACCTATCTCACTTCAGAGTATAGTGAGTGTATTGTGTTTTGCTAGTGTGATGGAAAAGAAGGTTGTGCAGAGGAAGCATGGAGATTGCACATATCATCACTATTCAAAGTCAATAGAAAAACTTAAAGGAGGAGGCTCAAAAGTGTTGTGCTTCCGCTTCTGAGAGGAGCACATCGAGCAGATGCCTTAATGAGCAGACGAACTGAATTATCAATCTACAGAATTTATGTCATCATCTTCCTGTAGCACTATATGATATAGGTGGAAAGTGTCAAGCACAACAACAGAGATGAAGAAGTTGCGCAAGTCTTTGAAAGTCACTTCTCAGGTATGAGCGAGCTCACAAGTGGTCCATTTGACTGAACGATGTGCTAATTGAACGATTTCTAGTTTAGCATGTTGGAGACACGGAAAGTGAGATGAGGATTGCAGAAATAAGCTCTAGTACTTAGATCGGATGCCCCATTTCGATGAGGACACGTAGTGCACAGATATTTCCGCATACAGGGAATGATTTGCAATCCTGAACGTCTTCATCTGGGCCCGACAACATACACAGACATTGATCGAAAATGTGCCCTTTGTGAGCGTGAGACTTCCAGGCGGCATCCCCTGTCATTACCTCAATTCCTTCTGTGCAATCTATGAGAATTTGTTGTAGACAAAGAGAGGCCCGGACTGCAGATGTTCGTCAACGGACCAAAGGAAGATAATGGTCAGCAGATCACTCTGCAGACAAATCTGATAGCGAGTACACTTGCTACTCTTGCCGCGTCTAAGGCCGAGCAGAACGCGTAGAAGTGTATTCTGCAGCCAAAAACAAGCTGGGCGCTATTAAGGAGGGAGACCCAAAGAAGAAGGCCAAACACACAGAGCTATGACTGGCAGAGATGATGAGAGCGTAGCTCGGAACCACAGAAGAAGAGTAGATGAACCGACTTCAACTACTGAATTGTGTCAACCTCGTCTGATTTGCGGCCTTTCGGTATGCCAGCGTTTGATCAATGTCGTTACATAAGCAAAGATGTCACCACCAGCTGCCCAACACGTTCCAAGAACTCCAAATAGTAGACACTTGTAGAGGTCCACAGAGAATGTTTAAGTGCCATTTGCTTTTCATGGAGTTCCATCGTAGCCCCATAATTCGCAACATATCAAATGCTTTGTCTGTGAGTAGGCATGGGTAAAAGATTTTTTGGATGGAAAATTGTTTTTTACGAACCACAAAGGTACCTATAGGTTATGACTAAAATCGACTCATAACAAGTGTATATCTTTTGGGGAGTGACTGATAGTTTTTTTTTTTTTAAGTCTATATGTAAAGGGGATTAGACACCACCTCCATTGGAGGTAGGACCTTCCGTCTTGCTTGCACATTATCTCTCTCAAATCATGTATCTCCCAAAGCCATCAAGTCTTGAAGCCATGTACACTATAAAGTGAAAATACACTAGCTCTCCAAAGAGTAAATTTTATGAAGTACTCCAAATCATTTCAAGCCCCATGTAAAGGGACTAGACACTGCTCTTTAAAAGAGTAAGACCTTTGTTACCGTTAGTGTCCATGTGAAAGGCCAAATGGCCACCGGACACTTCTTTGTATATGTTCTTTAATAAAACATATAGTGGCCTGCTTAGTCATAGACTGTAAGTTCGACCGCATTTGTAAGACCTAAGAAGTTAGTCTTCGTGCTCCCTATGTACTGTGTTTTCTGTGTATTCTACAGCCTCTGTGCGGAGTACTTTGTGCGGCATCAAGAGCTCGTTTTTCTACTTCGAGCATATTGTCGCGGAGCTCGCGAGAAGGAGAGTGCACGATGGTGCATCGCCAACGAATCACTTCACTGGTATCAGAGCAGTTTGAGGAGAAAAGCTTTGGATCTTTTGTGCGAGCGAAGCGAGAACCCCCTCCCCAGGCGGCGACTAAGGCGGTGACCAAGGCATAGACCTTGGCATACCTTGTCATCCGAGTCACCGAAGTCACCGTTGGCGCCGTTGGCTGCGCGCGAGGGAGGACCTCAACGATCAAGGAATATAGAGGTTCCCGGTACTTCCCGGGAGGTCACCCATCCCAGTACTGTTCCCCCGAGAGCTCGCTTAACCGTGGCAATCTCTTGCTAAGCTACACTCTTGTGGTGTTTGAAGAAGGGGAAAGACTAAGGTTGACATTACCTTGAACAAGTTTTGGTCCCTCAAAGCTTCATTTTTGCTTTTAAAGCCTATTTTTGAAGCAATTTTGGGGTGTTTTTGGAGCCATTTCGGAGTACTTTCGCACGTAGTTCTCTTCACACAGGTCCAAGAACATCAAGAAGAGTGTTCCTTGTACTTCTCAGACAATAAATATCAACCTTTGGGGCTATATTTTCAGCCACACTCGTAAAACTACAGGTTTCTCGAGGGGTTTTCAGTTTTGGTGGGAGTAGTCACTGCAAATTTATGCAAGTTTTTAAAGCCTAAAACATCAGAGTTGACAGACACTTGCAGGTGTTATTGGCTAGTTTTTGGGTTGTGTATTCAGCCTTTTAGTGTCATTTTACTGCATATATTGAGCATATACACACCATGTACGCTTCTATGGATACCGCTTATGTACGTCCATATGGGCATTGATATAGCGGTTACGTTCTTTGCATAAAGCCTTTTACGCTTGATAAAGAGGGTCGTGGTGAGGTTTTCTTAACTGGGATACACCCAGATGTCGGGGTCTCTTCGGTGATGCAGGTGGAAGACTTACCGAGCGTCGCCATAGGAGATCTATGATAGTTGTTCATAGGTGCTCGATAAGCCTAGTCGGCTTCTATTGGGTAACTGATTATATGCAGTGGAGTCAGTGATTCACTATGCAGGTAGACATGTCAGTACTTGCAGTTTTATGATACTTTGACACTGGTCATATGCTAATTTTGCAAAGGATACTCTGGCAAAATTTTCCCAGATTTCTGGTTTAGTCAACTATATAGTGGTCGATTTACTCCTTGATACACTTATTTGTTGGTGTTTGGACTCTTCTAGCTCCATTATCATTCAATTCAATTCTCTACGATCATGGCATCAGAGGTCTCAGGCACATCCGGTGGATCAGGGTCTAGTGCTAGCGTTCCGAGGAGGAGCTATAACTTGCAGGGCAAAGACCATTTTGAGATCCGAAAATTTGATGGCACAAACTTTGCTCTATGGAAGAATCAGATTAAAGATGTGCTGATTCAAAGAAGGCAATGGAAGCCAGTAAATGGGATTTCAAAGAAGCCTGCTGACATGGATGAAGATGATTGGGATGAGTTAGATGAAATGGCCAGGTCTACCATTCGCTTGCACCTGGCAGATAATGTTTACTTTACAGTATTAGACTGTGAAAGTGCAGAGGAGCTTTGGAAGAAGTTATGCAATACATATGAAAAAGAGACGGCATCAAATAAAGTATATCTGATGAGAAAATTATACGACCTTCGTATGAAGGACACAGATAGTGTTGCTGCTCATCTAAATGAGTTTGATGCCATATTCTCCCAGTTACAGGCTCAGAAAATGGATATGGACAATGAAATGAAAGCAGTATTGCTGTTATGCACCCTGCCATCATCATGGGATACATTTTGCACAGCTATTAGCAATAGTGCACCAGGTGGTAAACTCGTCTATGATGACATATGTTGAGCACTCTTGAGTGAGGAGATTCGTAGAAAATCTATGGTTGGCACTCAAAGTGGAGATGCATATAATGTTCGTGATTCTTACCAAGGAAAGAATCAACAACGTGGCAGGAGCAAGAACAAGGAAAAGAATGGTCAACGGAATAAGAGCAGAAGTAAATCAAGGAAGAGGGATATTGAATGCCATTATTTTCATAAGAAAGGACACATGAAGAAAGACTGTTATGCATTAAAGAATGCTAAAGGTAAAGGACAGAATGTTGATGGGCATGTTAAACAGTTACCTGCACCATCTACTTCGACTGTGAAGATTGAAGAAATTAATGCTATTTCTGCCGATGCTGATGTGTTGACACTTGATAGTACTGTGCCATCTGAGGCACTTATGGCTGATTCTCTTTCCTACACCTGGCTGCTAGATTCTAGTGCTTCTTTCCATGTGACACCACATAAAGAATGGTTCTCTAATTATGCAGCAAAGTCTCTTGGTACCGTGAGACTTGGTGACTCTTACCAGTGTGATGTTGTGGGGATTGGAGATGTGGTTGTGCAGTTCATTGATGGTTCAAAATTTACTATGCATAATGTACGCCATGTACCTCAGTTATCATGCAGTTTGATGTCAGTTGGTCAACTTGATGACCTTGGTTACAAGGTGGTCTTCTATGCTCAGTCCTTTCGTATATCAAAGGGCAATATGGTTATTGCAAAAGGAAGCAAAGTTGGCTCACTTTATCCTTTATTTGTATCACAGAAAGAACACTTGTTAGCTGTTACTGAACAGCCTATGGCTTGTATTTGGCATGGTCGTTTGGGCCATATATCTCGTAGTGGAATGGAAAATCTTTCTCGTTCTGGCTACTTACCTGTGTTATCTTTCTCTGATTTTCCATTTTGTGAGCATTGTCAATATGGAAAGCAAACCAGAAATGTGCATAGAACGCACATTGATTCTTCAACTCAGCCTTTAGATCTCGTTCATATAGATGTGTGTGGTCCTATGCCCACTAGGTCCTTAGGTGGTTCTCTTTACTTTGTCACTTTCATAGATGATGCTACTAGAAAAGTCTGGGTATATCCTATCAAGTCAAAGGATGATGTATTCCCTACTTTCAAAAAATGGCTTTCTTCAGTTGAGACTAAAAAAGGAACTAAGCTTAAGGCTTTACGTTCAGATAATGGGGGTGAGTATACCTCACATGAATTTAGCCTTTTTTGTCAGTCTAGAGGGATTCGTAGAGAGTTTATAGCTCCTTATACCCCAGTACAGAATGGTGTAGCTGAGAGGATGAATAGAACTATTCAAGATAGAGTAGTCTCTATGTTGCATCATGCAAACCTCTCACAAGGTTTTTGGGCAGAAGCAGTATTGACTGCAGTTCATGTCATTAACCTTTCACCTAGTACTGCCAAAGGTCTGAAAGTGGCACAAGAGTTATGTACAGGGAAACCACCATATTATGATCATCTTCGAGTTTTTGGGTGTGAAGCATATGTTCATATACCCAAGAATCTTAGACAAAAGTTGGACCATAAGTCAAAGAAATGCATTTTTCTTGGATATGGTCGAGAAGGACAATTTGGATATCGCTTATGGGATCCTGAAACACGGTCAGTGATCAGAAGTAGTGATGTCATTTTTAATGAGTCTAAGATGCATAAATAGCCCATTAAGGAGGTTGAAGTGAGAAGAGTGGTGTTTGAGGATACTCGTCCTCCGGTTAGCATGCATAAAAATGCTTCACATAGGGATGTTCAAGAGAATGTCCATTCAGATCACTCTACACATGTTCCTGTTCAACAACCATTGAGATGTTCTGCATGTGTCTCATATCCACCTGATAGATATGTTCCAGGTTTAGATTTTGTTATGCTAACAGATGTCGGTGAGCCTTCTTGCTACAAAGAGGCTATGCAGACAGAGGATCATGTCAAGTGGGAGCATGCCATGAAGAGTGAGTTGGATTCTATTCACAAGAATGGTACTTGGGACTTAGTACCTTTGCCAAAGGGCAGGAAAGCTTTACCATGTAAATGGGTATATAAACTGAAATTCACATCAGATAGTGCTTCTCCAAAATATAAAGCACGACTTGTTGCAAAGGGTTTTAAGCAACAACATGGTGTTGATTTTGAAGAAATCTTCTCTCCAGTGGTCAAGATGACTACTTTGCGCATGTTGCTTGGATTCGTTGCAATGGAGGACTTAGAGCTAGTCCAAATGGATGTGAAAACAACTTTCTTGCATGGAGATCTTACAGATGAGATCTATATGGAACAACCTGAGGGTTATGTAGTTCCTGTCAAGGAAAGTCTAGTTTGTAAGCTCAAGAAGAGCTTGTATGGACTTAAACAGTCTCCTAGACAATGGTACCAAAAGTTTGATGCTTTTATGAAGTCCCAAGGCTATTCTCGGAGCAATGAGGATCATTGTCTCTACACAAAGAGATGTTCTGATGGCAGCTTGATATGCTTGATACTTTACATCGATGATATGTTGATTGCTAGGAAGTCCTCTTATGATTTGTCAATTCTCAAAAAGAAGTTGAGTCAGACATTTGATATGAAGGATTTGGGGGATGCCAAACACATTCTTGGCATGCGCATTACTCGTGATAGGAGTAAAAGATGCATATACTTGTCTCAAAGTGAGTACATATCCAAAGTACTTCACCGATTCAATATGCAGGGTGGAAAGGCATTGAGTACACCTTTCCACATATGTGAAATTGAGCAAGGATGACTGCCCCAAATCAGATGAGGAAAAGGAATTCATGACCAAAATTCCCTATCGGTCTGCTGTTGGTAGTCTCATGTATGCTATGGTAGCTACGAGACCAGACATTGCATTTGCAGTGGGAGTTGTGAGCAGATATATGTCTAATCCTGGCAAGAAACATTGGGAAGCAGTCAAAATGATTTTGAGATATCTGAGTGGCACTAAGGACAAGTGTCTATGCTTAGGTAGAGGAAAAGCATCCATTATTGGTTACACAAATTCTGACTATGCTGGTTGTGTAGACAATCGTAAGTCTACATCAGGGTACATTTTTCATTTTGCTGGAGGTGCTATCTCTTGTAGATCTCGTCTTCAAGAATGTACAGCTGTTTCCACCACAGAAGCAGAGTATGTTGCAGCAAGTGAGGCATGTAAGGAAGCATTGTGGCTTTCTCGTCTTGCTTGTGATATGGGTTTACCTCAGCATGTACCTCACTTGCTTAGTGATAGTCAGAGTGCCATTGCTTTGGCTAAGAATCCGGTCTATCATGCAAAGACAAAGCACATTGAGGTGAGGTATCACTTCATTAGAGATTGCTTAGCCACTGAGAGCATTATTCTTGAGAAGGTTCACACTTGAGATAATGCTGCAGATGCTTTGACTAAAGCTCTACCACACGATAGCTTTCGACACTGTTGTCATTTGATGGGGGTTACTTGATTCTTGATCTTACACAGTCACTTGTATACTGTGTAACATGCCCATCAGGTGGGAGGTATAGTTTGTATCCTTCCACTCAGGTATTCTTTATCATTCTTTATTTTTCTCCCATAGTTACTCTGGCCATATTGGCCTTTAGTGGGAGATTGTTACCGTTAGTGTCCATGTGAAAGGCCAAATGGCCACCGGACACTTCTTTGTATATGTTCTTTAATAAAACATATAGTGGTCTTGTCAATCATAGACTGTAAGTTCGACCGCATTTGTAAGACCTAAGAAGTTTGTCTTCGTGCTCCCTGTGTACTGTGTTTTCTGCGTATTCTACAGCCTCTATGCGGAGTACTTTGTGTGGCATCAGGAGCTCATTTTTCTACTTCGAGCATATTGTCGCGGAGCTCTCGAGAAGGAGAGTGCACGGTGGTGCATTGCCAACGAATCACTTCAACCTTCCCTATGGCTTGAACAAATGGCACTCAAAGCCCACTACAAGGCCATGAAGCTCACACATCAAAAGGCTACAAAGCTCAAAACACAAAAGGTTCATCAAGAACAAAAGGACCCAACCAAAGATCCCATCAATGGATCAAATGAAGGACACATCAACAAAGGTGGCACATGGATCCAAATCACTACCTACCCCATGATGTAAACCATTTATATGTCTAGGGATCCCATATGTCCCTAGATCCCATTAAAAACCACTTGGATCCCATATGTCCAAATTATGTCCAAGGATCCCATATGTCCTTGGATCCTAAAAACCCATGGACTAAGTGATCCCATATGTCGTAGTCCCCCATATTAAAAACAAAAATGGTCATCACATGGAGGGGATGTGTTGAGAGTTCCATGCTCCACCCTTTTGTCCAAAGCTAAGTTTCATTCTCATGCAAGTCCACTTATCCCACATGCAAGGGAATTCTCCCAAACTCCATATAAGCAAGGCCTCCCTTCACTCTCCACAAGTCATTCCACTCTAGCTCATTGCCAAGAGTGTGCTCCCACTCCTCATGGAGGCTCCATGCTCATAGAGCAGTCTTTGTAAGTTCAACCCTTTTAATTGATTCATAATGTTTTGTTATCTTTTGTTCCTTCCTCCTTAGCTTGTTTGATATGTACTTGTGAGTAGAGTAGGAGTAGTCCTTTTCCATTTCAACAGGAAGAACTAATTGTGGATTGAGTTTACCACTCAATGGAAGCAACCCAAGCAAAACATTTCACAGTATGTGACCAAAGTCAAAGATGTGCTGACCAATTGGCAAGCATAGGAGAAGAGATTGAAGAGGAGCAAATAGTGATACAAGTGATCAATGGCATCAAGCAGATGATAAATGGGAAAGCTTCACAGCTTCCATGGACTTATACATGGACATGCAGATTCTAGATCTTACCACACTCATGGGGCAACTCTTTACCCATGAAGCCAAGGTCAACAAAAATGGAGATTCATCAAGACATAATAAATCTTCTACCGTATACACAGATAAAGACGAGTCTAAAGATAAAGGGAAAAGTAAAAAGATCCAAGATGAAGGTACTACTTCTCAAGCCAACTATGCTGGGAGAGGTAGGAACTCAAGAGGTAGGGGCAAAGGAGGTAAGCAAGGTAGGGGGAGACCTTTCAACTCTTCCCCATGCACCATATGTGGATTGTCTAATCACACTACAGATGAGTGCTATAGGAACTACAAGAATCAAAGAGGAAGAGGATACCAAAGAGGTGGCTACTCACAATCAAGAGGAAGATTCAATAAAGCTACAACAACAATTACAACAATAACTACCAAGGAGGCTACAAATCAAGAAAAGACTATAAAAATTGCACACAAGATCAAGACGATTCCCTTTTGATTATGAATATGACTTCAAAGTGAGATATGAATGATGAAAACCTCTTCTATATTGACTCAGGTTTTTCAAATCATGTGGCAAGCAATGTAGCTCTTCTCTCTGACCTTGAGGAACCTAAGGGAAAGCACCAAGTATAAACAAGTGATGACACCAAGCATTCAGTAGTCAAGGTAGGAAATGTCAAAACCTTTGATGAGAAAAGAAATCTATTGAGCAGGGTTCTTCATGTGCCTTTAATCACCAAGAATTTGATGAGTGTTGGACAGATTGTGGAAAAGGGTTTGCAGGTTAGGTTCAAAAAATATGGAGCACTTGTGGAAGATCCCCGAGATGGATTCAAGAGAATAGACAAGGGAGAAAAGACACGTAGATTATTTACATTTTAACTTGAAGATACAAGGAATATTGCACTTTATAATTACAAAAGTCAAACATTTTTAGAGCTTGAGATTTGGCATAAAAGATTAAGGCATATTGGTGAGAGAACTTTAAAGCAAATATGTAGAGATCAATGTGTGATTGGGATATCTAATGTATCCAAGCAACACATGATCTATAAATGTGGTGCATGTCAGTTTGGTAAATCTCATAGGTTACCCTTCTTAAAGAAAGGTTATAGCATGAGGATACTTGGAGCTTGTCCACATAGATGTGTGGGGACCAAGCAAGGACCCTTCAATTTCTTGCTCAAGGTACTATGTGTCTTTCATTGATGATTTTAGTAGCTGGACTATCTTGTACTTTATGAAGCACAAAGATGAAGTGTTCGGTTGCTTTAAAAAGTATCTTGCACTTGTGGAAAACCAAGCAGGAAGAAGCCTAAAGAGACTAAGTTCAGATGGAGGAGGTGAGTACTTCTCAAATGAATATAATGCATTCTTGTAGGATAGAGGAATTAAAAGGGAGATTAGAACAAGGTATACCCCTGAGAAAAATGGGGTGGTATAGAGGAGAAATAGGTTGATTGTTGAAATAGCTAGGTCAATGCTAAATGAGAAAAGATTACCTAATTATTTGTGGGTAGAGAGTGTATCTACTGCCACTTATCTTGTTAGCAAGTTGCCATCCAAATCACTTGATGGGATGACCCCATACGAAGCATGTCATCGTAGAAGGCCATCACTTGATCATTGTAGGATCTTTGGATGTGTTTCTTATGTACATATCCTATGTCAAATCAGAGGTAAGCTAGAGCCTAAGGCAGAGAAGTGCATCTTCATAGGGTATGATTTAAACGAAAAAGATTAGAATGATTCTTGGTTTGAAAGTGAATGTAGGAAGGTTAAGTTTCCATATGGCTTGGAAGAAGAGTTTCCAAGTCTCACCAAGGAAGAACCAAATCAAATTGAAGACATCAAATCAGATGATGAGGACATCATCAACCTAGAGGAGTTCAAAGCATGGAAATCAAAGGGAAAGGTCAAGATGAAAGAAATTGGAAGACATACCTAAATCATCCAAACAAGCAATGAGAAGATCACAAAGGGAGAGCAAGAAGCCAATCAGATATGGGTATGACACTTCTTTAGTAACTAAGCATTCTATTTATCTTGCTAAGGATTCATCATGTGAGGAACCTACCTCATATGAAGAGGCAAAGACCAAGGTAGGATGGAAGGAAGGTATGGATGAAGAAATAGAAGCACTCAAGGAGAATGATACTTGGGAGCTAGTGGCAAAGAAGGAATCAATGAAGGTAATTGGATCTAGATGGATTTACAAAGTCAAGAGAAACTCAGATGGATCCATAAACAAGTATAAAGTTAGACTTGTGGATAAGGGTTTTGCACAAACCCACGGAATTGATTATGAAGAGACGTTCTCACCTGTGGCCAAAAAGCCAATGATTAGGCTATTGGTAAGTGTGGCTGCATCAAGGAATTGGAATATGTGCCAATTGGATGTAAAAAATGCTTTTCTTAATGGCTGAATTTCAGAGGAGGTTTACATGTCTCAACCTCCTGGTTATGAAGACCCAAGAAAGGTAAATTATGTATGCAAATTGAACAAAGCTTTGTATGGATTGAAGCAAGCACCTAGGGCATGGAACCATAGGTTGACTACATACCTTCAAGATCAAGGATTCATC
Source organism: Ceratopteris richardii (assembly GCA_020310875.1). NCBI lineage: Eukaryota > Viridiplantae > Streptophyta > Polypodiopsida > Polypodiales > Pteridaceae > Ceratopteris > Ceratopteris richardii. The sequence continues at coordinate 97,106,255 of CM035414.1, read as the reverse complement.
ATAAGCAAAGCAAATACTTCTCTGTTTGTCAAGGGAAGTAATTCAGAGGTGATATACCTATGTGTGTATGTTGATGATATCATACTTACAAGTAGTTATGCCAATGGCATCAAACACATCAAGAATCAAATGATGCAGGAGTTCAAAATTAGTGATCTAGGATCACTAAAGTATTTTTTTGGACTTGAATTAGTCTATACAAATTTTGGAATTTTCATTACTCAAAGAAAGTATGTGTAAGATATGTTGAAGAAGTTCCACTTGGTGGATGCCAAAGAAGCTAGTATTCCTATGGAGGTAAATAAAAAATTAAGTGATCATGAAGGTGATTTTCTTGAAGACATTGCAAGATATCAAGGCATAGTACCAAGCCTAAACTATGCTACATTGACAAGGATTGATATTGCTTATTGAGTAAGTGTCTTAAGTCAATTCATGCACAAACCTGGAGCACCTCACTTGGAAGCTGTCAAGAGGATTTTGAAGTATCTTAAGGGTACTCAAAATCAAGGTTTATACTTTCCATATACTTCATATTTGGACATCAAATTTTATTTAGATGTAGATTGGGCAGGTTGTAAGGATGACAGGAAGAGCACCTCAGGTTATCTCTCTTTTGCAGGTGATAAGCCCATTTCATGGTCTTCCAAGAAGCAACCTACTATTGCTTTATCTTCAAGAGAGGCTGCATACGAAGGATTAGCCAATGCTACTCAAGAAGCCATATGGATCAGATTGTTATATTTAGATTTGGGACTACATTCTAACTTACCAATGATTTTTGGTGACAATACTAGTTCTTTATATCTTGCAACAAATCCTATCTATCATGCAAGAACCAAGCATATAGAGGTTCACTATCATTATGTGAGAGAGAAGCTATTAAGCAAGGAGATTCAATTGGCATATGTATCAACTAATATGCAATGTGCAGAATGATTGATCAAAGCATTTGATGGTACTAAATTGTGCAGGTTTAAAGCTATGATTGGATTGTAGGACATTCAAGAGGATTGATGAAGAAGACCAAGCCAAGATGTTTGGCTTGAGGGGATCTATTGGAGAAAATGCCAAGCCTTCACAGTTGGCTAGGTATTGGAAGTACTATGTTGGCTAGGTATTGGAAGTACTATGAGCAAATGATTAAAGGACTACATGACCCATTGCTTGTAAAATTTGATCATTTAGTTCTTGTAAAAGATAAATCCTAGAGAGAATATTGGAATCCCGTCTTCTTCGTGGAGTTTGGAGAACTAAAAGCTATGAATCTCACTTAAAAGAATCATTCCTAACTTAGAGGAATCTTTTCGGTGGAGCTCTATTTGAATTTCAAAATTCAAACTAGGAGAAAAGTCACTATATAAGATAGTTGGAAACTCGTGGGCTTTGAGAGCCCTCATTATTGAGCATATCATTGATCATTTGATGTAGTTGAGAGGCTTACACTATAACCTACTCCTATCACCATCATTGGGCATCATATTCATGCCAATGATCATGTATAACATATTAGTATATGATCAATGTCTACCCTACATTATTGTATGCACATTTTGTAAGGCCCCCATTATGAGGAGAAGCCAAGTGTGCATTACCCTATTGATGGGAATCCCGACATGCATGTTGGATGAAGGTCATATTGGACCATCTAAGGTATTGTAAGGAAAGGAAGTTACCAGGGTCCCCAAATGTTGCGATGGTAAAGGGAATATTCCATGGAATATTCTCAATCACAGTCAGAAATCATTTATATTTGTTAGGTAGGTTCAACCCGCCTAAGCCGTGTATGGCAATATGTGGGTGATGGCTGCCCACGCTCTACCACCCATGTATAGCTGTCCACAGAAGGCTGTTGGAGCAAGTCTATGACAAGCCTAAGTATTGGCTTGAGTCCCACAAAGTCATAGAAAAAGCCTTAAAATGAAGACTATGTAAAGTTCACTTGTGAACTACCTCTTGTAACTTTTGAAGAGTTTACTTAATGTAAAAGTAAGAGAATCTTAAGTGGTTGAGTCCACTTGATCAAGAATGGAAAGAGGAGCCACGAATTCGTGATTTGTGGTAGGTAGAGAATCAAATCAATCATTGATTGATTGGAGAGTGATTGAGGGAAGTTAGCCTCCCAAACTCAACTATAAATAGATGGCAGTTTTAGTCGTGGTTAGAGAGACCTATGTGAAGACCTCCAAGAGCTGAGCTTTATGCCATATCAAGGTGTGATTACAAGGCACACATATGTATCAGTAAGTCATTGTATTGTACAAGCAATATACTTTCATTTTCATGATTATTTGAGTTCATCTTTCCATGTTCTTGTGATGTGTACTACTCACTGCCATTACTTCAGTTTTTCTCAGTCAGCTTGCAGAGATTGTTTCTCTGCACTTGGTTCATCCTTTTCAGTGATTTAACTTGGTAAAGTTAGCTCTATAAGGCTACTATATGATCACAAATTTTCATGTCATTTGGATGTTGGAATCTTCAGTTATGTTTATTTGAAGTCAACAGGGTATGTTCATCTTCACTTCTCTGTCAGGTACCCGACTTTTTCAGTCATCTTGTCAGAGTCATTTCTCAGTGTTTACTCATCCAAGTTCAGTGATTTTAAGCTTGTTGGATTCAGCTTACTGTCTAGTATAAGCATACAAATTTTCATGATCATTGGATTCTTACATCTTGAGTTATGTTAATTGTTCTACTCACTGGTCTATTTCTGTAGCAGCCCGTGAAAATCGGGATGATGTCATCACTTGTTAAAAGTCATTCTCAGTGTGTGGTTTGTTATTTTTGATGAGATTACTCTCTAAAGTTAGCTCTTTAAGCTACCTAGCCTTTCCCAAGAGGAATTAATCTAATTGCTGCTGTGCTCAGAGAATTATGTAAAACACTGGACAGGTGTATTAACCAAGAATAGCAAGTTTTCACCTCTGAGCTAACTCCAACTTATCTGTTTTGATCTATCTTTTTGAGAGTGATCTTCCAAGGTACATAGGGTGTCTAATACATCCATTGGCAAGCTAAAAGGGCCCACCATCTACTCCTGGAGTTTATTTGGCTAGTGTAGAGCAAAGATTTTGCAACACCTCTTCATCTTCAACACATACCTATCCATCTCTTCACAGTGGTATCAGAGCAAGGTTGGACAACATGGCAGATGGATTTCCTTCATCAATTGACAAATTGGACAGAGGTAACTACTCAGCTTGGTCATTAAGAATGGAAGCTTATCTCCAAGGTAGAAGTTTATATGGTTATGTGGCTGGAGATGAAGTTATGCCAAGTTTCAGGAACAAAAGTCAACCAACACAAGAAGAGCAAGAAAGATTGAGCACATGGTGCTCCAAGGATGCACTTGCAAGGTCTTATCTCCTCAACTCTATCTCAGATTTTTTGTTGCCTCACATTAGAAGTTGTAAGACATCTCAGGAAGTGTGGGATGCACTTGAAGCTTTCTTTGCTTCAAGTACTAAAGCTAGGAAGCATCAACTATGGCTGGATTTCACAACTCTCAAGAAGGCTCCCAAACAAAATGTGACTGATTTTGTCACAAAGCTCAAGGACATAGCAGATCAGTTGGGAAGCATTGGAGAGGTAATAGATGAAGAGCAAATTGTAAGGCAGGTCATCAATGGCTTGAAGGCAGATGACAAGTGGGAAGCATTCACCACAGCTATGGATTTGTACATGGACATGCATGTACCTGATTTCAACACACTCATTGGACAATTACTTACTCAAGAGGCAAAGCTTATCAAAAATGGAGAAAGCTCTAAAGGTAATCAATCTTCAGCTTTATACACGGATAAAAGCAAGTCTAAAGATAACAAAGGAAAGGCAAAGAAAGTGGATGATGAAGCAGGTACATATCAAGCTAACTATGCAGGTAGAGGAAGACATGGCAGAGGTAGAGGAAGAGGAGGTAGACAAGGCAGGGGGAGATCCCAAGACTCCAACTCATGTTCTATTTGTGGATTAACTAATCATACAACTGAAAATTGCTTTAGGAATTCCAGGAATCAAAGAGGCAGAGGATACAATAGAGGAAGTTATGGCTACTCAAGAGGAAGGTTCAACAACTACCATGGCAACTACAACAACTACAATCATTCAAACTATCAAGGAGGCTACAAAGGAAGGAGAGACTACAATAACTACACAGAAGACTCAAACAAAGAGGATTCATTATTGATCATGAACATGGCTATGCCACAAGGTAAATCTGATGAGCATGTTTTCTACATAGATTCAGGTTGTTCAAATCATGTGGCAGGAAATGTGGCACTCCTATCAGATTTAGAAGATCCAAGGAATAAGCATGAGGTACAAACAGGAGATGATACAAAACATCCTGTGGAGAAAATAGGCAATGTCAAAGCACCTGATGGAAACATCAACCTACTCAGTAAGGTACTCTATGTCCCTACCATAACAAAGAATTTGATAAGTGTTGGGCAGATAGTAGAGAAAGGGTTGCAAGTCAGGTTCACAAAAGCAGGAGCATTTGTTGAAGATCCAAGTCAAGGATTCAGAAGAATTGCAAAAGGTGAAAAGACAGGTAGATTGTTCACATTTGAATTACAGGACACTAGAAACATTGCTCTCTTTAATTATGGTAGTCAGACACTCACAGAATTGGAAGTATGGCACAAAAGGTTAGCACATATTGGTGAAAGGTCATTAAAGCAAATCTGCAGGGACCAAAGTGTACTTGGACTTCCTAATTTGTCAAAACAACATATGATTTATAAGTGCAGTGCATGTCAATTTGGAAAGTCTCACAGGTTACCATTCATGAAGAAAGGTTATATGCATGGAGATCTCTTGGAGTTGGTTCATACAGATGTATGGGGACCAAGCAAGGAAGCTTCAATATCAGGATCAAGGTATTATGTTTCCTTTATTGATGATTGCAGCAGATGGACTATCCTATTCTTTATGAAACACAAAGATGAAGTTTTTTCATGTTTCAAAAGATATTTGGCTCTTGTGGAGAATCAAACAGGTAAATCACTAAAAAGGCTAAGGTCAGATGGAGGGGGAGAATACTTCTCCCATGAGTTTGATTCTTTTCTTCAAGAAAGAGGAATCAAAAGAGAGGTAACTACAAGGTACACTCCTGAGCAAAATGGAGTGGCAGAAAGGAGGAATAGGACAATTGTTGAAGCTGCAAGGTCTATGCTAAATGAAAAGCATTTACCTAATTACTTATGGGCTGAGGCTGTATCTACAGCCACTTACTTGATTAACAGGTTGCCTTCAAAATCCCTTGATGGGATGACTCCATATGAGGCTTGGAATGGAAGAAGACCAAGTTTAGATCATTGTAAAATTTTTGGATGTATTGCTTTTGCTCATGTTCCTTCACAGGTTAGAGGCAAGATGGATCCAAAAGCAGAAAGGTGTGTATTTATTGGATATGACAACAATCAAAAGGGCTACAGGTTATACAACCCTACCAACAAAGGATTCTTGGTAAGCAGAGATGTAGTTTTTGATGAGAACAATTCATGGTATGAAGATTCATGCAGGAAGGTCAATTTACCATATGATCTTGAAGAAGATTTTCCAAAGCTTGGTAGAGAACAATCAAAGATTGAAGAACAAGACACCTCAGAGGATGATGAAGAATGTCAGATGGAAAAGATCAAAGCATGGAAGTCTAAAGGTAAAGCAAAATTGCAGGAACTTGGACATGAGGCAGAATCATCACATCATGGCCTAAGAAGATCTATGAGGGAAAAGAAAAAACCAGAAAGGTATGGGTTTGACACCTCATTAGTAACTAAACATTCTATCTACATAGCACAGGACATAAACCAAGAGGAGCCATCATCATTTGAAGAGGCCAAAGCAAAAACAGAATGGAAGCATGCAATGAAGGAAGAGATTGAAGCACTTGAGGAAAACAACACTTGGGATTTGGTGCCCAAGACTTCATCCATGAAGGTAATAGGCTCAAGATGGGTCTATAAACTCAAGAAAAATTATGATGGTTCAATTAACAGGTATAAGGCAAGGCTTGTGGCAAAAGGCTTTGCACAAACTCAGGGAATTGATTATGAGGAGACTTTCTCTCCTTTGGCAAAGATGCCTACTATTAGGGTTTTGCTTAGTATTGCCTCTTCCAAGAATTGGAAGATACTTCAACTAGATGTAAAGAATGCATTTTTGAATGGTTGGATAACAGAAGAGGTATATATGGCACAACCACCTGGTTTTGAGAATCAAGTTTATCCTGATTATGTGTGTAAACTTAACAAAGCATTGTATGGTCTCAAGCAAGCTCCAAGAGCTTGGAATTTCAGGCTTGTTTCATTCTTGCAGGACAAAGGCTTTCAACCAAGCAAAGCAGATCCTTCACTCTTTATTAAAAAGAGTAATTCCGAGGTCATCTACCTATGTGTATATGTAGATGATATTATATTGACAGGAAATGATGCAGATGGTATGAAGAAGATCAAAGATCAGATGAGAGAAGAGTTCAAGATAAGTGATTTGGGTTCACTTACCTATTTCCTAGGTTTGGAAGTTGTCTACAAAGATCATGGTTTGTTTCTCACTCAAAGAAAGTACATTAAGGACATGTTGGCAAAAGTCAAGATGCAAGATTGTAAGATTGCAGGTACTCCAATGGAGGTTAATCACAAATTGAGCTCACATGAAGGTGAACTCATAGAGGACATCACATCATATCAAAGTCTAGTGGGTAGTCTCAACTATGCCACATTGACAAGAGTAGATATATGTTACAGTGTGAGTGTGCTAAGCCAATTTATGCACACACCAAGGAAACCACATATGGATGCTGCCAAAAGGATACTCAAATATCTCAAAGGAACCATAAATGAAGGACTTTACTATCCTTATGTATATGATTTAGGTTTGAAGCTATTTTCTGATGCAGATTGGGCTGGCTCCAAGGAAGATAGAAGGAGCACTTCAGGTTATCTTACCTTTGCAGGTTCAAAGCTTATTTCATGGTCATCCAAGAAGCAACCCACAGTTGCTCTCTCTTCTACTGAAGCTGAATATAGAGGTCTTGCTATAGCTACACAAGAAGCTATGTGGATGAAGACATTATTCAAAGATCTTGGATTGGAGTTTGGAACTCCAACTATTTTTGGTGACAATATGAGTTCTATTCATTTGGCTGCTAATCCTATTTTTCATGCAAGGACTAAACATATTGAAGTTCATTATCACTATGTACGAGAGAAGGTTCTAAGCAAAGAGATTCAAATATCATATGTGTCCACTCATCAACAATGTGCAGATATTCTAACCAAAGCATTGGATGGTACAAAGCTTTGCAAATTCAAGGCTATGATTGGTTTGCAGGTAATCTTGGAAGATTGAAGACCTCAAGCATACTTGGCTTGAGGGGGAGCTGTTGGAGCAAGTCTATGACAAGCCTAAGTATTGGCTTGAGTCCCACAAAGTCATAGAAAAAGCCTTAAAATGAAGACTATGTAAAGTTCACTTGTGAACTACCTCTTGTAACTTTTGAAGAGTTTACTTAATGTAAAAGTAAGAGAATCTTAAGTGGTTGAGTCCACTTGATCAAGAATGGAAAGAGGAGCCACGAATTCGTGATTTGTGGTAGGTAGAGAATCAAATCAATCATTGATTGATTGGAGAGTGATTGAGGGAAGTTAGCCTCCCAAACTCAACTATAAATAGATGGCAGTTTTAGTCGTGGTTAGAGGAGACCTATGTGAAGACCTCCAAGAGCTGAGCTTTATGCCATATCAAGGTGTGATTACAAGGCACACATATGTATCAGTAAGTCATTGTATTGTACAAGCAATATACTTTCATTTTCATGATTATTTGAGTTCATCTTTCCATGTTCTTGTGATGTGTACTACTCACTGCCATTACTTCAGTTTTTCTCAGTCAGCTTGCAGAGATTGTTTCTCTGCACTTGGTTCATCATTTTCAGTGATTTAACTTGGTAAAGTTAGCTCTATAAGGCTACTATATGCTCACAAATTTTCATGTCATTTGGATGTTGGAATCTTCAGTTATGTTCATTTGAAGTCAATAGGGTATGTTCATCTTCACTTCTCTGTCAGGTACCCGACTTTTTCAGTCATCTTGTCAGAGTCATTTCTCAGTGTTTACTCATCCAAATTCAGTGATTTTAAGCTTGTTGGATTCAGCTTACTGTCTAGTATAAGCATACAAATGTTCATGATCATTGGATTTTTACATCTTGAGTTATGTTAATTTTTCTACTCACTGGTCTATTTCTGTAGCAGCCCGTGAAAATCGGGATGATGTCATCACTTTTTAAAAGTCATTCTCAGTGTGTGGTTTGTTATTTTTGATGAGATTACTCTCTAAAGTTAGCTCTTTAAGCTGCCTAGCCTTTCCCAAGAGGAATTAATCTAATTGCTGCTGTGCTCAGAGAATTATGTAAAACACTGGACAGGTGTATTAACCAAGAATAGCAAGTTTTCACCTCTGAGCTAACTCCAACTTATCTGTTTTGATCTATCTTTTTGAGAGTGATCTTCCAAGGTACATAGGGTGTCTAATACATCCATTGGCAAGCTAAAAGGGCCCACCATCTACTCCTGGAGTTCATTTGGCTAGTGTAGAGCAAAGATTTTGCAACACCTCTTCATCTTCAACACATACCTATCCATCTCTTCACAAAGGCCACCCATTATCCTATATATACATGAATTCTACACTACCTAAGATATCAAATTGAGCCACCATATCTCTACCTTGATGGAGAGTGTTAATCTCCAAACGAACAAGCTACTCTTGTAGTTAGAGCACCTCTATAACAAGAGTAACTTAAATCTTCACCAATTTTAGAGGATCAATGATCAATTATGAAGATTTTGAAAAATCTGTGAAGAAGATGACTACACAGAAAGTCTGCTGCACATAACTCTCTCATTCACTTATCAAATGTGTAAAGTTTTTAATAAAACTTTGCACAAGGTGTCGTCTACAGTTTTGCACCTCCTCCAAGTTGAATCACTCCAAAAGATTCTGTAGATCTTGAGAAATGATCTCAACAAGTTACATATGTCTAAAACTGCTCTTTTGAGAAGTCGATTTAGACACCTATAACTTTTAACACTTGATTCTCTCAATCTAGAACCCATTTATGAAAATGCTTTTAGCCATAGATAACTTACCTTCCAAATTAAAGATTGAGTGCTTGCTTGCTCAAAACTTTACACTGTGGAAGGAGAACTGACCAAAACATTACCATCAAATTTTGTGCCTATTTCAGGAACCAGTGAACACTTCTTCACATATGAATGTTCCTACACATAATTCTCACAGTCTGTTTACAATTCGGCTCTCAAAATTTAACCATAGACTCATTAACTATGGACTTAGGCATCTACAAAAGGATTCTTGAAATGATCAAGCACAGAAGGAGAATGCACAGAAACATCGGGCGCAATTTTCTTCCATTCTTGAAGGAATTTTACAATTGAGTTATGAGAGAGATTCTTCTCACTTCTAAGATGTCTAATGACACTAATTCTTCTCTATTCTTGTTCTTACATAATCTCTCCCATTTTCCCTGACATTTTTCATAGTATATATAGGCAAATATTTACAAGCTCATGACTATACAAAAGTATAAGTGAACTATCTCTACATTAATGTACATATGTGTACATCTCTTTCAATGTCTGAATATGCACTTCCTCCATGCTTCATAAGTTGAACTTTTCTTCAGTCGTTGACTTTCAAACCTTCATTAAACTTCAATTGTTGATTGCCCTGCACCAAGAGCTCCCCCTCAATCATCAATTGAGGTTTTCTCTATCTTCTTTATACCGGCCATGTCTTTAAATCTCTGTAGCTTTGGTCCATCCAAGCTTTGGTTAGCATATCAGCTATCTGATCTTTTGTTGAAGTATGTATGACTTCAATTTCTTTATCCATCACCTTCTCTCATAGAAAGTGATACTCAATCTCAATGTGTTTAGTCCTTGCATGAAACACAAGATTATCAGCTAAATACAATGAACTCATATTATCTCCATGAATAGTGGGTATACTTTGAATGATGTCGAAACTCTTCATCAGAGTCTTAAGCCATATTACTTTCTTTGCAGCTTCCACCATACCTTTGTACTTAGCCTCTGTGGATGATAACGCAATTGTGTGTTGCTTCTTTGAACACCAAGAAATTAACTTATCTCCCACATAACACAAGTATCCATAAGTTGATCTCCTATCATGAGGATTACCTTCCCAATCTGCATCACTATATATCTTGATGTTTGTATCTGATGTAAAAGCATAATACAAACCCTCTTTGAGTGTACCCTTAATGTACCTCGACACTCTTTGACCTACAATCCAATGTTCTTTCCTAGGACAATGCATGAATTGAGACAAAACTCCAACTGCATATGACAAGTCAGGCCTAGTTAATGTAGCATAGATCAAACTACCAAACAAACTTTGATATAGCTTCATGTCCTTGAACTCTTCACCTCCATATCTGCTCAATTTATGATTCACCTCCATTGGAGTAGGTGCTACCCTGCAATCATTCATCTTAAACTTGATCAACAAGTTTCTCAAATACCTTTCTTGAGTTACATACACTCCATGTTGAGTGTATGAGATCTCCATGCCCAAGAAATATGACAAATCTCCCAAGTCACTGATCTTGAACTCTTTCTCCATTTGCTTCTTTTGGCTTTGAATACCTTTCTCATTTGTACTTGTAAGAATTATATCATCAACATATATGCACATGTAAATGAACCCATCATCACTTGCTTTAACAAGCAAGCTACTATCTGCTTTAGATACTTGGAACCCAAGTTCTTTCAAGAACTTCACAAGTCTATAATTCCATGCCCTTAGGGCCTGCTTCAAGCCATACAAAGCTCTCTTGAGCTTGCACACATGATCTAGATACCTTTCATCTCTAAATCCTTATGGTTTCTCCATGTAAACTTCATCTGAAATATAACCATTCAAAAATGCATTCTTCACATCTAATAGAGATAATTTCCAACCTTTGCAAGCAACAATTGCTATGAGAGTTCTTATGGTTGTCATCTTTGCAACAGGACTATAAGTTTCATCATAGTCCACACCATATGTCTGTGCATATCCCTTTACAACAAGCCTGGCTTTGTACCTAGATACACTTCCATCTGCAAACCTCTTTGCCTTGTAGACCCTTTTACGTCCAATGATCTTCTGGCTATTTGGTTTAGGAACCAACTCCCATGTCTAATTCTCCATCAATGTGTCATACTCTTCCTGCATTGCTTTCTCCCAATTTTCCTTACCTTTTGCCTCTTCATATGTAGAGGGTTCTTCATCTGCCTTTATCATATAAGCATAATCTTTGGTAGCCAAAAAAGAAGTGTCATAGCTATACCTTGTAGGTTCCCACTTGTGTCTTGATGACCTTCTGAGTTCTCCACTCCTTGAAGTTTCTGGTTCATCACACTCAGGATCAAATCTTGGCATTTCTTCAACTTCAACCTGCACTTCATTATTCTCCTCTTCATCAAATATCTGAACCTTTGATTTACCTTTCTTTTGATTCACAACTTCTTCATCACCTGCATTAATATTGATTGTACCTGCATATCAAGTACCTTGCTCATCAAATGTAACATCCTTTGATACAATGAATTGTTTTGTAGATGGACTCCACAACCTATATCCCATCTGCTTATCATCATAACCAATGAATATATAATTTTCAGCTTTAGGTTCCAATTTGTGCCTTAATTGGGATGGCACATATGCATATGCCAAACATCCAAATACTTTGCAATGATCTAGAGTAGGTCTCTTACCCCACCATGCCTCATATGGTGTCGTACCTTGCAAAGCTTTACATGGTAACCTATTGACCAAATAAGTAGTTGTATTTACATCCTCAGCCCACAAGTAATTTGGACAATTTTTCTCCTTCATCATGGATCTTGCAAACTCAACAAGAGTTCTATTTCTTCTCTCTGCTACACCATTTTTTTGAGGAGAGTACCTGAAAGTAATTTCCCTTTTTATACCTGCATTCCACAAGTAATCACTGAACTCATTAGAGAAATACTCTCCCCCTCCATGTGACCTTAGTCTCTTCAATTCATGACCTGTAATTCTCTCTGCATACACATGACAATGTTTGAATGTATTGAATACCTCTGACTTATCTTTGATCACATAGATAGTGATCCATCTCGTAGCATCATCAACATAAATCACATAATACCTTGAACCATTGATACTGAAATCTTTTGATGGTCCCCACACATCTGTGTGTACCATTTCAAGCTTCTCTGAATACATAAAACCATGCTTGGAATAAGTTTGCTTATGAGCCTTACCTAATTGACATGCCTCACATCTGTATGTCATATGTTGACCTGCAACATTAGGCAATCCAAGCACTGAACCATTGTTAACCATGTCTTTGATACCTCTTTCATTGAAATGTTCAAGCCTCTTATGCCAAAGATCTAACTAAGAGATCTTATGTCCTCCATAAGTGAACAAGGCATGACCAACATTGCCTTGGATCTTCAATGTGAACAATCTTCCTTCTTTCTTCCCTGAAACAATCTATTTATACCCATTGCTAGGGTCTTCCACAAACACTCCTTCATTAGTGAATCTAACTTCATAACCTTTTTCAACAATTTGTCCTACACTTATCAGATTCTTAGGAATTGTAGGAACATACAAGACCTTACTCAAGAGGGTGCTACCATCCTTGGCCTTCACTGATCCAATTGATTTCACATTGTGCTTTGTATTGTCACCTGTTTGAACTACATGATTAGTTACCTTAGTCTCCAAATCTGTCATCAAAGCTATGTTGCCACTCAGGTGATTGCTACACCCTGAGTCAATGTAGAAGACTCTTTGGTCTTCACTTTGCCTTTCACAAGTTGCATTCATTATCAATGGTGAATCTTCCTTCTGATCTGAAGCATAATTGTAGTAGGTATTGTTGTATTGTTGACTTTGGAATCCTCTACCTGCATTTCTTCCAAAGTAACCTCTACTACCTCTACCTTTGAAATTACCTCTTTGATTCTTGCCACCTCTTCCTCTTGAATTAAAGTTCTGATTATATCCACCATTACTCTGAGTATTATGCCAACAATCATTAGCTAAGTGATTTGTCCTACCACAAATCCAGCAAGCTTTGACTCCATCTTTATTACTCCTGCCTCTTCCTCTACCTTTGCCACCTCCTCTTCCTCTTAGGAAGTTAGCTTGGCTAGTTGTACCTTCATCTTCATTTACTTGTTGCCTCCCTTTGATATTCTTCTTCTTATCCTTTGAATACATTGCATGACCTGCACTTTTATCACTTTCACCTTTGACATCCTGCTCAAAAGTTAACATATGTCCTAGAAACTGATTTAAATCAGGAGCAACTGATTTAAATCAGGAGTAAAATGATCTAGTGATAATTCAGTGGAAAAAATGAATGGCTTCCATTTGTCATCACCTCTCAAACCTTTGAGGATTTGCCTTACCAATTTATCCTCCTCAATGTCTTCATCATCAGCTCCTAATGCATCTGCATTGTCCTTCATTCTTGTTACATAGTCTGAGATAGATTGAGAAGCCTTCTTCTTGAAAGTGGTAAATTCTGCCCACAAAGATGCCTTCCTTGACTTTGTGGTGTTTTGGAAATGCTCCTCCAAAGCATTCCATATATCACTTGCACTTTCAAGACCTCTAATATGAGGTAGCAAGTAGTCATTGACTGCCATATAGATAATGCTCCTAGCTTGAGCATCTCTCTTCATCCAATTCTTCAAATCTGATAATTCCTCCCTTGTTGGAACACTAGGATCTCTGAATTGAGGCTTTTCTTCTTCACCTCTAATATAAGCTATCAAGTCTTTGCTCATAATATGAGCTTCCATCCTCATTGACCATGCTAGATAGTTCTCTCTATCCAACTTCTCTATTTGAAGAGAATCACCCATCCTTTCTTCAGCTGTATATTGAATCCTTCAAACTTTATGAGTACTAGATGTACCTTTACTTCGAATAATATTCCTTTTGTCTTCCTTGATGTCGTTTGACCTCCTTATCAAGCTTTGCCCTCAAGCTTTCACCTTTTGAACCTTCAGATGTTGAATTCATTGTAGCTGCAGCAGTCGGGATCCTCCTTCCTTCAATTTTGATACTTCTTGCTCTGATACCACTGATGGAGAGTGTTAATCTCCAAAAAAACAAGCTACTCTTGTAGTTATAGCACCTCTATAACAAGAGTAACTTAAAGCTTCAGCAATTTTAGAGGATCAATGATCAATTATGAAGATTTTGAAAAATCTATGAAGAAGATGACTACACAAAAATTTTGCTACACATAACTCTCTCATTCACTTATCATATGTGTAACGTTTTTCATAAAAGTTTGCACACAGTGTTGTCTATAGTTTGCACACATACTCCAAGTTGAATCACTCCAAAAGATTCAGTAGGTCTTGAGAAATGATCTCAACAAGTTACCTATGTCTAAAACTGCTCTTCTGAGAAGTCGATTTAGACACCTATAACTTTTAACACTTGGTTCTCTCAATCTAGAACCCATTTATGAAAATGCTTTTAGCCATAGATAGCTTACCTTCCAACTTAAAGATTGAGTGCTTGCTTGCTCAAAACTTTACACTGTGGAAGGAGAACTGACCAAAACATTACCATCCAATTTTGTGCCTGTTTTAGGAACCAGTGAACACTTCTTCACATATGAATGTTCCTACACATAATTCTCACAGCGTGTTTACAATTAGGCTCTCAAACTTTAACCATAGACTCCTTAACTATGGACTTACACATCAACAAAAGGATTCTTGAAATGATCAAGCACAGAAGGAGAATGCACAGAAACATCGGGTGCAATTTTCTTCCATTCCTGAAGGAATTTTACAACTCAGTTATGAGAGAGATTCTTCTCACTTCTAAGATGTCTAATGACACTAATTCTTCTCTATTCTTGTTCTTACATAATCTCTCCCATTTGCCCTGACATTTTTCATAGTATATATAGGCAAATATTTACAAGCTCATGACTATAGAAAAGTACAGGTGAACTATCTCTGCATTAATGTACATATGTGTACATCTCTTTCAATTTCTGAATATGCACTTCCTCCATGCTTCATAACTTGAACTTTTCTTCAGTCCTTGACTTTCAAACCTTCATTAAACTTCTATTGTTGATTGCCCTGCACCAACATACCTTATATCTTCCTATCTAGAGTTGTCTATATCACTGTTTAAGCTCTATCTTGAGAGTGCATGGGTGGACAACGCCATCATCTTTGTACCTGCTATTATTAGAAAATTGTTAAAATTCTCCTATATCTATTGTCTTTTCTACTATTTCTCCTGTGTTATATTACGTAACTATTGTCTTACATGGTATCATAGTCGTAAGCTTTGAATAGCTTGAGAAGTATCACTATTTTAGCCTACTAGTAGACTAGAATATCAATAGATTATTTGAGTGATTACATGATGGCTTCATCATCGAAAACTCATCTTGGTGCTTTAGCTAATGTTAATGTTGCACCTATTCGAATTCACCCACCTACATTCACTGAAGGGAAGCTAGATGGAACCAACTATACACGCGGGAAGTTAAAAATTTTTGCAATTTTGGACTCCTATGAATTACTTGACACTATCATGGCACCGATGTTATTGGATCTAGAGCCTATACCAGTTGAAGATCCAAAAAATTCAAGATTGATGACTCAGCCAGATCTAGATCGTCTACGAGCTTGGAAGAGGCAGAATGCTAATGCATTATGTGCAATTGTCACTAGTCTAAGTGATTTTGTGCTTACTTTAGTTCAACATACTACTAAAGCACATGAGGCTTGGGGCATCTTGTCTCATCAATATGAGACCAAGAACCACACTAGGATACAAAATTTAGAAAATCAGCTGGCAAATGAAAAGCATTCTGATTCTGAAAAGGCTAAAGATTTTATCAAACAGATAAAACATCTTCAAGATCAATTGGCTACAGTTGGTGGTGTTGTTATAACACTAGAAGATCTATTTCAAACATGTGTACGTGTTATTCAAGCAAAGTATGATGGATTAGTAACAACCCTCAACACACAGTAAGACCAAGTCCCCTTACATTTGAAGATTTTTGTGCTATGCTTTTAGAGGAGGAGATGCGATTGAAGAATCGGCAAAGTACAAGTGATGCTGCATTCTCAGCAAATGCAAAAGGTAAAGGCTCTTCTGATGGATCAAAGAAGAATCCAAAGAAGAAAAAGTTCACAAGAGGTTGCTTTTATTGTGAAAAGAAAGGACATGCCATCAAGGATTGCAGAAAGAAGCAAGCTGATGAATGGAATGGGACTGTAAAATCATCGTGGAAGCACAAAGAGTCTGCAAACAACATAGATCTAGAACTATGGGTAGCAAGGTATGGTCATCTACTCAAGCTCATGTTGATGAACCCTGGATTTTAGATAGTGGAGCTTCTCGCCATATGACTAGTAAAAAGGATTGGTATAGTTCTCTAAAGCCATATGACCATCGATGTAGTGGTGGGAATTGACTCCAAATGTCCAGCGGAAGGAACTAGAACCATCTCATTTATCACTTCTCTAGGTATTGAGAAAAATTTATCCGATGTTCTCTATGTACCTATACTTAAAAGAAATTTTTTGTCAGTTTTTGCAATAACAGATCGTGGACTCGAAGTTCGGTTCAATAAGAGTGGTACAAAAATCATGGATTCATCAGGTAATGTAGTAGGTAAAGGCATAAGACATGATAACTTGTATGAGTTAAGTGCCTTAACTCCTACAAAAGATAAAGATATAAGCAAGTTATGGCACCAATGATTTGGGCATCTTGGATTTGTAGTTTTGAAGGAGATGCAAATAATAGGGATGGTTGCTTATTTGCCTGCATTTTGAGAGTTGTAGGAACCTTGTGAAGCTTGTATGATGGGCAAGCAATAATGAAAGGCATTTCCAAGAGAGACCATCAATCAATCTCAAGCTCCTCTAGAGTTGGTACATGCTGATCTCTGTAGTAAAATGTCTACACCTGCTTTAGGAGGATCTTTCTACTTTTTGCTGTTAGTCGACGATTATAGTAGAAAGATGTGAGTTTATTTCATTCAAGAGAAGGCTGATGCTTTTGAAAAATTTAAAACTTGGCATAAGTATGTGAAAATTGAATCAGGAAGGAAACTGAAGAAATTCAGAATAGATAGAGGAGGTGAATTCTTGTCAATAGAATTCAATAATTACTGTAAGGAGCATGGTGTGGAAAGGCAACTTACCACAACTCATTCACCTCAACAAAATGGTGTTGTTGAGCATAGGAACAGGAAAGTAGTTGAAATGGCTCATTGTATGTTAAAGGCTCAAGAAATGCCTGATTCATTCTAGGCAGAAGTAGTCAATAGAGCAATCTACATCCTTAATCGAAGCTACACAAAAGCTCTAAAGGGGATGACTCCTCAAGAAGAATATTTTGGTAAAAAACCTTCAGTTTTGCATTTGAGAATTCTTGGTTGTTTCTATTATGCACATATTCCTAATTCAACAAGATCAAGGTTGGATTCAAAAAGCAAAAGTGTGTCTTCCTAGGATATTGTGAAGAGTATAAAGCATACAGGTTGTGGGATCCTGAGGCAAGGAATATTTTTGTGAGCCGAGATGTGGTGTTTGATGAATGGCCACACTTAGTAGAAGATAAAGGTAAATCTACTAACTCATCAAATAGAGAAATATCTCACCTTGTGCCTATCAAAAGACATGTTAAAGTTGAGGAGGAGGAAACATCTTATGGAGAAATTTCCTCAGTAAAAAGCCAACCAGTTGTACCTGCATGCCATAAGCCACTACCGAAGTGGGCACAACAGCTCTTTCACTACAAGAAAAAGGGGGGCGTAGCGACGCCCCCGAATCGGGAAAAAAACGAAAACCGTCGCATAAGCGACGGTAAAAATTTCGGATTTTTTTTTTTGGCCGAGCCTCGTCGCATAAGCGACGATAGCGTCGCATAAGCGACGCTAAACCAGAAGCGTCGCTAGTAGCGTCGCAGGTTAGCGACGCACTTAAGGACGATGGCAAACTGCAGAGCGTCGCATATGCGACGCTCTGGAATGTAAAAAAAAAAATTCAATTCTCCCGGCACATTTGTGCCGGGCCTTGAACGCGAGGAAGAACACAGACCGAGAGAGAGAGAGAGACATACAGCGCGCGAGAGGGAGAGAGAGAAGCGAGACATACACAAGGTATGCGCACACACACACTCACACACACACATATACACGCATAGACACACACACACACATACACAGACACACACACACATACGCAGACACACACACACATACACACAAATACACACATAGACACACATACACAAGACGCGCACACACATACACACACATAGACGCTCACACACATACACACACATATACACTCACAGACACATACACACATAATGATGCATCCACACACATACACATGCATACACACATAGACACACATATACACACACACACATATGCATACACACACACATAGAGAGACATACACACACATACACATACATGCATACACATACGCACATAAACACATACACACACATAGACACATACACACATAAACACATACACACTCATAGGTACACACACATACACAGACACACACACATATAGTATATACACACACATGCACACATAGACACATACACACATACACATGCATACACACACATACACATGCATACACACATACAGACACATATACACACACATACACACACATATATGCATACACACACATAGAGAGACATACACACATAAACACATACATGCATACATTTGCATACATAATGCATATGCATATGCATATAATGTACATACATACTTACATGCATACATAATGCACATGCATAGATACATACACACACATAGATACATACACACATAGACACATACACACACATGAACACATACATACTCATAGATACACACACATACACACACAGACACACATACACATAGACGCGCACACACATACACACACATAGACGCTCACACACATACACACACATATACACTCACAGACACATACACACATAATGATGCATCCACACACATACACATGCATACACACATAGACACACATATACACACACACACATATGCATACACACACACATAGAGAGACATACACACACATACACATACATGCATACACATACACACATAAACACATACACACACATAGACACATACACACATAAACACATACACACTCATAGGTACACACACATACACATAGACACACACACATATAGTATATACACACACATGCACACATAGACACATACACACATACACATGCATACACACACATACACATGCATACACACATACAGACACATATACACACACATACACACACATATATGCATACACACACATAGAGAGACATACACACATAAACACATACATGCATACTTTTGCATACATAATGCATATGCATATGCATATAATGTACATACATACTTACATGCATACATAATGCACATGCATAGATACATACACACACACAGATACATACACACATAGACACATACACACACATGAACACATACATATTCATAGATACACACACATACACATAGACACACACACATACACACACATACACACATAATGATGCATACAAACACATAGACATGCATACACACATATAGACACATGTACACACACACACACATAATGATGCATACACACACATACACATGCATACACACATACAGACACATGTACACACACATTCACACACACATTCACACACACATTCACACACATTCACACACATATACATACATGCATACATATTGCATATGCATATGCATACATACATACTTACATGCATATGCATACACACACATATGCATACATACATACTTACATGCATATGCATACACATGCATATGCATATGCATACATAATGCATATGCATATGCATACATAATGCATATGCATATGCATACATAATGCATATGCATATGCATACATAATGCATACATAATGCATATGCATATGCATACATATGCATATGCATACATAATGCATATGCATATGCATACATACATACTTATATGCATACATAATGCACATGCTTACATACACTGTCATAATGTATACACACACACATACACACATAGACACATACACACATAATTATGCATACACACACATACATATGCATACACACACATATGCATACATACATGCATACACATACACACACATAGATACATACATACACACTCATAGACACACACACATACACATAGACACACACACATATACACACACATACACACATAGACACATGCACACGTAATGATGCATACACACATACACATGCATACATAGACACACATAATAATGCATACACACACATACATATGCATACACACACATGCATACAAACATATACACACATATACACACACACATGCATACACACATATACACACACATATACACATACACATGCATACACACACACATGCATACACACATACAAACACATATACACACACACATACACACATAGATACATACACACGTAATGATGCATACACACATACACATGCATACATAGACACACATAATAATGCATACACACACATACATATGCATACACATACATATGCATACATACATGCATACACATACACACTTAGACACATAGACACACATAGATACATACATACACATAAACACATACACACTCATAAACACACACACATACACATAGACACACACACATATACACACACATACACACATAGACACATGCACATGCAATGATGCATACACACGTACAAATGCATACATAGACACACATAATGATGCATACACACACATACATATGCATACACACACATGCATACATACATGCATACACATACACACATAGATACATACACACACGTAGATACATACATATACATAAACACATACACACTCATAGACACACACACATACACATAGACAACACACACATATACCTACACACATACACACAGATGCATACACACACATACACATGCATGCACACACATACACATGCATACACACACATACACGTATATATATATTGATTTCTAACCATTTTGTTTTATATGTTAGGTATTATGGATCCCAGTAAAGAGAGAAAGGCGAAACTCACTCTCATAAAAAGTCTTATGAGAGCAAGAGTTCCGTCAGATACTCTAGGGGCCATAATGCGGGACTACGCAGACATGTCCGATGAGGAGCTGGATTATACGATCCAGATGCTTACACGATCAGACGAGGGCTCTTCTGCGGATCCACATGCAGGAAGAGAGCTATCTGCTCATAGGTATGTTTTTTTTCATAATTTTTTTTAATGATATTATAGCACATATTTTTATTTATTTCTATCTATCTATTTTTAGGACACCTATACCACCTCCAGCACGTGATAGCAGAGCAGAGTTGCCTATGAGGACATGCATAGGCACCTTAGGACTAGAGTGCGACATAGAGCCGGAGGGGAACATTGTGTACATAGGGAATGGATTGGAGTTCAAGAGAAGAATGCGGGCACTATGCGACTCTTACCTGCGCTTTATCCACTTACCATGGAAGTAAGTAAAAGTTTTACATATAAATTGAAATGTATATCTTATGATTTATTTACATTATGTTTTTTATTTTTGTAGTGAGCATGATGAGAGGGATAAAAAGTACGTGCTTAGTTCACTTGAGACAGAGTTTGGGACAGGATGGTCCCTTAAGTGGTGTTTAAAAGAGATGCGGACACTTATGGCTCATCGTCGCGACAATGCACGGTATGTATGTATATGAGAGAGAGAGAGAGAGAGAGAGAGAGAGACAGAGCTATGTATGTATGTACGTATGTATGTATCTATATATGCATCTATGTATGTATGATGTCATTCCTAAAATCTATTACTCTATGTTTACTGAAAGGCATGTATATTAACTTATATATGTATCTAATATACATGTTTCTATTTTTGTAGTATGTATGTATGCATGTGTATCATGTATGTATACATCTATGTGTTGTGTATAAATGTAATATGTATATACTATGTGTATATATACATAAAAATGTGTGTATTACATTACACGTATGTATATAGTATATATTTACTGCTATGTATGTAATATAATATAATCCATGTATGTATGTATGTGTGTGTGTATATATGTATGTATGTATCTATGTATCTATATATATATATATATATATATATATATATATATATATATATATATATATATATATATATATATATATATATATATATATATGTATATATATATATATATATATATACACACACATATACATATAAAAAAATCTAAAATAAAAATTGATTTGTACGCAACTTTATCGCAACTTGGGGTTCGCAACTTGAACCCGTTGCTAACGCGTTAGCAACCCGTTGCCTACGACGTTGCCATCCCGTTGCTAACCACTATGAGAGAGACAGAGAGCACTAATCTCGATATTAGGGTTTTGAAATCCCTAATTTAAAAACTCTAATTCAACCTTTTAGCCATATGTTTGAAGTATATGTACACCTCCGACGTCCTACTAGAGAGATGTCTCTCCTCCCAACCTTATGCCTCTATATATAGCTACTCGAATCAACGAGGATCATGATTCATAATATATGTAAAGATATATACACATCATGTAGATAGGATACATAAATATAAAATGGAGTAGATATATTATGCTTCACACATACATGCCTAAATGCACACATAAATATATATATACATACTAACATATTTACATGTACATATTTACACATACATGTACATGCTTACATGCACACATAAACATATATATACATGCATACATATTTACATGTACATATTTACACATAGACACATATACATATATACATGTACACAATTATAAACACTTGCATATATTACGTACATGAATACATGTATACATATATCACACACATGCAAACACATACATATACATGAAATACATATATATGCATACTAATATATGTATACATATAATACACATGAATACACACACATATGCATACATACATGATAAAAATTTACTCCTCGAAGATAAAGCTATATATAAAATAATTAGGCATACCCCCGAGCTTCATGTTCTAACTTAGAAGAACATGATTTCATCTCTCTAGTAGGATTCATCGTTATTCAAGTTAATAAAAAAAACCTATTATCTGATATCCATTCAGAAGCTTCAAGTTACTATCTAATCTGCTCATATGTTTTCATTATTGCCATCATTTTGGTAAGACATCAATATAGTCTCATCTTCATTATCCTTATTGATTTCATTTATTTCTTCAATTGTTAAATCTATGTTCTCATGAATCACATCATCTATTGGTGGATTAATATCTATTTCTGGTAATTCCTCTTCCTCATCAGTAGAATCAGCATGTAGAGAATTATCCTCTTCATCAAAAAGATTAGTATCATTATCACGTATAATGAGTCTAATTTCTATTCCAGATGTTGATGTATCAGTATCTGATGTTGAATCATCAAGAGGACTTTCTTCAATCTCTCTAACAATAAACTGTTCAAACAATGACCTACCTCTAGGTTGCACATGAATGACTTGCCACCAAGGATGAGCATGTGGGATTTTATAAAAAAATGCTTGTTCAATATGCCTAGGAAGAATATATGGTTCTTTAGTAGATCGCATTAGCTTGGAAGAATCAATTGCCCAAAACCCAGATAATTCCTTTCTTATTGTAGAATTACTACCTTTATACTCCGCTCGATACCAGTCAACCTTCAAAATGACCTATCAAAATATATAACAACAAAAACGTCCCATTATTAGGTGCTTAAAAAAATAACCAACTCTAAAAAAAATATATAAACTTTTTTCTACCTGTTTGAATGTACGAAATGAAATTTCGTAGATACCAACAATAGTTCCTACGTAACCAAGTTCGCTATCTATAAGGTTCGTGTCTTTTGAGCTAGCACGTGATAGTTGCTTGAAACAAGCAACAATACTAGAATCCTCTGTTTTACGTAAAGAATCAATGGATTTGATTCTAATATGTTGTCAAAAGCCCACATATTAGTGAACATTCGAGCCTGCAAAATAAATTCAATTAGTAAATAGAAACTAACATACATATATGAAAAAAATAAAATATATATTTTAATAAAATTACCTTTTGTTCACAACCTATCATTAACTCTCTTTGCTCATCTGAGATTTCTTCATTATTTGCGTTGGCGCGTTGCAAACGACTATATAGCCAATCCGTGAAAGAAGGTATATCTGTAATCTCATTATTATCGAGATTACGTCTAGATCTTTTGTTTTTTCGCCTTTTACTTTGGAGACTTTGAAGTTCCTCGTACTCGCTAACGAATGCTTGCATGCATTCGCTATTATATGCTACAAAAGTAGAAACATCATTTTTTTCTTGAAATGTAAATAAGAATGGAACCCCCTTACCTGATAATACCTCATCTGTTATTTTTGAAGAAGACTCGTTGGTCCATGCACGTGGAGCTTCTTCATGAACTCTTTCAAGGTACTCACTAACGTAATACATGCACTCTTCAAGCATCCAACCCTTTGCCATGGATCCTTCTGGTTTTGCTCTTTGTCGCACATAACCTTTTAGTATTCCCATAAATCGCTCGACCCAAAACATCCATCGAGTGTTGACAACACCGGCAATCTCTATCTCATCTACAAGATGGACTAGTAAATGAACTTGAATATCAAAAAATGAAGTAGGAAGTTCTTTTTCCATCAAACATAGTAGCTCTTTGCATTCACGTTTTTTTTGTGGGATCGAATTTTTATCGATCTCTTTGGATGTAATTCACCTATACAAATCATAAAAACAATTGTAAAGAAGTTAATTAAAAAATAAAAGATATCCAATATTCATACATATTAAATATAAAAGTATCATAATTACCTTATAAGTGATCCAAGACGATAGATCACATCTCGTACTCCTTTCGTTGTACATCCATGGATAACCAAAGGTAAAATATGTTTCAAAAAGTTATGCCAGTCATGGGTCTTTAATCCAGATAAGCTCTTATAATCCATAGTAAACATGTTTTGAAACGATGCTCCATATCCTGTAGGAGTCTTGATCAATTGAATTCTATTGTTGATAGTCTGTATCTCTTTTGTCGTAAGTACCCAAGGAGCAGATGCATAAGTCATTTCTTGTCGATGTCTATCAAAAACTGGCCATAACTTTGGTTTGGATTTTTGATCTTTCAAATCATTCCTTGATGTTGTGGTATCTTTTAGTCCAAGAAGATGCTGCCATAGTGAATAACCAATATTTTTGAATATATGCATAGGATCAAGAAGATGACATACTTTTAACTCTTTCCAATACTCCAAAGAATACCATATTGATATGTTCTCTGTGAGTGCCAATTTCCCTTTACCTTTGTTCACATACTCATTATCTGAATCATCACTGAAGATTTCTGCTTCTGGATCTATCAGAGGTCCATCTGTCCATTTTTTATACCAATCCATAGGCGTCATAGGTTTTGGATACTGGCCTGTTTCAAGCTTTCCATTAAAATGTATCGCTTCTCTTTTAGATCTTAATGGATGATCATCAGGCAAGAATCGTCGATGTCGAAGATAAATATTTTTGTTGAGATTCTTACTATAGATTGATCTCAACCAATCACCACAATATGGACAAGCTTTATAACCCTTAGTAGATATTCCTGCATCATGGAAAAGGATAAAAATATAATTAGATTAAATCATATTTATTTACATGCATATTGAATAAAAAAATTACATCAATACCTGAACAAACGCCATATCCAGGAAAATCGTGAATAGTCCAAGCCACAATACCACAAATCGTAATATGTCTTTCATTGATGCTTTTTGATATATCAATGACATTAATACCTCTCCATAACTCTTGAAGATCGTCAATGAGAGGACCAAGATATACATTCATATCTTTAACTTGTCTTTTGCCTGGGATTAAAAGTGAAAGCATTAAATGTTCCTTTTTAATGCTAAGATATGGCGGAAGATTGTAGTTTATGACTACCACTGGCCATGTTGACCATTTACTGGATTTCATGGAGAATGGATTAACCCCATCTAATGCAACTCCTAACTTTAGATTCTGTGGATTTTGTGCAAATTCAGGCCATGTAGAATCAATATGCTGAAAAGCAACACTATCATGAGGAATTCTGATTATTCCATCAGTACTTTTGTGATCATGTCCCCAAGTCAAAAGCTTTGATAATTCGGGGCTTTGAAACATATGTCTAATCCGTGGAGCCAATGGAAAATGTCTCAATACCTTATTCGGGATTTTACCTTCTTCACCCTTATATCGAGGAGATTGACATTTGGGACATGTCAAAGAGTCTGCATATTCACCTCTATATAAAATACAATCGTTAGGACATGCATGTATACATTGATAATCCATACCAAGATTGTTGATTATCTTCTTCATTTCATCATGTGAGGTAGGAAGAATATTTTGACTTGGTAAAAACTTTTCAGATAATAACCTGTAAGTTTATCAAAAAAATGATATATTAAAGAAAGTAAATAAATAAATATACATATATATATGCATATAATTTTATATATGTGTATGCTTATGTGCATCTTTCAAAATATTTCCGCAAAATTTGATTGTTTTGGATGGCAGGATATGATTGTTTGTTTTGGAGGATATGAAGTATATACTTTCATTGAATGATTTGTCGATTCTATCATATGTTCAGTTTGAAAGTGCGAGAAGAGAGTTTATAATTGCTATTCAAAGAATTTGGCACTGTTTATAGGCCATACGATGGTGACCTGGATGAATCGCATGCACAGAGGTTACTCAAGATAGAGCAACCTGATTATAAGGGACTAGTACTAGCAGGATTCCTGGGGTATGCAGTAAACCTCTTGCATGTATATGTGTGATCCTCTCAAGCCACCATGATTTCCACTTTGTATCCTAAAGTTCAAATGCTCATCATTGACATGCAAGAGGTTTACTGCATACCCTAGGAATCTTGCTGGCACTAGTCCATTATAATCAGATTGCTCTATCTTGAGTAACCTCTGTGCATGCGATGCATCTAGGTCACCATTTGTGCCGCCTATAAACAGTGCCGAATTCTTTGAATACAAATTATAAATCCGCTTCTCACACTTTCAAACTGAACATATGCGTGAATCGACAAATCATTCAATGAAGGTACATACTTCATATCCTCCAAAACAAACAATCGTATCCTGCCATCCAAACAATCAAATTTTTTACGAATATTTTGAAAGATGCATTAATAGTTTTAAAAGATGCGCATATATATAAATAGATAGAAAATTGAAAATTATACCTTAATAGTGTCGAAACAGATACATTACTCCATCCAAAACGATTTTGAAGGTTGAGAATAAGTAAGCTCGCACTTAGTCGTGTCAAACGACTTCCTTCATATACATGCTTTAGACATTCCTCTCGAAGATATTTCTCATTTTTAGAAATATCCATGCTCTCACTGTCATTTTGATACCAATCCTCAATAAAATCTGCCATGCCATCATCTTCATCATTGTCACATAAATCTTGTACTTTATCATCTTTTGAATATAGATCTTTCAACTTTGCATATTGCACAGGCTTAGTTTTGCGTAGCCTCCTCATGGAAGCTTCTGATAAATGAGGTCTTATTGGTAATTGTGAATGTTGTGGACGAATATCATCAACATCATACGTTGGAATCTACACATATAAATAAAACTCATTAGTATTCCATAAATGAATAAAAATTAAACTTCAAATATAAAATTAAGTATATAACTTATTAAATATGGATAGAAAATTTTTATTCTCTCTAGCTAAAAGGTGCTCTTGGAGGTCTACGCCATCCATAATTCACTAATAGTTCATCACCAGCATGTAATGTAGTAATAGCATTGACAACTATGTATCTTGATACATCTCTACTCATGTATGGTGATTCATGACTATTTTCACGCTCCTCAAATGTGCAATTAGTCCTTGAACTATTATGTAACCCTCGACTACTATTTATTAAACCTGCTATATTTCCATGTGTGTAAGGTCTTCCATCAATATATAATCTTTCATTTTCTGCATGTAAAATCCTTCTACTAGTAAGAGATGCTGCGTTCAAGCATATTCCATAAGTACTCATGCTTTGAACATAACGTGAAAGTCGATGCCAATCTCCCCATCCATATATAGGACCACAAAATGACATAAGAGTGACTTCAGAGTTCGGAGGCACATACAAATCCTCTACAATAAAGAGACCACGACCAACATTAGTAATAGTGGATGGAGCAATCATATAGCGATTACCCCAAAAGTTGAAAACCTCTCCATCTAAAGGAAGTGGTCCTCTATTCCATCCTCCATATCTTCTTCTATCATATGTTTGTACTAAAGAACGATCACGAGCTGGCAATGGATAATCTCCAGCCGTTTCATTCTCTAAACCAGGAGGTAGAGGATTTCTAGAAACCTCTGCTTGTAATTGATGAACAGCAAGTCCATGACGTGTACGAGGTATATTAACATTATGAGAAAAATCATTATCATCATCATCATCATCATCGAGCAAGTATTCCTGTATATCAATAATAATTTGATTTTATACATGGTTTTTAAATAAAAAAATGACATTAATATATATAGAAAATACATACCCAAGCATTATCACGTTGACTAGGTGATGGTGCATGCTCAAAAGTACCATACTCTGCCTCATGTTCAATACATTCCAATCGTGGTCTTCGATACGTGCCATAACAAGAGTTACACCAACATATAATATGCTCTTGATAGTAAAATTCATAATTCCTATCGGAGGACACATGTGAAGTTGTTGCATGGGTAGGAGGTGGTGGAGTACCCTCTGATTGATCAGAATCTGCACATCATAAGAAACATAAAAAAAAAATATAAGTTATGTATCCATCAAATATAGTTAAAATTAAATATTTCATATACTTACAGTATAAAGTCGTTGCACGATGAGGAGACGGTGGTGGAGTTCCATCTGATTGATCAGAATCTACAAATAATGGTATTTGATATTAATAATTTGATTATCTACATAAATAAAAAATTCACATATACATATTTACACATACACATATATTCACATATACACATTTATACATACACACATATTCACATATACACAACACATATTATTGTGGGATAAATGCATGTATTTTGTATGAATGAGTGTATATGCATGCATGTGTGTGTACGTATATATGTGGATATGTATATGTGTGTTTATGTTATATGTATGTATATGTGTATATATATACATATATGCATGCGTATATGTTTGCATGTATATGTGTATGTGGGTATGTGTATGTGTATGTGTATGTGTATATGCGTGTATATATGTGTATGTATTCTGACATTTTTTTCTGTTTGAGATTAAATTAACAGGAGATATTGTATGGTCGAAAAAAATAAGAGGCGAGCTAACATACCACCTGAGTCGTGGCAGTTTTTTCGTAGACAGCTACGTCTTCAGGAGTCATTTCCTCAGCAGAAGGTACACAAATTAATAGTTTATATTTATAATTTTTAGATATTTTAGTAATTTTTTAATTTAATTTATGTATTTTTTTCCTTGAATAAACAGGCTGCTGCAAGGAAGAGAGTGGAGTCGGGCCACACATCGCACTTAGGCCAAATGGGCCATAATGGTTTTGTAGCTACATTTGTAAGTATATGTGTTATTGTGAGTATATTTTTTATTTTAGTTAAAATGCAAGCAACTAATGTTTTTTATTTGTTTCATTGCAGCGAAAGGATTATGGCCGATATCCTACGAAACACGAGATCGAGTATGCTACACATTTTGGATATCGGCGTTTGAGCGAGTATATACAAGATCATCCTGATGCCTTTGTGAGTATTTTTAAATTTTATATAATTATTTTGTTGTTATGAATGTTTTAATTATTTTATTGATTTATGTTTGTTATATGTAATACAGGAGTATTATGGGGAGACAAATATGGATGAGGTGGAGAGACAGACACAGGAGGGACGATCTCGATCGTCACAGGGTGATCATGAGGATGAGGATGAGGAAGATCCATCTGATCATGATATTGCTGATGATGATGATGATCATGATGACGATGATTAGGATTTTAGACGTTGATTATGACATTGGATTATGTATTTACATTGATATATACATATATTTATCTATATATTTTTCATTTCAGTCATGTTTTGAATTGTGTGTATGGTATTAAGTAATGAAGAGTTTTGTTCTATTGATTTTTATTATTGTTTATATTAAGCATGTGTTTTAATACTTTAATTATATAATTCATTCATATGTGTGTACCTAAGTGTATATGTATGTGTGTGTATATGTATGTATGTGCATGTGTATGTGTGTGTATATGTATGTATGTGCATGTGTATGTGTGTGTATATGTATGTATGTGCATGTGCATGTATAAGTGCATATGTGTGTATGAGTATGTGCATGTGCATGTGTATGTGTGTATATGTATATGCATGTATATGTATAACTCTATGTGTATGTGTGTGTATGTGCATGTATATGTGTATATGTGCATGTGTATGTGTGCGTATATGTATGTATATGCATGTGCATGTATAAGTGTATATGTATGTATCAATATGTGCATGTTCTTGTGTATGTGTGTGTATATGTATAACTCTATGTGTATGTGTGTGTATGTGCATGTATATGTGTATATGTAGGTATATGCATGTGTGTGTGCTTCTTCGTCATGTATAAGTGTATGAGTGCATATCAATAAGTGTGAGTATGGTATGTAATGAAAAATAACACAATTCAAATGATCTACAAATAATAGAAATTGTACTTACAATTGTGATCCATAGTTTTTGCTTGGTTAGCTTCTTGAATAACCTGCAATAAAAAGAGAGAAGAGAGAGAGAGAGAGAGAGAGAGAGAGAGAGAGAGAGAGAGAGATCTAGAGAGAGAGAGAGAGATCTAGAGAGAGAGAGAGAGAGAGATCTAGAGAGAGAGAGATATCTAGAGAGAGAGAGTGAGATCTAGAGAGAGAGAGATCTAGAGAGAGATCTAGAGAGAGAGAGAGATAAAATTCAAAGAGACAAAGATGTAGAAAGAGAGAAACAAAGACAGAGGGAGACAATAACAGAGAGCTTAAGCAAAACAACAATTCTGCATATACTTGCTTCAGCTCGTAAGCGCAGCGCAATTGCGAATGTTGGAGAGCTCTTCGATCGGATGCGTGAAAATGCCGATTGCAGAGCCTCCAACGTTTTAATTTTTGTCCGTCAACAGATCGTCGTATAAGCGATGCAACGCATCGTCGTATAAGCGATGCAATAGACCGTCGCATAATCGACTGCCGCACAATGGACCGTCGCTTATGTACCGTCGCTTATGCGACGCTAAAATGCGTCGCTTATGCGACGCTAAAGAGCGTCACTTAAGTGACGCCTTTGACAAGCGTCGTTTAAGCGACGTTAGGCAAATACCGTCGTTTTTTGCGTCGTATAATCGACGGTCCGTGCTCGATGGTAATTCCGACGCAAGTTGCAATTTTACAGCGACGAAATTCTGTCGCGTTAACCGTCGCTACACGCCCATATTCCTTGTAGTGTTTGATGCTCACAATCCACATGTAGATGCACTAGAATCATCCTTGGATGGATTACGAAGATCAAAGAGACTAGAGGAGCAAAGAAGAGCCTCAGAACACATTGTTAACATGGCTCTAATGGTAGATATCATGGGCTTGATAAAGGAACCTACCACCATTGAAGAAGCCCTTGATGATCCAGGTTGGAGAGCGGCAATCCAGTCTGAGTATGATAGTATACTAAAAAATTATACATGGGATCTAGTCAACTTGACGCCAAAGAAGAAGGTAATAGGTACTAGATGGATTTGGAAAGCTAAGTATAAAGTAGATGGAACATTAGAAAATTATAAGGCAAGATTAGTTGCATAGGGTTTTTCACAGATCAAAAGATTTGATGTTCAAGAAACTTTTGCACCAACAACACACATGACAACTATTGAGACAGTACTTGCAGTAGCTGCACAAAAGGCATGGCCTATTTTCTAGATGGATGTCAAATCTGCATTTTTGAATGGTCATCTCTAATGAAAATCAAGTCTCAATCATGCAAAAAGGCTCAACCACGAGTTTTGCAAGTGGACCAATCAAAAAGGAGGACCCAAAGTCATGGAATATAGTTAGACGTGTTGACATATCAAGCTCAACATGTGATGATCTAGATGACACGAACTAGTTTTTTCGTTTCTCTGACATGTATAGTGGTCACGCCAGTATATGTCAAGGATACTTCATTGAGATTTTTTAGATTTATCTACCAAGAGTGATGGCACATTTTTTCCTTGCCAGCTCACTCATTCGCGGACATTAGGTTTTTCTTTATGTACTGATCTTTATATATTGCACTTGTTGTATTCTTATTTTTAGGTCATTCTTGTACGTTCCTATGTAATAGAAGAAGAAGAAGAAGAAGATCATTCCTCCTTGCCTCAATCTCTGTTTGTGCTTCTCCTTGAGAGTGAGTGTGTGTGTGTGAGCTCTCTTCCTTATCTCCTTCCTCGTGACATGGTATCAGAGCCAGCGTGGCTGTAGAGAGCTCGTGGAGAAGGCGACAATGAAGAGTACGCAGCAAGGCGTGGATAAAATGCGATTCACAAACAACCTCCATTTGCTACGAAAAATCTGCATGAAGGTAGAAGAACTCAAAATATTTTCGAGAGTTATCCCTTCAGGATCACTTGTTTTTGTCAGATCAGAGTTTCAGAGCCATCTCGATCTCTATTTCAAGCCCGCAAGGTGGGGCCCGCAAAAAAACCAAGTCAGTTTTAGAAACTGTAACTTGCATTGTGTTCGGCAACGCTCATATATTCAAGGTCCATAATTTCAAGTGATTCCATGTACTCTTGATACAGGAAAACTGTGTTTTGTGAGATCGAACTGTCACATCATAGTGCAACAGTGTTCAAGCAGAAGTGCTGCTTGTAGTGTTTTGTAGTGTTGTGAATTGCTGCAGAAATGGCAAACACAGATGGAATGAGTCAACTTATGAGCGATAAGCTGGACAAGAACAACTTCCATGCTTGGAGATTCAGAATGATGAATTTCTTGATTGGAAAATGCTACTGGAAGTACATCAAAGGAGAGAATGAGAATTCTTTGCAGATCAAGTAAGAGCATATGAGGAATGGAATCAAGGAGCACGAAAGGTAATGTAGTGGCTATCTGTTAGCATACAGGATATCATGATTGGACACATACACTCTCTACTTCCACTCTTACATATGGACTTAGTTGCAATAAGGCTTTAATGTTCCTTTGAAGATCTCAATTCGAGAGGATTAAAATTATTGGGAAATTAATGAAATGAAGTCAATCACTAGATAAAGTTGAAAAGTTTTGAGATCTTTTGTGAAGTAACTAGCTATCTAAATTTTAATTCTAATAGCTTTCTTTAAAGTGATAATCCTTGCAAGCTAAATGTGAATCACCTGAATTTGCTTGAAGAACTTTGCATGCACCATCATGTGGAACACTCAAAGTTGGAATTCATCTTCCTCACTATGCACCTTTGTGATAGAGCAGTGTATATATGTGCCTTGCATATGAGATCATAGTGGAATGTGTGCTTACTAGGCATCAAATCAAAGCATTGAAAGGTAGAAGATCATAGCCATGCCAATATTCTCTAGATGGTGTTGGAACATAGAGGGTTTGATGTAGATTTTATTTAAACAATGCATACTCTAATAAAAGTTGTGGAGGTAATTGAGGAACTCAAATTCCTAATGAAGTGCCCCTAGCATGTTACAATTCAAAAAGGGTGTGATTGCAACCTTGTCATGGCTAAGCCATTAAAATCCCTGTTCCCCCAATGTTCTCTCACCAATCCATGCTTTTTGATCATATGCCTCCACCCTTCCCCCCATTGATATTGCTTTGCTAGGACATACTCCCATCCCTCCTCTTTCCTCCACCATGTGCATTTCCCAAGAGCTCCAACCAAGGTTCAAAACACCCTCTCACACCCCACCCTATTATCCATATATCCATCAACCCCCACCTCATTCACGTCCTAAAATTGCAAGTAAAATTACACAAGGCCTTGTATTTAAGTCCCAAATACATCCATCCCTTCATATTACTTCCTCAACCATTCCCCCCATCCAAACCTACAATAGCCCCCATTCAATCACCAATCCATCCATGAACTCGAATCTTTTCAGCACCATTAGATATAGTATCCACCATTCTAAATCCTTTGGAGCACATATTTCCCTACATCTTTGATATAAGACTTCCACCCACTACTTTTGAACCTCATAATGTACATTCTCCCACTTCTATTTTTTTAAGTGAATTAAGCATCCCACTACATGCACCAACACCAATTTTGCTTTTCATGATTATGATAAAACACACATCCATGTTCAAACCCATGGATACTTCACCTCCAACCACTACGCCACCACTATGCACCATACCATCATCCCCTATCCTCCCACCACTTTCGCATCCCCTCTCCCCATCCCATCCCCTTTCCCCCTTGCATCAAGTTTCCTTCAAATTGCATCCATGCAAAACTACATTGAGTCAAATGTTATCAAACTAGGATAAATATGCAAAACGAGGTCAAACATACTATCACCTTCAAGAACAACCAAGTCGATTACAATCAGTTCATCATCCTTTGATGGCTGAAAATACGTCACTCAATTCTAGATACGCTGATTTAAAAGAATTTCAAAATTATTAGAGTTGCAATCATAAGCACAAAACAAACAAGCAATAGAAGAGCTAGAGGAACAACTCAGAGCTCACATGGATCATAATGCTTGACTTACTAGAAATATGGGCCTATCAAGAAAACATTTAACCTTCGCCAAGGAAGAAAATCAATGGATATAGGTCTAGAATGCCGAAAACTTTGAAGTCGTGCTCAATACACCGGGTGCTCTAGTATGTCCATCATGTTTTTAAGACGTTTTACCCAAGAGTATTAAGATTATTTTAGAAGATTGCATCAAAATCCTTGAAGCACACGTTAAACTATTTGAAGAGTTTGACTATAATACAAGTGGCATGTGCAAACACTTCTATCATTACATTTGCTGATGCACCCACTATCAACACTATCCCTAAAGAAGAGAAAGAGGTGCATCCCCAATTGTTATCCTTGAACTAGAGGAACTTGTGCAAATACTAGTTGATTCATCATTCAAAGAAGAATATGAGCCACAACACGCAATTGATGGCCAAGTTAGCGAGGAAGTTTAGGATACATTTGAGCTTCAGTAACCCGCTTTGATGAAGCTAGTACGAGAGTTAAGAAGAACACACTTGGTATGAGTTGAATGGCACAATTACAAGCTATGGTGGTTATCAAAGAATCAATCTTAAAGTCCACCTATTTTCGAGAGCTTGTACCCAAATGATGAATGAAATGCAGTACATGATCTACTTCATTAGATTTGATAAATATTTTGCAAAAATCAAATGCATAATAGGCTGAATACCCACATTAACATAGTTCGAGCTTGAGGACCTCCCTCAAAAATGTGTCATACGACCATATTCCAACCTAATTGGTGGGTGCAATTGTTGCAATACTACCTTTAGACGATGCAAACCTAGACAAAGGCACCTCTCCAATTCTATATAATCCTTCCTATAGTCCAATATATTGAAAATGTACATGGCCTACTTTTTTTTATTAAAGTAAAGAATGTCGAGAAGTGCCAAGAGTAGCTAAATTATTGATATCTTGCATCACCACAAGGGCACCCTATAGTTGGTTATATGATGGCCACCATTACACATTGGTTACGCCGTTTATACAAGATGCCTAATGTAGCAGCATGCATGTAGCTTAAGATATCTGATATAATGCAAACTGCATTCAAAGTGTTTAGAAGGTCAAAGTGCGACATGTCTTGACACTGAGATTCGAGAACAAAAATTTAGATTTAGTGTACAAGATAAGCATGAAACCCTCCCTAAAGGTATGCTATGCATGGAAGTAGAGAAAAACTATTAAACTCCCATGACAAGAAAAGAGGAGTTGTTGGTTCATGTAACAGTATTCCCTATAGAGGCAGGCTCGAGTGAAGAGAAGAAAGTGCGTTGTGAGGTGATATGTTTGGTCGCCCCGCTATCAAAGTACCAAACATTTGAGTCTACTACAGACATGCACTGCTCATGAGAACATGGGTCAAAACTACAAACAGTAGTAAATGCCCATTTTCCTTCCTGCACAAGATTAGCATACTCTGTTTTTGGTGTAGAGGCCTCTACAACAATCATTTGAGCCTCTTTCTTCTTTGCCTCTTTAGCAGGCACTTTTGGACAGTTATTTATGATATGATCATTTCCTTTACAATACTTGCAGAACAATTTCTGCTATTTTGATTTCTTTTCATCTTTTCTTCCTCTTCATGTGATGGTTGCCCTTTGTTATTCATGGTTGGCATTGCTTTATCTTCAGATATGAATCCATATAGATTCCTTCCTTGAAGGTAAGCCTCCATCCTTAGAGACCATGTTGGGTAGTTTTTTCGATCCAATTTGTCAATTGTTGATGGAAATCCATCTCCCATGTTGCTTGACTATGCTCTGATACCATTGTGAAGGGAGATGGTGGATGCAATCCGAAGATGAGTTGGTGCTGCTACAATTGGATTCACACCAGCCAACTGAGACTTCAGAGTTGATTAGTAGACCCTTTGCGCTTCCTAAATCCACCAAAATATCAGCCAAGTACTTTGGAACATGTATCTCAAAAGTTTAAGTCAAGACAGACTAGTTGCAAAATGACTAGCTCCCAAAACTTGCTATTTTCGAACATACACTTGCTAGAAAAAATGATAAGGTATGTCAATTCATCAACTGAGTAGTGAGAACAAGTTTTATCAAAATTTGGAACATGCCCACCATTCTCAGGGCTTTGCAGAGATAGACGAGTGAGCAGTAAAATGCAGATTTCTCCCAAAGTATAAATTGAATGACCATGAAATTTTACATGCAAAAATGAGACTTAAAGAGAAATTCGACTCACTTTAAAACATTGAAAAAGGTTGAGTATAGCATGAGATATGAGCTTCTAAAGTTATTGCTCTGAGTGAGTATAGTAGAGAACAAAATAGAGAAGTACACAATGATGAATGTATAGATTCACATATGATTACAACCACATTGGCAATGAATATTTGCACAATGGGAGTAGAATGATAGAGCTATGGAGTAAGCTCTTTGATCTCTACAAAATCACATGAAGTGGTCCCATACAAGGCCTGCTAATCACCACTTCCTTCTCCCTCTTTTTATATCTTCTTTTGGAGGGAGTTTTGAATTCGAATTTAAATGGCTCCACCGAAAAATGATCCCCAAAGTTAGGAAATATTCCCCAAGCTCACTAATTTGTGGTTGTAGGTAGTTTGAGCCATGAGTTTGCTTTTTACATCATGGATGAGGTAAGCCATTCTTTTTCTTTTTTCACAATTACAAGAGATAAAATGTACTCTTTTACAAGAGGTGTTCACATTACTACACATGACTACAAATGAACATAAATCAAATAATATCAAGCATGTAGGCTTGGGTAAAGTGCACTAACAATATTTACAATTACGAGGTGGAGCTCCTTGATGTTGGTAATCACCATTGTCCTAGAACTTTGTCCATATGCTAAACATCCACAAATCAAGCATTGAAGATAATTCACATTTTCAAAAGGATCTTTAACCATCATCAATGATCTCTATGTGTTTATGATGGATTGGTTGCAGCCAAATGGAAATACTTACATTTGGCTTCTCCAGTTTTTTGGCTTCCCTCCTTGTGTCCACATTTGTTATAGGCTGATTCCTGTAAGGTCGCCGGATTGGCATATTGTAATTTCATATTTTTCCTATACCGCACGAACCGAAAGGTCGTAGC
>CM035414.1:96418159-96463159 GCA_020310875.1 Ceratopteris richardii | reverse complement strand
CTTGGGAAAAGATGTAGGATAAATGGGTCCAATGAAATCCAATGCCCATTTCTCAAAGGCTTGCCATGAGATGCGAACAAGTAATGGATGTTTCTTTGCTTGCTAGGCTTGAGTCCACATCTTTGACATGCTTCACATTCTTATGCTTTCTCCTCTACATCCCTAATCAAGATTGGCTAGGGAGGTGTCCACCACTTGGACCTTCGTGTGCAATCTTAAGGATTTATAATGGCGCTAATTCATCCATGGGATTCCTAAGGTATTATCCTTTCCATACCTATATAATTTCCCATCAATAGTGGTATAGGGCCTAATTTTGATCAACAATATCTTCCTCTACATAGAGTTAGCTTTGCATGATACTTTCCTATTGTGAATAATTCTTTAATATCTTCATACCATTGAGAATGTATAAAGAATAATGCAACATCGAGGAACTCATCATGCACTCCATTGTCTTGCTTCTCTAGGCTAACTCTAGACAAATGATAAGACATTATATTCTCGTTATCTATCATATGAATTATGGCAAAATCAAATTCCTAAAACATTAGAAGCCATCTCCAAACCCTACCAATTTCTTGTGGCTTATTCAATAAATACTTAAGGGGATGATGCTCAACAATAATCACGTAGTTTACCCCTAAAAAGAAGTTTTGGAATTTTCGCACTACAAACATCATTATAAAGATTCTCTCTCAGTGGTGTTGTAGTTCTTTTTAGCCTTAGTCAATATTGGACTTGCATATTGGATAAGTTTTTCGATTTGTACTCCTCACTATGTTGAGTAAGGATTTACAAACTGCCTAGGCAGTGACATCATCAAGCTTTAATATGAGACTTTGATAAGCTTTAATTTTGTCTGGATCAAGGCTCATACGTTTGGCAAACACTACGTGTCCAAGAGAGTATCCTCTCTCACTAGAGAGTGACACTTGTTGAAAATCAATTTCAACTTTGTTTCCTTGCATCCTTTGAAGGGGCTGCAATTGTGCTATATGATCATCTAACCGATTCATGGGAGTACAAGCACAAGTACTTGAGAAGGAGGAGAAATCATCCATAAAAATTCATAGATCTTTCAAATGCAAAGAGCTAGGTACAAGGTTCACTATCCTATTGAAGGTTGTAGAAGCACTACCAAGTCCAAATGGCATCTTAACATGAACATAAGTGTTCCAAGGTGTGACGAAAGTCATTTTGTCCCGATTTTTTGGTGAATGGAGATCTAGTTATAGCTGCTAAACCCATCCATGAAGCTATACAATGTCTGCCCATCCACTTCGTTAATAACCTATTCAAATGGCATAAGGAAGCCATCCATGACTGTCATCTTATTGAGTTCTCTAAAATACACACATATACAAATTTTATTGGTGTTTTTCTTTGCCAAAATCACCATAAGAGAAAGCCATTCTAAGTGCTTGACAAAGGTTATAACACCAACATCCTCCATTTTCTAGATATCTAGGTAAACAAGGCCAACATACTTTGGACTCAATCTATAACTTTTACCTGTAATTAAATTGGTTCCTTCTATTCATAGAATTCTATGCTCCCCAAAACTTACAGCCACTCCTTCCCAACCTTTGGAATACCAAACAAATACATCATCACAAGTTTTTAAAGTTATCTTTGAAAGAAAATCAAGATGATCTCATAATTATGTGGAAAATAATATGAGATGAGGGTTGTCCTTCGTGCCTAGCTCAATTCCCTTGACTCGATTCTATTCCATCGATGTGTGTGGAGGCTCTTCTTCATCTATATCTTTTGTATCTTCTGTTGCGAACATTTGTTTTATGTAGGGTACAAGTTTCAAATTATGTAAATACCTTTGGGAAGTCTTCAAATACTTCAAGAAGGCTCATATTATTCATAAAATGTAGTAAAAATACCACGTGAGTTCTAGAACATGGTGAGTCAAATTAGTGAGTCACAAGGGAGCTTCAGTGGTGTCCTAGTGGAAGGTCGATGTGGCTAGTTCTCATAGTCCATCAATACTTTGCTTATTTGAGCACTTGAGTCATGTAATACCTCCATCCAAGTGTCTACCACGAATTTAGATGTATTAGGAAGGTTTTAGATTAGTTTCCCATGCTATAAAAAGAGGAGAAAAGTCGTGATCTTGTGGGATGTCCAAGAGAGTCATATGTGTA
Source organism: Ceratopteris richardii (assembly GCA_020310875.1). Taxonomy (NCBI): domain Eukaryota; kingdom Viridiplantae; phylum Streptophyta; class Polypodiopsida; order Polypodiales; family Pteridaceae; genus Ceratopteris; species Ceratopteris richardii. The sequence goes on along the minus strand of CM035414.1, from coordinate 96,461,000 downwards.
TCTCTACACTGCTGTAGTTTTGTATGCAGAGATTGCAGAGCTTGTATCTCCCTCATTATATATCCAAATTACATGTTTGATAGCTCATTGGAAAGCTCTTACTGTCTACTTTCTTCCTGTAAATTTTCATAATCATTGGATTTGTGAGCTGAGAGCAATAATCTCTGCAAGTAGTGTGTGTTCTCTGTTTTTTATCCCTGCTGAAGGTCTCCATTAAACCTCAAACTTGCAGAGGTCATATCTCCTTGTGTATGTATCCAAATCATGTGTTCTTTGGCTTGTTAGAAAGATCTTTAAGTCTACTGATATTCTGGAAAGTTTCAAAGTCATTGGAGTTGTGAGTTAAGAGCAGTAGTCTGTGCAAGTGATGTGTGTCCTCAGGTTCATCTCTGTTTCAAGGTCTCCATTAAAGCTGCATATTGCAGAGGTCATAGCTCATTGTGTATTTATCCATTTGAGGTGTTATATATCTTGTTGGAAAGCTCTTAGAGTCTACTTTATGTGTGTGAAACAGTTTTGGAAAATTCTAAGTGAGTAAAGAGCAATTTGCTCTGCAAGAAAATTGGTCTGTGCATACAAGTTTGTGAAAAAGTCAACTAGGTCCTGTTGGGTTTCACCTACTTCTAGCTGTACTTTGGAGATCAATAAACTTCAACATTGGTATCAGAGCAAGTACTTGGAGGCTTGGAGAAGGTTATCATACCTTGACGAAGAATTTGAAGCTATCAAGGAAGCAGTTCATCATCAACACTACACAAAGGTAGAAGAAGATTGCAAGGAGGCATCTGAAGCAACATCCAAGCAAAGAAAGGTGCACATACCTCATTTACAAGGTAAATATTATATTTCTTCTCATCACACACATTGGAAAGGAGGCTTAAAGGAGGAAGCTTAGCATTTGTATTATGGGAGACCAACATGCACAAATAGAGAAGCTTGATAAGACCAATTATCAAGCATGGAAGTTTAGAATCACAGCATACTTGCAAGGTAGAGGCTTGTATGGTTTGATTGACGGCACAGATATCAAACCCACATTACCAGAGGACCCAAATCAGCAACAATTGAGGGAGTTTAGACTTTGGAATGAGAGAGACAAAAGGGTTATATTCATTTTATCACAAAATATTCAAGATTCAATGGTAGGACACATACAAGATCTAGACACAAGTAGAGATGTTTGGCTTGCATTGGAAAGGTTGTATGCTACAGGTACAAGAGCAAGGAAGATTCAACTCAAAAATGAGTTGAATAACATAAAGAAAGATACAAGGACATCGGTCAATGATTACATATTGAAAGTTAAAGAGATTGCAGATCAACTAGGATCAATTCAAGCTCATGTGGAGGACGACGACTTGGTTGCACATACTCTCAACGGACTCAAAGATGATGAGAGATGGAAACCCTTCATTACTTCAGTTTATGTCAGAGGAGAATTACCAGATTTTGATCAACTTATTGCCCTCATGGTCACGGAGGAGATGAATCTAAATGGTTCTACTTCAAATCAAAAAGGATCTCAAGGACAAGCTCTTTATGTAGGATCATCAAGAGGTGGAAACAGAGGTGGAAGAGGTTCAAATAGAGGTCGAGGAAGAAGGAGCGATGATCAAAGGACTTCAAGTGGCTTCTTCAACACAAGAGGAAGAGGAAGATCAAGCGCTAGAGGTACGAGAGGCTACTACAACTACAACCAAAGACAAAGGAGTGAAGATAATAAGAACAATTGCTATATATGTGGAAGGTATGGACACTATGCCAAAGATTGTTATCAAAATGAAAATAATCAAGGTGGTAATCGAAGAGGAGGCTATTCAAGAAGAGGTAAACAACAAGGAAATTATGCAGTTGAAGGTAAAAGTGATGATTATGATTCTCTTCTTATGATGAATGTAGAAACTAAGATGAATTGCAATAGCGATGTATGGTATGTAGATAGTGGTTGTTCTAATCACATGTCTCATGATGCTTCATGGTTTTCTAATATGCATAATCCGTCATGTAAAGGTCATGTTGAAACAGGAGATGATACAACACATAAGATTATGCAGGTTGGAGATGTTGTTATGCAGGATAAGAGCAAGACAAATTGCTTGAAGGATGTACTTTATGTGCCAACGATCACTAAGAATTTGATGTCGGTTGGTCAAATGGTAGAAAAAGGTCTACAAGTGAGATTTAATCATGCAGGTTGCTTCATTGAGGATCCAAAGCAAAGGAGGTTAATTGCTAGAGGTCAAAAACAAGGTAGATTGTTTACATTCAAGGTAAACCCAAATCATACAAACTATTTCTCTTATGGTATGCATCGAATAGCACAGCTTGATCTATGGCACAAAAGGATTGGACACATGAATGTACACAGGTTAAAGGAGCTATCAAAGAAGAGGATTGTTGAAGGATTACCTGATCTTACTAAGCAACATATGGTGCATCTTTGTGAAGCATGTCAAATGGGTAAGCAGAGTAGACAACCTTTCAAGCATTCAAGCTATGTAAGTGATGGTTTGCTAGATCTCATACACACAGATGTGTGGGGACCTACTAAAGAGGCATCCTTGGTTGGTAATAAGTACTATGTATCATTCATTGACGATCATAGTAGAATGACATTTGTGTATTTTATTAAACATAAGAGTGAGGTCTTTGATTGTTTCAAGAAGTTCAAATTATATGTCGAAAAGCAAACAGGAAGGTATATTAAGAAGCTAAGATCCGATGGAGGAGGAGAGTATTTCTCTCAAGCTTTTACTGATTTTTTGTATGATGAAGGTATCAAAAGAGAAGTTACATGCAGGTATACTCCACAACAAAATGGAGTCGCAGAAAGAAGAAACAGAATCATAGCAGAAGCATCTAGAAGCATGCTTAATGATATGTGTTTGCCTAATTATTTTTGGGCTGAAGCTGTTAGCACAAGTGTTTACATTATGAATAGAGTTCCGACTGCTGGAGTTCATCATTTGACACCATATGAGGTATGGCATGGAAGGAAACCAAGTGTAAGTCATTTGAAAGTATTTGGCTGTGTATGTTATGTACATGTACCTAGTGAGGTGAGATCTAAACTTGATGCGAAATCAGAAAAATGTATATTTATTGGTTATGCAGATACTCAAAGAGGATATAGATGCTATAATCCTCATACCAATAAGGTTGTTGTGTCAAGAGATGTAAACTTTGATGAATCACTTTCATGGTATGCAGATAAGAATTGTTTGCAGGTCATGGATGAAAATGAAGAAGGTGTGGTTGAAGGAGATGAATGCATAGTTCAGCCATCAGGAAGTTTAAATGATGAAAGGAGTGGTTTAGATGAAGAAAGAGGATCACCTTTCAATGGAAGATTAAGGCAAGAGTCACCTCCAAGTGTTAAAAGTAAAGGTAAACTCAAACTTGTTGAAGTTAATGATGAAGGAGAGGAAATTAGTGATGTATGTGAGTATGGAGAATCATCAAAGGTTCCTAATAAGAAAGGAAGAGCATCTACATTGGAGGTAAGAAGAACTTCAAGAGTAAGTAAGCAACCTCAAAGGTATACTTATGAATCTTTCATGAATACTCATTATGCTTTTATGACAAAAGTTGAGCAGGAAAATGAACCCACATGTTATGATGAGGCCAAAGGAGATGAAAAGTGGGAGAAAGCAATGAGAGAAGAAATGGAAGCACTACAGGATAACAAGACTTGGAATTTAGTTCCAAGTACACCAAAGCAAAAGGTAATTGGTTGCAAGTGGGTTTTTAAGATTAAAAGAAATAGTGATGGTAGTGTGTCTAGATATAAGGCTAGACTTGTAGCAAAAGGATATAATCAAACGCAAGGTGTGGACTATGAGGAAACATTTAGTCCAGTAGCAAATATGGCAACGGTGAGAACTTTGTTGGCTTTAGCTGCTAGTAAAAGGTGGAATATATATCAACTCGATATAAAGAATGCCTTTCTTAATGGTGAGTTAAATGAAGAAGTGTATATGTCACAACCAGATGGTTATGTGGATGCAAAATGTCCTAATCATGTATGCAGGTTAAAGAAGGCATTGTATGGTCTTAAGCAGGCACCAAGGGCATGGAATGCAAGGTTGGTAAAGTATCTTATGCTGCAAGGATACACAGCGAGTCATGCTGATCCTTCAATTTATGTAAAACATGTAGATGGCATGTGTGTCTATGTATGCATTTATGTGGATGACTTGTTGATTACAGGGAATGATGCAAAAGCAATTGATGAGATAAAAGGTAATTTGGGAAAGGAATTTAAAATTTCAGATCTTGGTTTGCTCAGATACTTTCTTGGGATTGAAATTGTGTATATCGATGAAGGTATGTGGTTGATACAAAGAAAGTATATATGTGATATGCTGAAAAGGTTTGGTATGCAGGAATGTAAATTTGTTTCTACTCCAATGGAATGTAATGTAAAGCTGAGTGCAAAGGAAGGTGATGAGTTGCATGATATGAATGTATATAGATCCATGGTAGGATCTTTGATTTATGCAACAAAAACTAGACCTGATATATGTTATGCAGTGGGAGTATTGTCACAGTTTATGCATGAACCTAGAGTACCTCATATGCATGCAGCGAAAAGAGTGCTTAGGTATTTGAAAGGTACCATGAACGAAGGATTATTTTATAGTCATGATGCTGATCTAACTCTAAAAGTCTTTAGTGATGCAGATTGGGCTGGAAGCAAAGATGACAGAAGATCCACAAGTGGATATGTGGTAATAGAAGGAAACAAGACATTAACATGGAGTTCAAAGAAACAGCCTACAGTTGCTTTATCTTCTACAGAGGCTGAGTATAGAGGTTTAGCATTGGCTACTACTGAGGTTATGTGGTTTAAAAAGTTGTTTCATGACTTGAATGTGCAGATTGATGTACCACTGATATATGGGGATAACTTGAGCAGCATTCATATGACCTCAAATCCTATTTTTCATGCTAGAACAAAGCATATAGAGGTTCACTATCATTATGTTCGAGAGAAGGCCATGAACAATGAAGTGCAGGTTTCTTTTGTTGGAACAAAGGATCAAGTTGTAGATATCTTCACCAAATCCTTGGATGGACCAAAGCTTCAAAGATTCAACTATATTCTTGGCATGAAGGAAATACCCTTTGAAACTTGAGGGGGAGAATGTTGCGAACATTTGTTTTATGTAGGGTACAAGTTTCAAATTATGTAAATACCTTTGGGAAGTCTTCAAATACTTCAAGAAGGCTCATATTATTCATAAAATGTAGCAAAAATACCACGTGAGTTCTAGAACATGGTGAGTCAAATTAGTGAGTCACAAGGGAGCTTCAGTGGTGTCCTAGTGGAAGGTCGATGTGGCTAGTTCTCAAAGTCCATCAATACTTTGCTTATTTGAGCACTTGAGTCATGTAATACCTCCATCCAAGTGTCTACCACGAATTTAGATGTATTAGGAAGGTTTTAGATTAGTTTCCCATGCTATAAAAAGAGGAGAAAAGTCGTGATCTTGTGGGATGTCCAAGAGAGTCATATGTGTATCTCTACACTGCTGTAGTTTTGTATGCAGAGATTGCAGAGCTTGTATCTCCCTCATTATATATCCAAATTACATGTTTGATAGCTCATTGGAAAGCTCTTACTGTCTACTTTCTTCCTGTAAATTTTCATAATCATTGGATTTGTGAGCTGAGAGCAATAATCTCTGCAAGTAGTGTGTGTTCTCTGTTTTTTATCCCTGCTGAAGGTCTCCATTAAACCTCAAACTTGCAGAGGTCATATCGCCTTGTGTATGTATCCAAATCATGTGTTCTTTGGCGTGTTAGAAAGATCTTTAAGTCTACTGGTATTCTGGAAAGTTTCAAAGTCATTGGAGTTGTGAGTTAAGAGCAGTAGTCTCTGCAAGTGATGTGTGTTCTCAGGTTCATCTCTGTTTCAAGGTCTCCATTAAAGCTGCATATTGCAGAGGTCATAGCTCATTGTGTATTTATCCATTTGAGGTGTTCTATATCTTGTTGGAAAGCTCTTAGAGTATACTTTATGTGTGTGAAACAGTTTTGGAAAATTCTAAGTGAGTAAAGAGCAATTTGCTCTGCAAGAAAATTGGTTTGTGCATACAAGTTTGTGAAAAAGTCAACTAGGTCCTGTTGGGTTTCACCTACTTCTAGCTGTACTTTGGAGATCAATAAACTTCAACATCTTCCATACCTTTACTCCACATAGTCCTTGTATCATATGCAACAACACTTTGAACATCAATATGTTCTTCATTTTCTTGCATCCATCTTGCAAGAATTTCATGAATTGGAAAAGAATCTTCTTCACTAGGTTGATTTACCTGCTTTGTGCAACTAGATTCCTTCTCAACATTCATATCAACTTCATCTATGATCCACTTGAGGGGTGGCTTCTTCCCTTTGCAATGACTAGCTATAGGCTCACCCAATCCAACACCTTGTAAGGACTCTTGAATTTCTCCATGCTTCTTTGCATTTGACACATATATAGAAATTCCATAAACAAGGGAATGAACTACTTTTTTCTAACCAAGCTAGAATATCCTCTTCTTCTCCATCATCCAAACTTAGATCTTCCATCATATACTGATCCAAACTAACGCTAAATTTCCAAGTCAATTAATTTGTTCCTGTCTATCTGGCTCTTCTTTAGGATGAATTTGCTTTAAATCCTTTTCTTTTTGCTTAAACCACATCGAATACTTTCCCAAATCATGCTGAACACTCACATGCCTTAACCAAGGCCTTCTATCAAAAGTGGAAATCCTTCAACTACTTGTGGAAGTCTTAGCACAATAAAATCTAAAGTGGACATGTTACCTTGAACTAAAAGTTTTACTCTAGGCACCACTTCTAGAGGCTTTATTTTGTTATGGTATAACAAGGGTACTCTAGCTATTGTAAATTGGCCAATCTTGAAGGTTGAAGTCCAAGACTTTTCGTCGTGCACTCTGGCATTAAACTGATACATTGGGATTTAGACTTTGGTTATCCTTCAAGTTAGGAACCTTGCCATCTTTTCCTTGTTCCACACAAACATATATTATGCGCTGCATCTTGCCTAAAATATAACACTCTTAACCCTTTTAAAGATATTTTTCCTAATTATTACCTCTAGAAAATGAAACTCCCAAACTAAAGCTTTTGATTTCAAGGAGTTTCTAAAAGTGGACATACTACCTTAGATACTGGATTCATTGGAATTTTTAATGTACAACTAACATCACTAGTTCTTTTCACCATCTGGCAAGGTCAAAGACACCTGAAAGATAATTCACAACACTTTCATTTGTGTTTTGGCATAATCTTTGGCCCCATCAACAAATTTTTGTATCTTAGCCTAGCATATTTCTTAGCATCCTTATTGTATTAGGTATAGTTGAGATAAAATAATAAGCTACTAATATTAAACTATCCCAAACACTTTGTTTGGTATATAATTAAGAGGTAAGAAACCACAAACAATACTCTAAGACCCCTCTAAGCTCAAATGTATGTACCGTAAGTGCTCTACGTAATACATCATGGCACACCATAAGCTTAGGTAGATACATCATTATGTGATGATGCTTGCATCAACTTTCAAAGCATCCAAAATCTTCTAATACACCTGCTTCTATGCTCCTCAAATATGAAGATTTTTCTTGTCTAATAGTAAATATAAATCAAGAAGTATGAAGCAAAAACTACTTATGGACATATGAGTGCCATAACAACTAGCTCAATATAATAAAAAAAAAGGCATGTAAATTGGATGATAAGGATCCCCCCTTGGGATAGAACACCCAACTAGTCGGATACCACTCAAGTCGCAAAAGATCTGCTTAATTGCTTGTCAATGCTTGACACATGGGCAATGTATAAACCTACTCATCTGAGAGATAGGAAATCGAATAACATGTCATTTTATGCATAAGTAGATCAAGCATCCAACATCCTACTTATATATAACAACATCAAATGCATCTCTAGTGTTGGGAAATTCTTTGGAGAAAGGGAGCTTCAATGTTTGTACAAGATAAAGTAGAGAAGAATATTCACAAATTGTATCCAAAATTTCTCTCCACTTTGATTAATGCAAGAAATATTGGAGTTTGAGGTCTGCGGAAGCATGCAAGTAACACAAGGAAGAAGAAGAAGCTTGGTGCACAACACAATAGTGAATGTATTACCAAGAGAATGTAGAGAAATAAGTGATCTATGAGGGTTATAGGTGTATATACAAGGGGGGGGACATCCTAAAGAGAGAAAAAAGTGCCCTCGTGGTCCTAAGTGTGTTCACACATCACTACCAAAGTATATCAACATAGCCCCCCTAGGAGTGATGCGATGAACAAGGAGTTGGGATTGTTGTATAAGGGAGAGCCAAGCTATGTGGAAAGAGATCAATCCATCAAATAAAGTAAGCCTAAAGCATTGCGGAAAGCTTCAAACTTCTCTCGAGGCAGAGCCTTTGTGAAAAGTTTTGCAATGTTATCCTATATGGGCACGTATGCCAAATTGATCTCCTTAGCATATAACCTCTCCCTAACATAATGATAATGCACCTCAATGTGCTTTGTGCGAGCATGGAACACATGGTTCCTCGCAAAGTGCCAATGCGCTCTCACTGTACGTGAAGATGTTGGTGGCAGAAGACTGACCAACACCCAAAACAACCAAGAGGCATATGAGCCACACACATTCAACGGTCGTAGGGAAAGCTTCCCTGTACTCAACCTCACAACTAGAAGTGGCCACAATAGGCTAGTTCTTGCTCAACCAAGATATGCGTGAGCTACCAAACATGAAACAAAAATCACCAATAGACACACAAGTGTCATATCAAACAGCCTAGTTAGAGTTAGAAAAAACATGTAAATCTTGTGGTAGTGATCCCGCCTTAGGATAAAACAATCCAAGTAGCCAGGTACCACTCAAGTAGTGAAAAGTGTGCTTAACTGCATACCAATGCTTGACACCTGGGCAATGCATAAACCTACTCATCTATGAGGCAAGAAACTGAATATCAGGCCAAGTTATGCATAAGTAAATCAAGAACCCAACAACTCTTTGATAGAGAACAACATCAAATGCATCTCGAGCATTATGAAGAATCAACCGTAAACCTATTTCCATAGGAGTGGCAATAGGTTCACAAACTTCAAGCCCAAAATGCTGTAGTAAGATGTCAATATATTTTGTTCGACACATAGCTATTCCATTATCAACTTGCATGAACTAAATGCCCAAATAATGATGCAAATGCTCAAAATTTGACATCTCAAATGAGGCATGCAGATCAGCTTAAAATCAGCAATATGCTTCTCATTAGGACCAATGAGGAGCATGTCATCAACATTGACAACAATGATCAAAAGCTCATCATTTGCACGCTGAACATGTAAGGTGATTTCAATTGGACTATTCTCAAAACCATGTGCAATCAACTAGGCATGCATCTTTTCATACAAATCATGTAGTTCTTGCTTCAAATCATATAATTCCTTTTTCAAAGTGCACACTTTGTTTTCATGCCCTTTTTGCACAAAACCATGGGGCTGAAAAACACACATGTCTTCATATAAGTCACCATTTAAAAATGTAGTTTTAATGTCCGACTGATGTACATTTCAACCGTGATGGATTGCAAGTGGAGAGATGCTATGAACAGTAGTCATTTGACATGTGGGTGCAAAGGTCTCATCAAAATCAATGCCTCTTTCTTGCGCATAACCTTTTGCAACAAACTTAGTATTATACATGTCAACTTGTTCCATCAGGTTTATGTTTGATCTGGTATAACCATTTAGTGCCAATGGCCTTTTTTCCAAGAGGAAAATCACATAAAGACCAGGTTCCATTCTTCATAATAGTAGCATATTTTGATTGCATAGCAGCCATCCAATTTTTAGAATTTTATGCTTCATAATAAAAAATAGGCTCATTCGCATCATAGAGACTAGAGATAGCCATAACATAGTAATTTGATGCAAAAGAAGCACTATGAGAGCCTGAACGAGTACGATATGACATAGGTGCATCTAATTTGCTATCTCGCAAAGTTTGCACTAGCCATTTAGGCATCATTTTTGCCTCCTTTATATCAGCCCTCTCATGAAGAAGTGTATCATGTAAATATGCATCACATATGGAATGATCTGCATCATCATGTGGAACTTGTAAAAGCTAAAAAATTGCCTCATTTGGACCAATACTTGTCTACACACCCATGAAAAGAGGAAGCAAAGTATCATACATATCTTTGGAGCTTACTAATGTCTCCTTAATACATGAAATAAATGGTTGAACTACATCTTCCACAAAAACAACATCATGGCTAACCAAAATGCATTTAATCTGCGGATGATATAAATGATAGCCTTTGCTTTTAGAACTCTACCCAACAAAAATACATTTAACTTCTTTATCATCCAATTTTCTATGTTGTTATTTAGGCACTAATGCATATGCTAAACAACCAAAGAAATGTAGATGAGAAATAGATGGCTTGTGACCATGCCAAGCCTCATATGGAGTGATAGACTACAGTGCTTTGGTGGGACACCTATTAAGTACATGTGTTGCACACATGACATCCTCAAGCTAGAAGCTATATGGTAAAGCTTGACTTTTGACCATACACCTCAGCATTTCCATGAGAGACCTTTTCTTTCTTTCAGAAAATCCATTCTTTGAGGTGTATACGACATTGTACAATGAATTTTTATTCCATGTTTAGCCAAAAAAGCATTAAAATCATAGCACATGTATTCCCGTGTGAATCAAAATGGAGGGCGCTCATTTTACCTCCTAAAAGATTTTCAACCAAAACCAAAAATTGTTTGAAGCACATAAAAACATTGGACTTTTCTTTCAATGGATACACCCATGCATGCTTGGAGAAATCATCAATGAAAGTCATGAAGTAAAGGTAGTTCCCAAAATAAGGTGACTGCATAGGATGAAAGACATCACTTTGAACAAGCTTCAATTTTTGAGTAGCTCGAATTGAACCATCTTTTGGGAAGGAGGAACACTGCATTTTGACCACAGCCTTCACAGAGATGTTTACCAAGTGCCTCAAGTTTGTGTAGAGAGGACACCATTTTAAATTTTTGTAGGCATAGCAAACTAGCAAAATTTAGATAAGCAAAGCATGCATGCAAAGCTTTGCATATGAGATAGCCTGAGAATCTTGAACTCTACATGATGAATCATTAATAGATTTTTGATAGTCTATGAGCTTATACATTCAACGACATGAAATGTTAGAAGCAATATTAACATCACCATTTGAGAGATCATGAATTGTACATCAATCATCAATAAATTTGATAACCAAACCGGTCTTGGATAATGCTAAAACTAACAACATAATTTTTTTGATCCCTGGCACAAACAGAGCATCTAACAATGTGAAAGTTCTAACATCAACTATAGTTAGAATGATCTTACCAACTCCCATGATTGGATAAGAGGAGTTGTTGCTGCATGTGATAGTATTCCCTGTAGGGGAGGCTCAAGTGAATTTAAGAAACTGTGCTGCGAGGTAAGATGTTTGTTTGCCCCACTATCAAAGTACCAAACATCTGCTTCAACTGCAAACATACACTGTTCATGAGAAGACGAGTCACAATTGCAATTAGTAGTTATTAGTAAATGCCCATCCTTCATTCTGCACAAGATTAGGAAACTCTATTTTGGGTGTAGAGGCTTCTACAACAACCATTCCAACCTTTTTTTCTTTGCCTCTTTTGCATCCAATTTTGGACAACTCTTTATGAAATGATAATTGCCTTTACAATATTTGCATAACAATTTTTGATTTTCTAATTTCTTCTTGTATTTGTCTTCCTTTTTTGACTATGTAGAATTAACACATTTTTTCTTACTAGTAAATGAGCTCCATTTACCTTTTCCCTTTTGACTATCCAAGAAAGCTTGATCTGCAACATGCATAATGGACTTGTTGTCAAGGGAGCACTAGATTGTGCTCTCTGACTTCAGTAGATAAGATTTGGGAAATACACTTATGATATCAACAACACCCATGTAGGGAAAATAATACAAGAAGACATAGTCGATATAGGACATCCCACAACTCGAGACCAATAGGTATGGAAAACTAGACCAGAGATGATACAGGAGATCCCACAACCCGGGATCGTAAGTATGTGACAATATATCTGGATTACAAGAACTCCCCTCTGGGAGATGAACTAGATACAAGTAAGAACTCCACAAGATCTCGTACTACGAGATTACAAGAGGACAAGATATTGTGTCCAAGAACTAGACTAGACAAGACTAGAACAAGGAACAAGACAAGAACTCGATTTGGAACTTGGAGAGTACTTACTTGGCGGTCACGACTTCTTGAGCTCCCAAGATTGGTATCCATAAGACTAATTGTGAATGTGGCCAATCCCTTCTTTTATATGTTTTCAAGGGTGGTTAGGATTTGATGATGTCATTGATGACATCATCAATTGGAAACAAGACCTTTGGGTGTCAGAATTCAGCAAATAGGTAGTCGATCTTGGGGTTTTGGCACATTCCAAATGCACTGGTAGCATTAGTTTCTGCAAGATATGAGCCAATCATGAGATATGGAAAAGTCACATAGGATCTAAAGTTTAAGATGGTTACAAAAATAAGTGACCCATTAGGGTTATAGGCGTATATACAAGCGGAGGGAAAAAAACCTCTTAAAGAGGGGAAAAAGTACCTCTGAAATCCTAAGTATGTTCATACGCATCATGAAAAAAATATATCAACAAGAATATTACAACTCTTTTATGAAGAAGACAAAAAAACTAGATGCTTGTACACAGCTCAAATTACACTTTTAAGAAAAAAATTCACACAAGTACAACAAAAGTACTTCCAATTATTGTGAAGTAGACAGGCTTTATGCAACTTCTTCACCTTCACTCAATGACTTGCTCATGTGTGCCCTTGCACTCAAGCCTTCTCTCCCGCTTAAGCATTGATTAGTTTCCACTCACGATGTGCGATTCCTCCTTGGGTTGCACTCAATCGCGAGGCGATCCTTTCAACGCAAGAATAACTCAAGAGAACTTGCCTCGTTGGCTAGCTGTTCGGTTCCAGGCCCCCGTTGGATACTGTGCACCAGTGGTTTAATAAAGAGTGGTTCCCTCGTGGCATAGTAGTGAGTAAGTTCCAATTTGTCCCAGCTAGACACCTCTTACTTGTTTTCGAGAATGAAGAAATGGCACTCAAGGCCCTTAGTGTCGAGTTTTGGCAAGTCGGGCACACCACTCTGTGCCGCTTCAAACGGGCCCCGGATTTCGTGCCCGACAACTCTAAACCCCTTTGGTACCCTCTCTAGGTCGAGCTGCCTAATCTCCCTTACTTTCTTTATGACTTTTTGTGGGATATTGTCTCTCCGATTGGCAAGCCATTGGCCTCGCGCAGAGATGTTGGGGGTTTCATATATGAGGGCACAAAACATGCGTTTAATGCTCATTGGCATCCTCAAATGTGTGTGGAGGCACATCTCAGTAGGCCTCTCCCCTTGAAAATTATTGTCAACTTGGGTGAGTGGGAATCTTGGGTTCAAGAGCTCAATTTTAAAAACCTACCAAATGCTTGCTTTCAATGTGGTCAACAAGGCCATAGGATTAAACATTGCCCCCTGAAGCAAGAGAATAAGCAAGAAACAACCAACAAAGCCTTGACTCTCAAGGGGAAGCAGATTGGCCCAACCTCTGAAGAGAAACACAAGGATAATAAAATCCTAGAAACCAACTTTGAAGGGTTTATAGAGGTTAGAAAAAGGAAGTCTAGCCCTAGGAGAAGTTCAAGCCTAGGAGACTCTCAGAGAGGAACCACACTCTAGAAAAGTCACTCAATAACCTTTACTGCAACCTCGAGAAGGAGGTTAATGAGCTTGATTATTCCGAAGGGATCCGAGACTTTATGGGCACAAATAACTTACCTTTGGAGTGGCCCCCCTCTAATGAGGCCAATCAATAGGACTACATAACTATCAAAGAAGATGGATTCACCACAAGTAATGAGGACAATATGGACAGTGAAAGCTCCATCATTGGAACAACAATACCAGAATTGGCCTCTTCATCTCCCCCACAGGAGGCTTCCTCCAAGGGGAAACAGTTGGTAGGTATGCCTTGGAAAAGCCCCCTTAAATCAAAGGCGCATGGTCGGGACCATCCCCCCTCTTAAAAGAAAGAAGACTCCAAGAGGAACAAAGAGAAGTCCCATGTGTGGTTTTTCGCAACCCATCAGCGTGGTTCTGGTGGAACTACCATTGGTATCAATCACTTATGGGCTAATAAGTTTGACCACTCCAGCGAAGAGAGAAATCATAGGTGGATGGCGGTCACATTCAGCATCCCCTTTCAATTCTCCCTGATCTCTATGTATGCTCCAAATGAGGATGCTGCGAGGATCGATACTTGGTCCTCCTTGGACTTGTTTTCTCATAATGTCATGATTTGTGGTGACTTCAATATGGTGGAAGACCCCTCTGATAGGTGGAACAACAAGGGCCGCATCATTAACGGCCAGGAGAAAGATACTTGGGACCAAACCAAACTGTTTTTGGATTTGGTTAAAGTCAAGGACTTGAATGGTTTTTTTTGGTCCAATCTTCAATTGGGTGAGGACTTGAGGAAAGCGAGACTCGATAGAAGCTACATTTCAGAGAACCTCGTCCATCAATGGGGTCCTCCCACCCTAACGCAATGTATCGAGCTCATCGTCTCAGATCATTACCCAATGGTGCTCACCTTTCCCCCTCTATCTAAAAGTTGCAAGGCACCTTGGTTTCATGCCAGTCCGTTTGTCTTCTCACTTTGCTCTATCCATCAAGAAATCACTAACGCTTGGTATGAGGCCTTCGTAGTCTGCACCTCTCCAGCCAAGTGTTGGAGAAACGTGGTGGAAAAGCCTCGTCAGATCTTGATTCGGACCACGAAGGTTCTCAAAACCATCCATAGAAGACGTAGAGAAAACCTATACTGCCGGCTCCAAAGACTCAAAGAAGAAGTTAATAAAGGAAAGATTCAATCTCAGAAGGGACTTCAAAATATCAGAGGAAGATTAAGATACGAGGAGGAGATCAAAAGGAAAAATCTTCAAATTTATTTTAAGGAATGGTGGGTTGGCAAGGCAGATAGGCCTTCCAAAGAGATGTGCAATATTCTTAGAAGAAAACAAATTAGAGACGAGATACCGCTACTGCTTGACGAGAATGGGGTGGAATGTAAGACAGAGGAAGAGAACATTGGCATCATAGAAGCTCACTTCACAAGTCTCTTGGGTGGTGCATGTCCCCTCTCCCTCCATATGTGGGATTGCATGGCCACCATCTCTCGGACTTCCCTGCATAGAATCCCATCCAGCTTGAGCGCTCTGCTTGATGCCGCTATTTCCGAACAAGAGATCCTGGAAGTTATTGATTCACTTCCGAATGGCAAGAGCTCGGGACCTCATGGGCTCACAAATGAGTTCTTTAAATCATTCAAACATGTGGTGGCCACCCCCTTGCACCTTGTTTGGCTTGAGGCACTTGAGTTTGGTGCCCTTCTTGCTTGTCTCAACAACGGCATCATCAAACGTATTCATAAAAAAGGGGAGAGGAATAGAAATAAGAGCTGGAGACCTATGAAAATGCTTCAAACTGGATATCAGATTCTTGCTAAAGTCATTGCCAACAAGATATCCTGCCATTTAGACCAGCGGCTTAGCAAAGACAAAAAAGGATTCATTAAGGGAAGGTCAATATTGGAAGCCATTATTGATATCTGGGAAGGCCTGGACTTCGCTGAAGAATCTAATCAAGACATTGTCTTCCTCAAGATTGACTTTGACAAAGCCTATGACAGATTGGAATGGGACTATATTTTACAATCGCTAAAAGAACTTGGGTGTAGTCATAGATTCCTCAGGATGATCTCCACTCTCCTTGGTAATGCTTCGACCAAAGCCAATGTCAATGGGAAACTTTCAAAAGCAATCAAACTGAAATGATCAATAAGACAAGGTTGCCCGTTGGCCTTGTTTCTCTTCTCCATCGCCATAGAAGGATGTAGCCGACTTGTGGAGCGACAGATGGAGCTTGGTCGCATAAAAGTCATCACTTTGCCACATAACTCTAGGCGAATGACCATGAGGCTATTTGTACAGGACACAAATGCCTTTGTTCACAATGACGATACCAGCTTGGAAACATTTTGGTGGTGCCTCGACACTTTTTGTGAGGCCTCTAGGTCTAGAATTAACCATTCCAAGACAGCACTCAGGGCTATCAAAGGGAATCAACTCAATCTCCTCACTAGACAAGGATGCCAAAACATTCAATCGGGTCAGATTGCTCGCATTCTTGGTATCCCCATGGGATTCGGTGTTACCCTGGAACAAAGGTGGGCTTGGGTCCTTGCCAGACTTAATAATAAACTTAACTCCTGGAGGGGTCTACAAATTAATCTTGCTGGCCGGGCCATGGCGATCCACACATTCCTCATATCTTGAGTCATATACTTTATTTCTTGTTGGAGACTGAAGGATAAAAAATTAGCCAAACTAGAAAGTATTTGTAGGAACTTTCTTTGGACTAGGGACCATAACAGGAGGGGGGTGCCTAAAATCAAATGGACCATTTGCATTGCAAGAGAATGAGGATTACGACCACCACATGCTAGAGAGATGACTCTCCTCCCAACGAAATGCCTCTATATATAGCTCTCTCTAGAGGACTGCCTTCTTGGGCAGGTGGATACTAGCCGGCCATGTGTCGGCCATGTAACTGCATGTGTGCCAAGTATCCCAGTCAACTCGAGTTAACTCAAGTGGACGCTTCTAGAAGGTTCTAGATCTGTTTGGCCAAAACATTAGGGCGAAAAACGGCCGAAAAGGGGCAGTTTGCTAATGAGAGATTAAGGAAATTGACAAATAGCGTCTTTCCACGTGTACAAGAATATAACATTGCTGTCTCTTTTAACCGTATGGAGAATTTCTTTTTTTAATACAATTTTCTTTCAAAGCGCCGCTAAAGTGATGAAGAGTCTCGTATTCAGTGTACAATTTTTCGGTTTGATGCAAAAAAAGATACTTTTGCACACTACACAAAGCATATTCTCGAATTTCCAAGAAGGAATTGATTTTTGAAGATACGAAATATTTTTGGGTTCACAAAATGTCATGATCATTCAACGACAGGGTTAACATCAAATCAAAAGTTTCCACGTGTACAAAGCCTTTTTTTCTATAAATACTGCCAAAATTTGTGAACGTCGGTTTCTTGCTTTGAATATTCTTCTTCTCCTAAGTTCAAATGGCTTCTTCTTCTCGTCGTCCTTCCAATCGCGTAACTTCATGTGAGGTTTACAACAGAAGAGAGGATTCTTTGTGGAAACCTCTTTCCGTGAAAGTAAATGACTGGGTTACTATGCTTCCTAGCTGTAGAGGTGCCCATAAAGTCAAGCGTGCCAAAAGAGACAACACAAGAAACCATTGGAAGGGACGTATTCTCAGTTTCAAATTGAAGAGATGCGGTTGGTTTGCACGAGTACAGCATGTGTACACCGCTAAGGATCTTGTTCTAGAAAATCATCTGCAATTCCCTTCGTACTGTAAGTGAAGTTTGACAATGCTCTTCTATCATTCCAGTTGATTTTGTATAATGAAACATATGTTTTTGTACTGCAGATATCTTTCCTTCCAATATTGTGGAATGGCAATTTGTTGAATGTTTAACAGGAACATTCAGAGTTCTTCATAAGGAATATGCAGAACTCATGTATGCAGAGAAATCTGTTCAATTCTTCAATAGCATAGAGTTATTTGTCCATTATGCAGATTATCAAGTGCCGTCAGGGAGGAGTTCTTATGGAATTCTTGTACACGTACCTAGTCCTTGCATCTCTTCATTAGATTGGGATGCTCCTGATCATTCAACAGTTTCAAGTTTTCTCTGCAAAATTAAATTTGACATCCAAAAGGCAATGTCAGCAGGCCGAATTTCGAGAAGGATAAAGATTCAATGGTTTTTGCCTATTCATGTCTTTGTAGCATGCTTTAAAAACATGTTATTACAGAAAACAAAAAAAATGTGGTTGAATAGGAGAGTCCCTATTTCATAGATTGATGATGTTTTAGGTAGGGAATGGGATAGCAAAGAAGTTCAAAAGCTAGGTGACATTATTTTATGTAAAGTTAGTCCCAATTCTCTTTCAATCTCATATCAGATATGTCGACAATCTCTGGTTCTAGGATATGACTATAGAAGGTGGAAAAAAAAGCTTGGACTTTGGATAGCCTTGGACTCAGAGGAGAGCTGTCCAGAATTTGAGTTAGAAGTATTGATTCATCCAGATTTTCAATCAAGGAAAATAATTGTCACTGCAAATTGGAATCTCAGAAATGTAAGGGAGCTTCTAGAATACCTTGATGAGGTATCATCTCAGTGTAGATTCTCAATTGATGATGCAATAGTTAACATTAGATCAGAGAAATCATTATCTTGCATAAGCTGCCTGCCACCAAGGGTGATTAAGTTCCAACCTTTAAGATTTTAACAAGTTAACCCTGACATTCTTACATAATGTATCTTCATCTAATAGAAGCTTCTATTGATACTTCCATTGAATTTTCTTGGCAGGATGGTTACAAACAATGTGTGTTAAATTATTAATTTTAAATGTCTTAGATATTTTTTAGGTCCTTAATTTCATATTTCCATTGATTTTTTTTTGCAGGAGTGAATTGATGACTAAGAAATAATTATACAGGAACTTGCATAAGTTAATTCTAGATGAAGAAGAGATCTAGAATTGAATATCTAATTTCAATTTAATAATTATAGTCTATCAAAGGTGCACACTAGTCTCAGTTAAATAATTTGATTCTATCCAACTTTTCTTTCCTCAAGTAATGCAAGAGAAATTATCGTGGTACACATAACAAGTAATATAAGAGAGTGTGGAGACTTTGGTGCAAATTCCAATCCAAGGTTTGGTATTTCAATATTAGAAGAGCATGTCTTAAGGCATAAAGCAGAGGAGACGAGATAAGTGAAGACGACCGATGCAAGCGACTAGTGCAATCTGAAATTGTCGGATGGCCCTTATCGCTTACATCGGTCGTGTTAGCAAACTACCGCGAGAGAAATTATCATGGTACAAACGCAAACTACCAAGTAATATAAGAGAGTGTGGAGAACTTGGTGCAAATTCCAATCCAAGGTTTGGTATTTCAATATTAGAAGAGCATGTCTTAAGGCATAAAGCAGAGGAGACGAGATAAGTGAAGACGACCGATGCAAGCGACTAGTGCAATCTGAAATTGTCGGATGGCCCTTATCGCTTACATCGGTCGTGTTAGCAAACTACCGCTGTGGAGGTGATCGCAATCCGGGTGGATCGGGTCCGGTCGTGGCACACACAGGGTGTATGAAGCTAATGAATGTTGGAAGGTTTAAAGATGTGAAGGTGAAATTAATGTTGAGTATGGAGAAGAGAGAGATGTTGAAATAATTATGGGAATGGGAATGTAAGTGTGCAAGTTAGATTGATGACATGAATGATAAGAATGAAAGAGAACCATACACACGAATCAAATTTGGAAGGAAGAATGGTCCATTGGAGGAGCTTCTTAAACACTTCCTAATTCTAATCCATATGTATAGCCTTCTTTGGATGATATGTATGCATGATGAGAATGGATGGAATCCTTACACATAAATCAGTT
The DNA here is from genome assembly GCA_020310875.1 of Ceratopteris richardii. Classification (NCBI taxonomy): domain Eukaryota; kingdom Viridiplantae; phylum Streptophyta; class Polypodiopsida; order Polypodiales; family Pteridaceae; genus Ceratopteris; species Ceratopteris richardii. The sequence continues at coordinate 96,441,284 of CM035414.1, read as the reverse complement.
TCGAAAGGAAGAATGGTCCAATATTGGAGCTTCTTATACACTTTCAGAAACTAATAAATATGTATGGATTTGTATGGATTATATGCATGCAAGTGAATTATGATGATGGATTTTACTCACAAGCTCAAAGAAACATCCTCACTGGTTCAACGCAATACTGCGGAGCCTTCTCACACATAGAAGAAATAGAAGACATGTAAAAATACTTAAGAGACTGAGAGAGGTGACAAGAGACAAGTGACAAGTGACATGAATTAAAAGAATTTGAATTAAGTTACATGTAAAAGATCGTCGTGTACGTCATGCTAAGCAGTCTACTGATCAAAGGTGGTTCCGACCCTCAAACCATGACAGTTCAACCGAATGTCACACGTAAGAAGGTGAGTTCCACTCCAGTGACCCTATGTCTGTCTAGGCTCGTAACGTCTAACTAAAGAAGTCTAAGACTCATTAAAATCAGCTCTAACTCACTCACACGCTCCACCGAGGGTGAGTCAAGATAGAGATGCTGGTTTCAAGAGCCTATCCTAGATTGGAGTTCTAACTTAAATTTGAAACTAGGTTCTATACTCATACTAGCTCACCTTGGATCCTCACTCGCTCAACCGAGGGTGATCGTCTCAAGGAAACCGTAAGCTAGCATGAGCCCTATGGATGCCTAACAATGATGCTCTAGGAGTTTGGAGGGGGGTTTATATAGTTTTTTGGATGAATTTGGGCCCTTGGATCTAGAGAAATCAACTCTCAACTCTAGGATCACTACTTTTGACTACAACCATTTGATTAATCAAATCAATGGCTTGGAATTGTTCTTTCTATCAAATCTAGTGTAAAGGAGTGAAATTTAGGCGCCCTCATTCTCCACCATTGGATCTGGGGATGATCTGGACCGTCGGATCAGTGCTGACATCAATTCGGATAAGATAAGCCACTATTTTTGGAGAAATGCTGCATTATTGATCTTTGATTGTAAAAAAGGTCTTCTTTTATGGAAAAAATTCGTGGATCCTCCTTCCTTTATGCTTTAGTGCATCTCCACCCTTGAATATGAGCTCATCTTGACCGTACAACATGGTTCAATCATATTTTGACATGTGGCAGACATTCAAGCCTTCAATTTTCTTATTCTAGAAAACTGCGGTGACCTTGAAAACTGGACTTTGTGCTCTTTGACCCTCCAAAAAGTCTTTGATGAAGATGAAACATTGTAGGACTATGTTTCCAAAGATCTCCTTCAGGAATATGCAGAAAAAACTCCCATCTGAATCTAACTTGTACAAGTTTGACTACATTTGGAAGCTTGCAAGGTGGCATTAAGGTGTCTAGGAAGCTCGGATAGCCTTGAAACTTTATACAAATATGTAGCCACATATGGTCTTTATACATGCCAAACCATATGGCTAACATAAATTTCTATATAAGAATTTGTAGGGTCAAACTAGAAAAAATACATTTTTACAAAATGAACATAGCATATCAATGTGCTACCAAATCCATTTTCTGCTGAAATTTGGGCTATAGACTGCCTTTGACAATCTTTACAAGTATATGGATTTTCATCTAATTTGGTGACAATGAAATTTTTGCCCTAATTTCCCAACTTTGACCAGCTTTGACCGCTACCATGGACTTTCTTGATTTCTTTGAAACTTTGTATGTGAGCTTCCTTTGACATCCTTGATGCATCCTGGACTTCTCGGGGAATTCCGGCTACCTTCACCAAATATGTTTTTTGTAGGCCTTCACAAGTGAGAGAGGAGAGAAAATCTCGACGACATTCGCCCCCACTAAACCTGCGATTCCTCCGGAAGCGCCACTCTAGCATCTGTGAAAAACAAAATGTTCCAGGCATCAAATTCTTTTATAGGCAACATAAGAAACATGGAAGGAAAATTGATTATATGCATGAATTAATAGGTAACGTGACATGAAGCAAAATTTGCATGAAAGAAAGAATTGAAATAGGCAACATGAATATGCATGAACAAATAGGCAACATATATGCAAATGAACAAGCAACATTGGCAACAAGAAAGAAAAAAAACAAGCATCAATGTGAAGTGGAAGTGGATGTATTGAGTCGTTTTAAGCATCAGTTCCTCTCATCTTGAAGAAAATTTTGTACCTTTTTCATAAAGCAATCTACCTTAAATATGATTATAAACAAAGATTTAGGATTTTCAAGAGACATCTTTCATCTTTAGCGTATTTTAGATCAACTCCTTTCCTACATAAATATGAATATGCTCTTTCTCTAATAACATGCAAGGAAATCTAACTAAACTCCACTAATGCATAAATCTGCTTATATAGCCCGTGATTTATTCTACTATGCCTCTTTATCCTCCTTTGGCTTGCTCTTTTTTTTTTTTTTTCTATGATGATGATGATTCGGCAACTTTATGGTTACGATCACTTGTTTGGGGTGGAAGAAAGTGTAAACTTCTTGGTAACATGTAGCTTTTTTTTTTTTTTTTTTTTTTTGACGAGGAAAAATTAAACCCCGATACAAGGTACAACCATTTTTGATGACGGAGAACAGTCGTTTAAACTCCGATACAAGTGTTGTGAGGTGGACTAAAGATGTAGAAACATGCAATAGCAGGAGCTAGGATTTCAACAATTATGCTTTCGATATAGGATACATATGCATGTTTATATATGAAAGTCATGTCACCAAAATAAACCTCCAAATCTACATGCCCTATCTTTCCACAATCCTAGATTATAATCAATTCCTTAGTAGATAAGTTATTACTTAAGATACAATTTTACACAAGTAGAGAAATCATCATTTGCCCTTTTTTTGACTCAAGTGATGTGGATATGCAATGTGATGCAAAGACTGAAAAAAACATGCATGAAACAAGCATGGAAAAAAAATAGAATGAACTTGAAAAAAAAACAAAGCAACATGAACTTGAAAAATTAATGATGTTATTTTTTTTTTAATTTTTTATTTTTTATATTTATAATAACATGGATACTCCTGTTTATGAATCGGCCTCATTGTCGTCATCTTCTTCAATGTCCTCATCCAAAATGTACTCGTCATTATCACGCTTCTTGTATAACTTTATCCTTTTACCTGCAATGAAAGCTTTTAGTGCAACACCATTTAATTCACAAAGAGCATACGTACCATTGTTGTTGACTTTTGATACAATGTATGGCCCAAACCACCGTTGAGTGAGCTTTTTGCGTGCATCATATTGAGAGTCAAATGTACTATCATAAATGAGCACCCAATCTCCTACTTCAATTGGCTTAGGACGCAATCGATGAGTTTTATCAAAATAATGTTTGTTCTTCATTCTAGATTCTCTTAATTTTTCAACAGCATCATCAAGTCTTAATTTACCTTGTTCTAACTGTTTAATACGCAAACTCAAAAAATCATCAGTAGACATGTTTTCAGACCAAGGCAAATTTGACCATGCAAAAATATGAGACTGAATTGGAAACAATGGTTTTTGACAGTACATGAGTTCAGCAGGCATATATCCATTAGTACGTGTGCATGTCATTCTATCTGCCCAAAGTGCAAAAGGTAAGAATTTAGGCCATTGTTTGATGTCACCGTTACATGCTTTAGATATGGCTTTCACAATAGGTGGATGCCCTCTCTCTATTTTACCATTGGCCTCTGGATTATATGCAGTAGTGAGAGACAAACGAATACCGTGACGCTCAAAGAACTCTTTAGCTTCTCTCGCATTTAACTCTCCACGATCGGCAACTACTTTCTCTATGTACCCAAAGCGACTTATGACATCTTCAAGCAAGAATTTGCAAACATTGTAAGTGGTCTTAGATCGTAGTGCACGTCCCTCTACATGATTAGTTAAGTCTTCTCTTGCAAGTACAATGTAACGCATTTTGTCGATACCTTTAGGCATAGTTACAAGATCTACTACCCACTTGTAGTGAATACAAGGTGGATAAGTAGGATGCAACGGATCTCTATGTTTGACTGATGAATGAAGTTGACAAGTAGAACATGTAGAAACATAGCTACTAATGTCAACATACATCCTAGGCCAATAATAGGTACTTCTAATTTTTTCATATGTTCCAAAAAATCCTTTATGACCTGCCCATAATGTCTCATGCATTTCCTTCATTACTTGCAATTGAAGACCTCTCTTTCCTAGGACTCGTTGTGGATTCTTAACCTTACCCTTAGCATGTCTCCAAAGATAACCATTACATAGGAAAAAGTTATAAGCTCGTTTCCTAATGTTACGGAATCTATTCGTAGTCCAGCTAGGTAATGGTTGTAGTGTACTGAGATACTTTCCTATGTCTCTCCATTCATCTTCGTACTCAGACTCATGAAATTTCTCATACTCATATATCTCTGGAACATAGTCAACTAAATTCACATTCTTTATTAGATCACTTTCAAGATCATCATCAAATCTAGCTCTCGATAACATATCAGCAACTGAGTTTGACTTACCTGCAATATGAACTAACTCAGGATTTATGAACTTAATATATGAGATCCATCTAAGCATGGCTATATCAGGAGATGAACAATTGGCTATCATTCCAATGAGAGGCAAACAATCAGTCTCAACTTTGACATTTGCACCAATGAAATATTCTTTGTCTGTTTTCAAAGCTGTTACCATACCCCATAGTTCTCGTTTGATCTCTGGATATTTTCGTTGTGTTTCATGTAGAATTTTGGCACCAAACCTAATTGCATATCTATTCCCTTCACTATCATCTTGACTTATGACCCAACCTATACCAATAGGACTAGTATCAACAGTCAATATAATAGGTTTGTTAGCAGAATAGTCTACACGCTTAAGGATGGGAGCTTCAAGCAATAATTTCTTCAATTTACGCATAGCTTGAGTGTGTTTGTCAGTCCAAATAAATTTTCGTTTCTTCCTCAACAAGTCATAAAGACAATCAGCAACATGAGCAAAGTGAGGGATCCAAATAACATAAAAGATGCAAGCACCAAGAAATCTACGTACCTCACTCACGTTGTTACATGTTTCAGAAATCTTGCTAATGGCATCAACTTTTTGTGGGTATGGCTTTCGACCATAATGACCACATAAATGTCCAACAATAAGTACCTCGTTGACACCAAAAACAGATTTCTCTATGGAAAATGTGAGACCTACCTCTTCAAATCGTTGAAATATTCTTTCACAATCAGAGATATGGTCAAGAACAAATTTACGACATCCAGATGAATCTAAAGTAATGTCCTTTACACGTTCCTCACTCCCTTTAATTGGAATATCATCAATGAATGGCATAGTTATATGAGGGATAAAATCATGTAAGACCATATTCATAGCACTCATCATATGAGCCACAGAATTAGTCGCTCCTTGAGGTAAAGTACACATTCGCACTAAGCCTAAAGGAGTTTTCATTGTGGTTATGTCACGACTATCAATTGCTAATTGGAATTGGTCATATCCAGAATATAGATCACCCATTGAATAGATAGAATGTCCTGAAAATGATTCAGCAAACTCATCTACAATGGGTCCTGTTCCTACATTCCTTATGGTGACTTTATTGACGGGTTGGAGATCTTGAATAAAACGTAGTTTCCCATTCTTTTTAGGCACAGTGAACCATCTGTTTGAGTAAGGTGCAAAAGATGGCTCTAAAATTCTCATGTTTATCTTCTCCTTAAGTAGTTTCATTAGCTCAGGTAAGTGAGCCTTTGGAACAGGTATAGGACGAAGATTCCATGGAATATGTGGAATAGTAAAGATTATCATGGGTGCAACTAGCTTAGGATCTACACAACCAATCTCATGAGGATACATAGTAAAGGCTTTTCCATGGCTCCGTATAACTCTCTCAAATTTATCTCTCTCTGCTGGCAAAAGAAAGTCATCATCTCTACCAATTTTCACCTGTTTGATTGTCTCATCCGTGAATGTATGTCCTATGTTTTTCTTATCCCGAAGAATTGGATCGTTTTTCACATCAATAATTTTTTCATTACTTCCTTGAGGTAATGGTTGAGCTATGGGTTTGATTTTTTTTGTCTACAGTTTTGTACTTTGTTTCAACTAAGGCATCATGTGTTTGGTTAAATTTTGAGCACTTGTCAACATTGAGAGCATACTCTTGGATTAGAGCATACTCATCAAGGGAAGAAATAAGAATAATATGGGAATTAGAATTTTGTTGAAGACATAACTCTAACTCCTCAAGAGTAGAGAAACAATGAGATATCTCAATCACATGCTCAATGTTCTCATCATGTTCCATGATTTTGTTGTTTTTATAATTTTTTTGGGTTTTTTGGATAAAAGACTTGGACAATTGACTCTTATGAAGAAAATCTAATCTAGAATGTGGAAAACAAAGTGACAAACTATTGTACATGTTGGTTGGATGCGAGATGTCAAACCAATATCCACTGTTGTCCCACTCAACAATGGATTCTATCTGAAATTTTGATCATATGTAGCTCCAAACATGAATCGAGGTGCACAATCACTACAAGCATGCTCATGACCCTGAGTAACAATAGGTTTCTTTCTAATTGACAATCGATTCCTAGGATGATTCACTCCTACTGTCATGACTTGAAGTGATTGCATTCCATCCTTAGACTTAAATCTAGCATAGGTAGACCCATCATCCATGGCTTTAGTTTCCATACGACTCTCACAAATAAAGGGTTGACCTAAGAGAACTTCATAGGAGCAATTATCTTGAACAAAAAAGTGAAACTCTTCTGTGATTCCTCCTATGGATATGGGCACACTAGCACAAGCTCCATACAGGGTACCTACACCATTATCTGCAGTTCTCATACGCCATCCACAATCTTTATCTATGGGCCATCGAAACTTATCATAGACTTCTCTTGAAATCACATTGATTTCGGAGCCCGAATCTACTAATGCATTTACAGTGATAGTGTTCTTATCATTTCCTATTTTAACATGCATCTCTGATGTACCTCTAGACCAAAATGTTCTTTTAAAGTGACTTTCAGGATTGTTTTCATGATTTTCATGGTCAGGTTGAATAGGTCCTAAGAAATTTTTATTAACATTTACTTCATCATCATCAAAGTCCTCTTCATCAGATTCATCAAAGTTTAAGGCTTCATTCATAGCTTGATCTTGATCTAGAGAATCTTGCATCTCAGTATCTAGATTAAGTGGAAACCTCTTCCTTTTAATTAGTCCGATAAAGTTATCTTTAAAAACAGGCTTTGCAATAGAGAAAACTTATTCTAAAGACATAGTCACTTGACTCTTAAGCAAAATGTCATCTAAAATTTCCATAGGATCTATTTTTCTCTCAATTTCTGAAATCAAGATGGCTTTAGGTTTTCTCTTTGGTTTCTTTTGTTTTTGCTCAGGATCTTGTTTTTGTTCATGTTCTCGTGTTTGGTCTTCAGTTTGTTTTGATTGTTCTGGTTTATCTAAAGGCTTTGGTTCTGTTTTTCTTTGCTTTGTCTTCTTCCCTTTTTGTTTCTCCTCTTGTTTTTGTTCATTGGGTTCGGATTCTTGTTTTTTATCTTTAGATTGTGATGTTTCTCCTTGCTCTATGATTGTTTCTATTCCCTCTGAGGTTTGTTTTCGAGTCACTCTTCTTTCACTAGGCTCAACTTCATCTCTTTTTTGTTTTTCTTCTACATTGGATATGTGAGAAATAAGAGATTGATCTTCTATTGGTGACTCCCAAGCCGTTATTCTCCTAATCTCATCCCGTGCTCTTACTAAAGCCTCTATGGAAAAATCACCTTCCTTTGTGGGTTTACTTGATTCTACTTGTTGTTCATCAAGAGCTTCTAGTTTCACTCCTCTAGTTCCTACGTCCATTATGGTTATATTTTCATAATGTTTTTTCATTCCTCCCTTACCATAATTTCCTTGCAAAGGTAGCCTAGATCGATAGTCACAAATTTTCTTGTCTATGTCTATTACTAGTCGTTGCTCCTTAGCATGCTTCAATAGTTCGCAATCTCTCAAAAAGTGCTCTAACGAATCACACCAAGGACACCTATGAGGGCCACGCACAAAACCATTTTGATTTTGAGGATTTTGATTAACTTGTGGTGGGAAATTTTGAAATTGAGGATTTTGTTGATAAGGTATTGCTTGAACAGGATAATTAGGATTTTGAAAATGCAATTGATGTATTTGAGGAGCTTGGGGAGCAACATGTGGTACTTGAGGTGCAAGAGGAGCTTCCATATTATACGGTTAATGATTTTGAAAATTTTGATTTTGAGGATTTTGAAAAGCTATTTGAGAAGCTTGAGGATACAGGTTTTGATACATTTGAGGATTTTGCACATGAGGATGAGGATTTTGCACATGAGGATGAGGATTTTGCATTGAAGGATTATGCATGGGAGGATTATGCATTGGAGGAACTTGATATGCTTGAGTAGGAGCTATTTGTGGATTTTGATTGGTAGCTATAACATGTTGATTAGGCTCTTGAAAAGTCATCGGGTTCATTTGATTTTGGAAAGTTTTGGTGTAATTAGATTGTAAAGCATCTATAGTCTTGGCCAAATTGGATTGTGTAGCAATAAGACTTTCCATTTGCTTAGTGAGAATATCCACTTGAGATTGTTCAACTACACTTTTATTTGGCTCTACTTTAAAACCTTGAGTAGGCTCCATCATTTGAGGAATAGGAGTAGAGTCAAAAAGCATAGCATGGGATTGTTCTCTAAATTGCTCCTTAATTTGTGGAAGGCTAGCTTGAGGCAGACTAGTTTGCTCATAAAGCATGGATTGTCTTTGATGTCTATGGGCTACAGCCTCTACTACTTTACGCACGTTTTGCCAATTGTCAGTAAGACCATAACGCTTATCTGGTTCTTCTAATCGCCGTTCAACTTCCCTACGAGTTTCAGGATGAAGAAGCTTAAGAAAATTGATCACAAGATCAGGTTCCAAAGTTATCTTATCCTCATCAGGAAGTTGTTCATAGCGTCTAATATACTCATTTTGTAAGTGAGTAATAGAGCTACTAGGCTTTGGAGAATTGACCCATTGTAAGAATCCATCTCGATTATGTTGGCTATAATCTTCAAGATAGAATTCTTTGAGCATCTCCTTTCTAAAATCACTCCAAGGAAGACTATCATATTGAGTGACACGGTTTATGATAGAGCTATCAACAATTCGTTCAAAGAATGATATCAAAAGATCTTCAGGAAGACCAAAAATCATAGCTTGCTCTTCAAACAAATCTAAGTAGCTTGTGATGTTGATGCCATTGAATTTTCCCTTCTCTCTCAACATAGAAGAGACTATTCTTTGGCCTTGTTTCTCAACAATAAGGGATTTGAATCCTTCCTCCATCTTATGTGAATAAGCAAGTGATGCACGATGTTCTAGATCTCTCACAAATGTGTTTACTTCGCGACGAAGATGTGCACGATACTGTGAGAAATCCAGTGCAACACTCAAGAATGATAATGATGATATGATGAGGATGAAAAATATGAAACAAAGGATATGGATCACAACCTCCCAACAAGATCATAAGCAAATACCACGAAGCGTTTCACGTCGGGTTCAAATGTGGAGGTGATCGCAATCCGGGTGGATCGGGTCCGGTCGTGGCACACACAGGGTGTATGAAGCTAATGAATGTTGGAAGGTTTAAAGATGTGAAGGTGAAATTAATGTTGAGTATGGAGAAGAGAGAGATGTTGAAATAATTATGGGAATGGGAATGTAAGTGTGCAAGTTAGATTGATGACATGAATGATAAGAATGAAAGAGAACCATACACACGAATCAAATTTGGAAGGAAGAATGGTCCATTGGAGGAGCTTCTTAAACACTTCCTAATTCTAATCCATATGTATAGCCTTCTTTGGATGATATGTATGCATGATGAGAATGGATGGAATCCTTACACATAAATCAGTTTCGAAAGGAAGAATGGTCCAATATTGGAGCTTCTTATACACTTTCAGAAACTAATAAATATGTATGGATTTGTATGGATTATATGCATGCAAGTGAATTATGATGATGGATTTTACTCACAAGCTCAAAGAAACATCCTCACTGGTTCAACGCAATACTGCGGAGCCTTCTCACACATAGAAGAAATAGAAGACATGTAAAAATACTTAAGAGACTGAGAGAGGTGACAAGAGACAAGTGACAAGTGACATGAATTAAAAGAATTTGAATTAAGTTACATGTAAAAGATCGTCGTGTACGTCATGCTAAGCAGTCTACTGATCAAAGGTGGTTCCGACCCTCAAACCATGACAGTTCAACCGAATGTCACACGTAAGAAGGTGAGTTCCACTCCAGTGACCCTATGTCTGTCTAGGCTCGTAACGTCTAACTAAAGAAGTCTAAGACTCATTAAAATCAGCTCTAACTCACTCACACGCTCCACCGAGGGTGAGTCAAGATAGAGATGCTGGTTTCAAGAGCCTATCCTAGATTGGAGTTCTAACTTAAATTTGAAACTAGGTTCTATACTCATACTAGCTCACCTTGGATCCTCACTCGCTCAACCGAGGGTGATCGTCTCAAGGAAACCGTAAGCTAGCATGAGCCCTATGGATGCCTAACAATGATGCTCTAGGAGTTTGGAGGGGGGTTTATATAGTTTTTTGGATGAATTTGGGCCCTTGGATCTAGAGAAATCAACTCTCAACTCTAGGATCACTACTTTTGATTACAACCATTTGATTAATCAAATCAATGGCTTGGAATTGTTCTTTCTATCAAATCTAGTGTAAAGGAGTGAAATTTAGGCGCCCTCATTCTCCACCATTGGATCTGGGGATGATCTGGACCGTCGGATCAGTGCTGACATCAATTCGGATAAGATAAGCCACTATTTTTGGAGAAATGCTGCATTATTGATCTTTGATTGTAAAAAAGGTCTTCTTTTATGGAAAAAATTCGTGGATCCTCCTTCCTTTATGCTTTAGTGCATCTCCACCCTTGAATATGAGCTCATCTTGACCGTACAACATGGTTCAATCATATTTTGACATGTGGCAGACATTCAAGCCTTCAATTTTCTTATTCTAGAAAACTGCGGTGACCTTGAAAACTGGACTTTGTGCTCTTTGACCCTCCAAAAAGTCTTTGATGAAGATGAAACATTGTAGGACTATGTTTCCAAAGATCTCCTTCAGGAATATGCAGAAAAAATTCCCATCTGAATCTAACTTGTACAAGTTTGACTACATTTGGAAGCTTGCAAGGTGGCATTAAGGTGTCTAGGAAGCTCGGATAGCCCTGAAACTTTATACAAATATGTAGCCACATATGGTCTTTATACATGCCAAACCATATGGCTAACATAAATTTCTATACAAGAATTTGTAGGGTCAAACTAGAAAAAATACATTTTTACAAAATGAACATAGCATATCAATGTGCTACCAAATCCATTTTCTGCTGAAATTTGGGCTATAGACTGCCTTTGACAATCTTTACAAGTATATGGATTTTCATCTAATTTGGTGACAATGAAATTTTTGCCCTAATTTCCCAACTTTGACCAGCTTTGACCGCTACCATGGACTTTCTTGATTTCTTTGAAACTTTGTATGTGAGCTTCCTTTGACATCCTTGATGCATCCTGGACTTCTCGGGGAATTCCGGCTACCTTCACCAAATATGTTTTTTGTAGGCCTTCACAAGTGAGAGAGGAGAGAAAATCTCGACGACACCGCGAGAGAAATTATCATGGTACAAACGCAAACTACCAAGTAATATAAGAGAGAGTGGAGAACTTGGTGCAAATTCCAATCCAAGGTTTGGTATTTCAATATTAGAAGAGCATGTCTTAAGGCATAAAGTAGAGGAGACGAGATAAGTGAAGACGACCGATGCAAGCGACTAGTGCAATCTGAAATTGTCGGATGGTCCTTTTCGCTTACATCGGTCGTGTTAGCAAACTACCGCGAGAGACTTCAAGAAGTGACCTTGCGTAAAGATTTGACTCACGAGTATAAAAACTAGCAACAACGATGAAATGGATAATACGACCGATGCAAGCGATAGGGGCAATCCAAGATTCTTCGATTCCCCGTATCGCTTGTATTGGTCGTGTCCTCTTAATTCTTTACGTCCTTCTATAACTTCTCGAATTTAAACACTTTCCAACAAGAATGAAGTAAAAAACCCACAATGCATTCATAATTGTGACATTAATAAACTTAATTGGACCATCCAATGAACTTTTGTCAAACTCTCAAGAGGTTCAATACAACTGTGATCATCTTCCAGATGAAGATTGGCATAACTACATACAATTTGTTAAAAAATAAATCTTCCAACCTTGGTTGGCTTTACAATTGATTTCAATCTAAGACTCAAAAATTGATTTAACCCTTTCTATCCTTTTTAGAACCTTGCTTTCTCTGTTGCTTCTGTCCCTTTTTGGAGCTTTCAGCTTGACTCTTTATGTTGTTCCCATGCTTTAGTGGTGAGTGAAGAGGAAGCCCTTTCTTTTTATCTTCAGACTGTTTTTTATCAGGTGGAGGGGGTGGAGGTGAGTCTGGATCATATGGGCAGATTGCATGTTTCATGATACTATTTATTGCTCTCTCTCTGATCAAGATGATCCATGCATCCGGGTAGTCTGATAAATTCAATTCAGGACTGTGGAACCTTCTTTCCAAGAATCTTACAGCATTTGCAATCACTCTCCAGCCACATGATGTTGAGTCTCTCTGCAATGGCACATGAATTTGGCTGTATCCAAATTGCTTTTGTTCATTCATTTTAGCTATTCCTGGAAAATTCTGATCAATATGCATCTTGAGAAGCTTTGCAGCACTGCATTGTAAAGTGAAAATCAAAACGGGGCATGGCTTTAAAATAGAGAACAACAAATTGTATAGTAACTTACACTTTGCAATTCCCATGCTGTGATGGAAGAGAATTGAGGAAAAGAGCTTGATATGCATTGAAGTCCACAATAATCAAACTCCAATGGCCCCTTTCAATGAGTTGCATGTAAATATACTTGCTTAAATGAAACAAATATGTTTCCAAAATGAAGATGAATACTTACTTTTCAATATATGGGTAAATAACACATTCTACTTCTTCTGTAAAATCCTGTAGAAAGGACTTGGCATCTCCATGTTTATGCAAAAAACACTGTGTCACCAGAGGATCTAAAATAAATACTTTTCTTTGAACCGCTTCCTCACATTGTTGAAGAAGAACCCTACAAATCAAGAAATAAAAATGCAGTTAAGGAACTAGGAAATTATGCAAAACAAAAGCATTTTAAGGCCTCTAGATATACCTGAGTGAAATGTTGACCACACTATCTGATATTTCAACATGAAGCTCCCTCAACATTTTGTTATCTTCAGGTCTAATGTCAAGAAACAATTCACTTTGCCATGGAATTGCAACATTAACTATTACCTGCCCATCTCCTTTCTTGAGGAGCTCTTTATTTGCTTTCTGTAACTTTTGAATCTGGGTTAAGATGGCACTTTCCTCTGTAAATAATCCCTGCTTTTTCCTCTCCTCCTCACTATTTGCTGCAGTTCTAGTCTCATGATCATGAGTGACTTGAGCGTTGATCTCTTCAATGACAACTGTTGTTTTAGGTGCTCGAGCTGGAGGTATATTTAAAATATCGAAGAATTTTTTATCGTGGTGATCAATAGGAACCAGAGCTTTATCAAACTTATATCTTATTCTTGAAACAATAACATAATCCTTCGCCATTAGTGTTACCCTATGAGAATGAGCAGCACATAAGTAGGCATCATTCATGAAATCAATAGCAAAGTCCTCTGCAGCTTCTTGCAGGCATAGCAGTGCTTGAGTTTGCCACCTCACATTGACAAAGGATAAGGTCTTCATCAAAGAACAGAGGTTGGCTGAGATCTGCTTGACAACTCTCATAAATGGAAGTCTTGGGATCAACAATCCCACAGACTTTTGAGCTCTTCTAATTTCCCTCAAGGACTTTACATGGTAGTTGACCCTTTTTTTTGAAGGCTTGTCTGGCACATTGGCTTGAACCTTCTGGGAATTTTGCTCCTGGACATTTTCCCCTTCGGCATTTTTGTCCTGACCCTCAGGGTACAACTTCCTTGCTGTCTTTTTGGTTCTAGCCATACTCTGCAAAAAATCAGTCTTTAGGCAAGGAATTAGGAAAAGTGGAATATTCCACTGTCAAAACTTACTCTCAAAAAGCTATGATCAATGACTCTTTCCACTATCAGAGGCACGACCGATGCAAGCGATAACAGTCATCCGGAAATGCCCGGATGTCCTTGATCGCTTGCATCGGTCGTCTTTAAATTAATCATCAGATATCAATAAATAATATCTTACAATGCAAAATACTCAATTATCACTAAGATAAAGATAATTGGAAAACTATAATCAATGACTCTTTCCACTATCAGAGGCACGACCGATGCAAGCGATAGCAGTCATCCGGAAATGCCCGGATGTCCCTGATCGCTTGCATCGGTCGTCTTCAAATTTATCATCAAATATCAATGAAATATATCTTACAATTCAAAATACTCAATTATCATTAAGAAAACGATAATTGGAAAACTATAATGAATGACTCTTTCCACTATCAGAGGCACGACCGATGCAAGCGAAAGCAGTCATCCGGAAATGCTCGTATGTCCCTGATCGCTTGCATCGGTCGTCTTTAAATTTATCATGAAATATCAATAAAATATATCTTACAATGCAAAATACTCAATAAGCACTAAGAAAAAGATAATTGGAAAACTATAATCAATGACTCGTTCCACTGTAAGAGACACGACCGATCCAAGCGATAAGAGTTATCCGTAAATGCCCGGACGTCCCTCATCGCTTGCATCGGTCTTCCCTGAATTCATCATCATATTTCAATAAATAGTAGTTAAAATAAAGGTAACAATGCGTTATACTCAAGCATAGCAAAGGAAACCAAAATTTGCAAGCTATGATCAAGGACTCGATGATATTAAAAAACATGACCGATCCAAGCGATAAGGGTTATCCAAAAATCTCGGATGTCCCTAATCGCTTGCATCGGTCGTGTCCACATTACCTTACGTAGAGAGCGCTCTCTATAGAAATTGTGAAGTAGCCTAAAAACGTGGTGGCAATGGAACCTCGACGCTTGGCAAGTGTTGACAGAAAAAAATGAAGGAAATGAATAGGGAAGCTTAAATAGGTCCCAAAACTGAGTTGATCATTGTGCCACGTGGCATGCCCCGATTGGTCCACGTCAGATACCCGTTGCGAATTCCAACGTCTTTTGCCATGTGGCATGATTTGATTGATCCACGTCATCTATCCGTTGCATCGGGGAACATACACTTTACCACGTGGCACTCTATGATTGGTCCACCTCATTCGATCGTTTCTTCCCTCCTCGCCTATAGGAAGCTACTTCCTTCACAAACTCAAACTTTCAACCTTCAGAGAACTTGTCTCACTAGAGACACGACCGATCCAAGCGATAAGAGTCATCCGTAAATGCCCGGATGTCACTCATCGCTTGCATCGGTCGTCCCTGAATTCATCATCATATTTCAATAAATAGAAGTTAAAATAAAGGTAACAATGCATTATACTCAAGCAACACAAAAGAAACCAAAATTTGCAAGGTATGATCAAGGACTCGATGCTATTTAAAAAACATGACCGATCCAAGCGATTAGGGTTATCCAAAAATCTCGGATGTCCCTAATCGCTTGCATCGGTCGTGTCCACATTACCTTACGGAGAGAGCGCTCTCTATAGAAATTGTGAAGTAGCCAAAAAACTTGGTGGCAATGGAACCTCCACGCTTGGCAAGTGTTGACAAAAAAAAAGAAGCAAATGAATAGGGAAGCTTAAGTAGGTCCCAAAACTGAGTTGACCGTTGTGCCACGTGGCATGCCCCGATTGGTCCACGTCAGATACCCGTTGCGAATTCCAATGTATTTTGCCATGTGGCATGATTTGATTGATCCACGACATCTATCCGTTGCATCGGGCAACGTAACTTTGCCACGTGGCACTCTGTGATTGGTCCACCTCATTCGACCGTTTCTTCCCTCCTCGCCTATAAATACCTATTTCTTCACAAACTCAAACTTTCAACCTTCAGAGAATTTCTCACCTACATGTGTATTTTTCTTTCGTCGCCGACACGACCGATACAAGCGATTTTCACCGTTTGACCTACGTTGACTCGCTCTAGTCGCTTGCATCGGTTGTGTTCTCCTAATAGACATACAAGAGAAGCTGCAGCTTAGATGGAGGTAATGAATGAGATCCTTAGTGTCTCTCCATCAGAGAAACTTCTTGATTTCATGGTTCAAGAGGGTTTAAGTGTAGATTATTTTCCTAATGCAATGACTGTAAGACAATAGTTACGCAATATAACACAGGAGCAATAGCAGAGAAGATAACAGATATAGGAGAATCTCAACAATTTTCTACTAGCAGCAAGTACAAAGATGATGGCGTTGTCCACCCGTGCGCTCTCAAGGTAGAGCTTAAATGGTGATCTAGACAACTCTAGATAGGGAGATACAAGGTAGAGGTTTGCTGGCTCAACTCAGTGTCTTAGGTAGTGCAGAAGTCATGTATATATAGGATCATGGGTGGCCTGCCATGGACGGCAATACATGGGCGGTAGAGCGTGGGCGGCCACCGCCCGCGTAATTGCCATACACGGCTTAGACTGGTTGAACCGACCTAACAAATATAAATGATTTCTGACTCCGACAGGGAATATTCCATGGAATATTCCCTTTACCGTCGCGCCGGGGCTGCTCACCGCTGCCCCGGACCCCACAATTGGGGACCCTGGTAACTCCCTTTCCTTATAATATCTTACATGGTCCAATATGACCTTCATCCAACATTCAAGTTGGGATTCCCATCAATTGGGTAATGCACGCTTGGCTTCTCCTCATAAAGGGGGCCTTACAAAATGTGCATACAATCATGAGGGGTAGACATTGATCATATACTAACACCCCCCCCTCAATGTTTACCGATGATAAATCAAGTAGGTCTCGGTCCTATGCCCATCTGTTGAAGATGCTTGTTGAGCTGCTCTCTTCCAAGTGCTTTAGTGAATATGTCAGCACAATTTTCCTCTGTTGGGCAATATTCTAGCTCCACAATTTCATCTTCAATTAGCTCACGAATGTAATGGTACTGTACTTCTATGTGCTTGGTGTGAGCATGAAATACTGGGTTCTTTGCAATAGCCATACAACTTTGATTATCACACTTGAGTACAGTTGGCATATTTGATGGAAAGCCAAGATCTGCAAGAATTCTCCTTAACCAGACTGCCTCACAAGAAGCAAAACAAGGTGCTTTGTACTCTGCTTCAGTGGAGGAGAGTGCGAGAGTTGGTTTCTTCCTACTTACCCAAGAAAATATTCCTGAACCAAGTGAGAAACAATATCCAGAAACTGATTTTCTAGAATCACAATCTCCAGCCCAATCTGAATCACAATATCCTTGGAGTGTATCACCTGTGGTATACAAAATACCAAAATCCAAGGTTCCTGCAATGTACCTTAGAACTCGCATTCCAGCATTCCAGTGACTCTTCTTAGGTTTGTTGGAAAACCTGCTTAACACTCCAACAGCATAGCAAATGTCTGGTCTAGTGTTGCACAGAAAAATAAGACTTCCAACGAGCTTCCTATACTTCTTAGCATCTACATCAGGCATGTTATCATCCATAGATAGCTTATGATTTACCTCCATAGGTGTGCTAGTTGGTTTGCAGTCCATCATTCCAAATGCCTTGAGAATTTCTTTGGAATATTTTTGTTGTGAGATGAAAATGCCATCCTTCCTTTGCCATACTTCAATTCCTAGACAAAAATGGAGTAGACCTAAGTCTGTCATTTCAAACTCAGTTCCCAAGCTGATCCGAGTTTGATTGATGAGTTCCTGTAATGATCAAATCATCTACATATACAATGACAACAACTAGCTTGCTATCCCTTTTCGTTACATACAAGTTAGCATCAGAAGTACTTCTTTCAAAACCCATATTTTTGAAAAAATGATCTATTCGTTGGTACCAAGCCCGTGGAGCTTGCTTAAGTCCATACAAAGCTTTCTTCAACCTGCAAACTTTATTTTCTGAATTGGGCACCTCAAAACCTGGTGGTTGAGATACATATACCTCCTCCTTGAGGTGACCATTCAAAAATGCAGATTTGACATCCATCTGGAAAATAGGCCAAGACTTTTGTGCAGCTACTGCAAGTACCGTCCGAATAGTTGTCATGCGTGCTGTTGGTGCAAAAGTTTCTTGAACATCCTTTCCTTATAATATCTTACATGGTCCAATATGACCTTCATCCAACATTCAAGTTGGGATTCCCATCAATTGGGTAATGCACGCTTGGCTTCTCCTCATAAAGGGGGCCTTACAAAATGTGCATACAATCATGAGGGGTAGACATTGATCATATACTAACAATGACCATATTCAACCCCGAAATTGATTTTGAAAAACTCTTAGAGAACTCGAAAAGTTTTCTTAAGGATGAGTGGGAGATTTTCTTGGGGTTGGTCAATGGGAGGATCCTTTCTATTTCTCAGAAAACCTATGTCCATCCTCACATCTTTGGGAAGGATCCAATAGATAGGGCTAAAATCACAAGAAAATGCAGAAGGATATCCCCTTTGCCAGGGAAGCTTGATTTATGCCCAGAGCATGAAAAGGACTGCTGCTTGCTCCCTTTAAACATTGCTTTCTTGATATGGCTTGATCATATCTCAGTTGAAAGGGAGGAAAATGTTCATGATGAAGACGAGCCTTGCTTAGAGCTGGCACTTGAGGCTAGCTCAAAAACTATGAAAGGTGTCATGGAGATTGTTGAGGAGATCAATCTCCAAGCAGAAGAAGAGCAGGTCAAAGATTTTGATGTGGCCACTTTTAAAGCAGAGACTGCAATAAGGGAGCCAACTGAAGAAGTTCAAGTGTCTGAGAAGTCCCTACTTCTCCCAAATCTACCTTTTTACTTTATCTCTGGGAAAGAGTTCATACCTCTATTTTACATTCAGGAACTTTTCAATCTAAGGGAGGACTACTGTCTTGCAGCTATAGCTGAGGCAGAAGAAGTTGCAAGGAGATTCATCAATAAGAAAGGAGAAAGAAGAGAGGAATTTTTGCGTCTTGATTTGGATTTGTCTAATGAAGAATTCAAAGATTCATTACAAGCTCTTTCAAAATGCTTTGAGAAAGCTATCTCAGAGAAGCCAAAACTTGCTGATGAAGAGTTTGATGAGCATCAGAAGCAACTTGGAATATACTCGTTTGGACGTGGCTATTCATTCTTGGATGTCGCTGAGGACAAAGGAACAATTTGTATTGACTCAAAAGAGCTCATTGAGGAGGAAGATGAGGTCAAGGTATGTTGTTTGATATATTCTATCAATTAAAGTTTTTGTCCGAGATCTCTATTTTTAAGTGAGAAAATGACCATGACCGATGCAAGGCGATACAACCTAACGGATAATCTCCGTTGGGCCTTATCGCTTGTATCGGTCGTGTTCGGACTTGAAGAGGAAGATGAGGTCAAGTATGTAGTAAAATATATTCTCATGATTTAAAGGCAAAGGAGATGAGATGGGCTTGATGCAAAATCTCTATCTTGTGTCAGTTTGTCCAAGTTCTCCATTAGAAGTGTCAGAAGTCGATCACGACCGATGCAAGCGACAAGGCCCATCAGATATTTTCCGTTGGGCCTCATCGCTTGCATCGGTCGTGTTTGGACTTTAGGAAGATGACGTCAAGGTATGCAGTTAACTATATTCTCAAGAACTTTAGGTTAAGGATATGAGATGGGACTAATGCAAAATCTCTTTCTTGTATCAGATTTGTCCAAGTTCTCCATTCGAAGTGTCAGAAATGGATCACGACCGATGCAAGCGATTAGGCCCATCGGATATTTTCCGCTGGGCCTCATCGCTTGCATCGGTCGTGTTTGGACTTGAGGAAGATGACGTCAAGGTATACAGTTAACTATGTTCTCAAGAACTTTAGGTTAAGGATATGAGATGGGACCAATGCAAAATCTCTTTCTTGTATTAGATTTGTCCAAGTTCTCCATTCGAAGTGTCAGAAATGGATCACGACCGATGCAAGCGATTAGGCCCATCGGATATTTTCCGCTGGGCCTCATCGCTTGCATCGGTCGTGTTTGGACTTGAGGAAGATGACGTCAAGGTATACAGTTAACTATTTTCTCAAGAACTTTAGGTTAAGGATATGAGATGGGACCAATGCAAAATCTCTTTCTTGTATCAGATTTGTCCAAGTTCTCCATTCGAAGTGTCAGAAATGGATCACGACCGATGCAAGCGATTAGGCCCATCGGATATTTTCCGTTGGGCCTTATCGCTTGTATCGATCGTGTCTAGGAGTTGCATGCAGCAATGATAATACATGTCTTGCTTGTGGGAATTCCCCTCATTTATCAAACATTAGATGTTTCTAGGCAGTTTGCAAATAGATATTGATGACGACCGATGCAAGCGATAACGACAATCTGAATTTCTCTAAAGACCCTTATCGCTTGCATCAGTCGTGTCTCTTGCTTTTCTTTCTAATAGTTTCAAGTTACTTCACATGTTTCCTTAAGTGTGCTTGCACTTCATCTAACCATGTTTTTCATTTTTATCACAATTAACTTTATTGGATGAAGACAATTACCTTGGTAGGGGCAAGGGAACAAGAAAAGCCTTAGAAGAGAAAGGAAAAGCAAAGGTGGATATTCATTCTATTATCCACTATCTTCCAAAGTTGAACCCAGCCACTTTTTGTGTTATTCACAAGCACTATAGTGAGGAGCCAGACTTTGCATTGTTCTGCTTGAGGACTCTATCAAAATACATGGGTTTTACTCCAATACCCTTTAATGCTTTCAGAGTTTTACTGCTTGAAAGAGCAACTGCATTCAGAATTTTTGGATATGCCCCAGGACTCAATGCTTCAAGAGCAGGGTACTTTCTTTGTTATTCAAGCTATGCAATGGCTGCAGGGGTGTCAGATTTAAAAAGCATTGCTGGATACAGGAGAAAAGAGTTCCTGAGATATAGAGGTGATTTGCCAGAGCCAAGCTCTTTCAAAAGGCTCAAGGAATGACTTGATTTTTTCAAATTCTATATCTCAACAAATGTACATATACAGAAATTGCCCAATGTGATATAAGACATTGCAAATTTTTTTGGTGTAATTGTTATTGATTCTCTGGTCAAAGTCATCTGATGGTAGTAGACATATTTCTTTTCAAAGCATAATACATCATGAAATGTACATACATGACATCTTTTATTTCTCAAAGAAATAAAAGACATTGCAAATATTAAAGCTCTGTTTGAAATGTGGTCTTTTTCAGTTTGTGATATTGATACATGATTTGTCTGGAGATAGCCATATCCTTCTGATTATATTTGGCATGAGGTCCTTTGTAATTGTCTTCTAAAGAACCAATCAAAAAGCTCTCTGAAGGCATTGCTCTTTGTTACTCCTCCTCCTTTCCTTGTACACCTAAAGAAGCTTGTCCTTGCTTGATAATGAGATTTTTCCATGCCTTGGGTGTTCCACATGGCAAGTGGTTCTTTTTCTGCAAAGAATGCACCATGCACAAGAAGAATATGTTGGAAAGCAGAAGAATTTCATTAGATCTTTATTTCAATTAAAAATAAATAAATTGAATAAAATATCTTTGGAGCTCACCAAGTAGTATGTTATGTCTTTGGCACCCCATGCCTCTATGATGGTTTCTATAAGCTCTGTGGTCGCCTTTCTGAAATCTGTCACATAACTTTTTGATGTTACGTGCTGCCTCATGATCTTTAAAAGATTATCTAGTTTGACCCACACCTCCATTCTCTTTTTTGCTATTTCTGGTTTGCTTTTTACGTTAGTCGTGACCTCACAAAATGTTTTCCATGAATTCCACATGGCATTAAGTTGTTTGCCATCATGGTTGCTGAAGAATCTCCTTGCTTTTGCACCTCCCATTGAGACATCCTGTAAAACATCACCTGTATTTTGTGAAAGCTTTGGATCTTTTCTTAGATGAACATCACCACCATGAAACCCCATTTCTGAAAGAAGACATTCACATTTTTTTATGCATTCATCTGCAAGAGTTGTAGGCTTGATAGAATATGCATAATCCAAGTGAAGACGGACCAACTTGTCAATGATTCTTAACTCTGCATGTAGTGTACATATGTGTACATTTGTCAATGCTATTGGAAGTATGGGATCCCAAATCATTGAAGAAGATGAATAGTTACGAAGAATAACATTTTGTCTAGAAGGAGCCTCTTCACCCTCAGCTCTAGTAATCCATCCATTTGTGCCTGGGCTTTGCATGCAGTACAAGCAAGGGTATTTAGAATTTGCTCCCCCACTTATACCAAACATGCATTTGAGTGTCTTTAGGTCTCCACTCAAATGCCACTCAACTTGAAAGTTTCCGTAGTCTTTGACATTCAACAATTCTCCTGCATGATGCCCTCGGATAACATTTGGAATGTTTGTCTGTGAGAATAACCATTTAAGTGTTTTATGGCTCTCAGATGGAACTTGAGCACAACCAACCCACCATAACTCCATTTCTGATTGTACTTTGAGAGATGGAGTATCCAATTTCCCAAGGCTATAGTCCAAAGCTTTGTTCATCAGTGCAATGCTTATTCTCTCCATCTTCTGATATTTTTTAAGCTCAGCTTCATCAAGTTTGATTACAAATTTCAATAGACCAGAACATTCATGCTCTTTTATATTATAGAACTGAACCATGTATGTTTGAAGTTTTATAACATCTATCCATATGTTGTTAAATGCATTGTAAGTGAAATGTAACTTTTGTTTTCCT
Source organism: Ceratopteris richardii (assembly GCA_020310875.1). Taxonomy (NCBI): domain Eukaryota; kingdom Viridiplantae; phylum Streptophyta; class Polypodiopsida; order Polypodiales; family Pteridaceae; genus Ceratopteris; species Ceratopteris richardii. The sequence goes on along the minus strand of CM035414.1, from coordinate 96,418,420 downwards.
ACTTCGTAAGGCATGTTACCGTGAATATGTTTATATTCACCAAATACTGATGTGATCTTCTTATTCAAGCATAGCCGAAACTTTCCTACATGATGGGGTCTAGGCAATCCAAAACTTCTAACTTTGTTAAATTTTAAAAATTCACACCAAACTTTTGAAATTGCTTTATAACCTTTCCTACTCACTCCGACACTATCACAAATATTTTGAATTTGAGATGGTTCTAGTAAAAGATTCATTTCTGTCATGAGTTTTTGAAAA